>NIVC01001177.1:317500-344130 GCA_002269645.1 Macrostomum lignano
GTGTGTGGGTGTTAGATATGGGAGTGTGTGGGTGTTAGATATGGGGGTTTGTGGGTGTTAGATATGGGAGTGTGTGGGTGTTAGATATGGGAGTGTGTGGGTGTTAGATATAGGTGTGTGGATGTTAGATATTGGAGTGTGTGGGTGTTAGATATGGGAGTGTGTGGGTGTTAGATATAGGTGTGTGGATGTTAGATATTGGAGTGTGTGGGTGTTAGATATGGGGGTGTGTGGGTGTTAGATATGGGGGTGTGTGGGTGTTGACTTGACTTGACTTAGCTGCAGGGGGCGTCCGGCGGATGCAGCGAGGAGGCGGAGGAGACCGCCCATTCCGCTAGCCCCTGGCGACCAACGACTTCCGTTGAAGTGGTGTCGCTCAGGGGGACCCGTCGGTCTCGCCTGCAGCGCGGTCCTCCTCACCGACGGTGGGGAAGAAATCAGCTCGTCCGGTGTCCCTGAGGTACCGGGCGAGCAGTGGGATGCTCTCGGGCCTGCAAACGTCGGAGAGAACCGGGTTTGGCCCGAGGTGAGTAAGCCTGGCCCTGGTGAAAACCGGGCAGTGGCAGATAAAATGCTCGGCGTTTTCACTGCCTGAGCGGCAGAAGGGGCACCGCTCCTCGGGTACTTGGCCCTGAAGGAAGCGGTGGCGAGAGAAGCAGCCATGCCCGGAGAGGGCCATGCTAACTGCTCTGAGGTCTCTGCGGTTGAGCCTGAGGAGGGCTCTACGCAGGAGAGGAGAGGGACAGGGGACGGCAGCACGGGATTGCCTACAATTCCGGGTGTCGTGCCACCTGCGGAGATGCTCGGAGTCAGCCCAGCGCTTAACGCGGGAATTGATCACCGAGGCGGGGATGGGGGCACCCGGGCCCGGCCCCAATAGCGCGCCGGCGGAGCCAGCCTTGGCCAGCAGGTCAGCGCGCTCGTTGCCGAGGAAGCCGGCGTGGCCCGGGATCCATCTGAGCTCCACCTGGTTGCCTAGCGCAAGCCCGTTGAGCTGGGTGTTGCAGTCCAGGACGGACCTGGAGCTGGCGGTGCTGCGGCAGAGGGCCCGAAGGGCTGCTTGGCTGTCAGAGTGAAAAATAAATTTCCGGCCGCTAAGCTGCCTTCGGCGCAGCTCTGCCGCGCAGGAGCTGATGGCAAGCACCTCGCTCTGAAAAACACTGGAGTTGAGCCCAGTGTGCTGGGAGTAGCTCCACACCACTTCTCCCTTGAAGAAGACGCAAGCTCCGAAGCCTGAAAGACCATGCCTCATAGAGCCGTCAGTGTAACAGTGGACTTCAGAGTCGCTCCAGCTGTCACTCGCCTCGTGTCGAGGCTGAATGGTGACCTTATACCTTTGGCTCAGGAGAAGGGTGGCTGGGATCGAGTCCGTGAGGATGTTGAGCCCGCCACACTCCTCGAGAGCCTTGAGGCAGAGGTCAGAGTGCGGGATAAGCGACCGCTTCTTAAAGGCCCGCACTTTCTTGAAGGCCACCCCAGCATCCAGAAGACGCCGGGTGCTCTTCGCCGCCTCTCCTTTGATATAAATATCCAAAGGAGGGGCGCAGAGGAAGGCATTCATGCCTTCAAAAGGAGTAGAGGGTGGAGCGCCCATAGTCATGCGGCAGGCTCTGCCCTGGATTTTGTAGAGAGCGTCGAGGTTGCTCTTGACGCTCAGGCCGCTAGCCCACACGAGGCTGGCGTAACTGATCGAGGGGCGGATGATGGCAGTGTAAATCCACCACAGCTTCCTGGGGGTGAGCCCCCAGGTGGTGCCCACGGCGCGCCTGATCTGAGCCAGGACAGCCAGGGCTTTTTTGGCTTTAGTTTGAATGTGCGGAGTCCAGTTAAGCCTGTGGTCCAGAGTGAGGCCCAGGCAGCGGACCTGCTTCTCCATGGAAATATTCTTTCCATAGAGGGTGAGGGGCTTAATGGTCCAGAGCAGTTTGTTGGTAAACATGACTGCTGTGGTTTTCGACTCTGAGAGTCTAAGGCCACATTGGTCTGCCCAACGCTCCGCTCGTCCCAGAAAGCCCTGCAGAAGGTCTCTGATGGTATCAACCGAGGGGCCCGCGCATATCGCGGTCACATCATCGGCATAGCCCACCTTGAGAATGGGGTCGTGGAGATCACTGCAAAGCAACTCATCCATGACCATGTTCCAGAGAACGGGGGTGAGAACGCCGCCCTGGGGGCCCCCTTTCAGGACAGGCACCGAAAGAGAGCTGCCGCTCAGGTGGGCCACAACAGTGCGGTTTCGGATCATGAACATGATCCACCGGACAAGGTGAGGGTGCGTGGCCCTGGATTCCAGGGCTCTGCAAAAGGCCTCGAAGATGACGTTGTCGAAGGCCCCCTCAATGTCCAGGAAAAGCGAGAGGGCAAAGCCGCTGCCAAGAACGGCCCTCTCCAGGAAGTCAACAATGACATGGAGAGCACTCTCGGTTGACCTGCCCGCGCGGAAGGCGTGCTGGTTCTGCGAGAGTGGGAAGCGCTTCAGCTCGACCGAAAGTAGGCGCCAAAGCACCAGTCTCTCGAGGAGCTTGAGGCAGAAAGAAGTGAGGCTGATAGGCCTGAAGGCCTTCACCGATTGGTAGTCGCTCTTTCCAGGCTTGGGGATAAAGACCACCCGGGCCTCTCTCCATGCAACTGGTACATAGCCCAGCTCCATACAAGCTCGAAGGAGACGACAGAGCAGGTCCAGGAAGCGGTGGTTTTTCACCGCCTCGTGCAAGAACGCTGGGTAGATGCCGTCGGGCCCAGGCGCCTTGAACGGGTTAAAGGACCTTGCCGCTCTAATAATGCGGTCTTTGGTGATCATAGACTTTGCTAGGCCTTGCCCTCCCACTGTGTGGTCGGGCGGGCCCTGCTGAGTCGGAGATTTAGGGAAAAAACTGTTGAGCATGAGCTCTAGAGTCTCTTCCGAACTCTCTGTGACCGAGCCGTCAGGTCTCTTCACAACAGAGAGTTTAGAAAAACGGTCATTAGTGAGTGCCTTAACCACGCGGGCTACGGGGCGAGAGCCCTCAAGCCCTTCGCAATATTGGCGCCACTTGGCCGTCTTGGCCCTTCTGACTTGGCCCTTAAACTCGTGGATCGCACGGGTATAGGCCTCTCTGTCAGATGGGTCTTTGGTTTTGAGCGCTCGCCTTTGGAGGGTCCTGGCTCGGCGCCGAAGGGCCCCGAGCTCTGGGTTCCACCAGGGAGCAGATTTCTTGCCTTTATAGGCCTTTAGGGGGCAGGCTGCTTCAAAGGCAGTGGTGATCGCCCCGCCCAGGGAGGAGGCGAGATCGTCCACCACCTGGCAGTCAGAGAGGTCACTGGGGGGGTCAAGATCCCGAAGGCCGCGGCTCAGCTTCGAGCCAAAGGCGGCCCAATCGGTGTTTCTGACGTTCCGACTCCAAGTGACCTTAGGCTTTTGCTTGGTCGGCCCAATGCAAAAGCGGATAAAGCGGTGGTCCGAGAGCGAGTCCTCGTCCCACACTCGCCAGCCCGTAACTGCGGAAAGCAGTCCGGGTGAGGCGATGGTGGTGTCGATGACTTCGGCCCACCGCCCATTATTGAACGTTGGTGCATTGCCCACGTTACAGAAGTTGAGGTTAGTGCTGCTGACATAGGCCAGCAGCTCCTCGCCTCTGCTATTGATGTTCTTGCTGCCCCAATGCAGGTGGTGTGCGTTCACATCCCCTGCAATGAGCAGCTCGAACCGATGGGACGCAGCATAGTCAGTAAGGTTGACTAACGCGTCGCAGACAACTGGGGCATCGCCCGGGAAATAGGCAGAAGCTACCAGCACAGGTTTATTGGGAATGAGGTTATTGATTTGAACAACACAGATGTCCCCAGTCGAGAGATCAGGTCTCATCCATGCCTCAAAAGCTTTTGCAGCAAAGACCAGAGATCTTGGGCGAGGCTGAGAGCCCGCCATGCAAAAACAGTGGTAGCCAGATGGCACATTATTTGGCTTACCTTTAGTCATCCAGGGCTCCTGTACGAAGACCAGGCCCGGAAGCTGTTGCTCTGCCGTGCGCATCAGGTTGACCGACGCCGCCACGCAGTGCTGGGTGTTGATCTGCAGACACCAGGTAGTCGTTGGCATCATTGCAGATCGGATGTTGCAGCCGCCAGGAGTTCCTCCTCCTCCTCGGCGCTCACCGGCTTCGGGTCGGGGTCGCCGGTGTCCATGGGCTCTTCTTCAGCAAAAGGCCCCCGATTGGCCGGAAGGCAGTAGGCAGCGTTCGCCGCCCTTTGCCCACCATCCATGGGGTCCTCCGCCTCAGATTGGCCCAATGCCCTGGAGCAGCCAGCCGCCTGGGCAGGCGGGTCCGTCTCCAGTCGGCCCTGCCCCGAGGGGTTGGGCCCAGCTGGGACGTCCCCACCCTCCCTGGACGAACTGGTGCGCCTAGGCGTCCCGGCGACCTCTCGCCTCAGCTGGGAGATTTTGGCGGTACGGACTGCCTCAGCTGCACGCTGGTACAGGCCGCGCCGCTTGGTGCTACGCGCCGGGCGTCGGTCGCCTCCGCCCTCAGCAGCGCGCTCAGCTTTGCCCGCGCGGCCGTGCTGCCGGGCAGGGCGGTTTGCTTTGGCAGTCTGAGCAGAGGCTTGCGCCTCGGCCCCGGCCGCCTCCGCATCCCGCCCGCCCTGCTCACTGCCACGGGGAGGGTCGGCCTCGTAGGAGCGGATGCGCAGCTTCCAAAGGCCGACGTTGATGAAGCTGCCGTGTGGATAACGCCTCATCCAGGCGTCCGACAGCCCCAGGATGGCTGTGAAGCCAGTGCCGTCGGTGCGCTTAAGGGTGTCATGCACCACTAGGCCCGCGGCGGGAAGCTCCCGGTTGACTGCTAGCAGTCCTTTCCGGAGCTCGTCAGCAGAGGTAACAACGCTCCTGGCCGGGACCCAGATTCGATGCCTCTTGGTCCGGGGGCGCTCGTCCTCTCTGCAGAAGGCTAGGTTGAGGTCCCAGCTCTGCTCGGGCAGCAGCTCAAGGAGCCGCCGACCCGAGTCAGCATCACTGGGCCAAATGAGAAGGCACGAGTCCCTCGTCGCATTCGAATGAATGTTCAGAGGCGTGCCCTTCAGAGTTTGCTTCCACAGGAGGCCATCAACGGCACTTCTCACCTGCTTCAGCTGATCGGGAGACAGGCGCGCGTCCTTTCCCAGGATGACAACCGCCGGTTGCCTCTTTGCCGCATCAGCGTAGGAGGCCCGGGGGTCAGTGGAGCTTTCTTCAGGTGGGCTGTCCACCCTCCCGGCTGCATCGGCCTCCCTATCCTGGGCAGGGGCTTCCGTGGGCTCGAGGCCCTCTTCCGCCACCGCCCCAGACTGGGAAGCTTCCGCTGCCGCGGGCCGTTGGCCCCTGGCACCGGTTTGGCTTCCGCCCTCCTTGGCCCGCCTCGCCTTGTTAAGTCGACGGCGGGCAGCTCCAGAGGTGGTGCTGCGTTTCTTAGCAGCTGGAGTAGCAGGTGTCTTCTCGGAGGCACCGCTCAGAGTTGGCTCCACGGGTCTCGCCGAGGCGTCCCCGATGGTAGCAGGTGGTATGGCCGAGGAGTCCACGGCCCCAGCCGAGGCCGGAGGCACTGTGTCATCCACAGCCGGTTTGTTACTTCGGTTAGAAGCCATTGGCTGGAAGTAAAAAGGTGGGACTTCCTGCAGAACACAGGCAAAGAGCCGCAAGGCCGCAACCCCAAACCAAGCGGCAGGCCCCCAAAAAGCAAAATACCACCCTGCGGGGGACCCAAAAGCGCAAGGGGAACCGTTAGCGACCAGACTACTCCCTGGCCAAGCGTCCATCAGCACGGAGTTACACTGGGACATTAGAGGGTGCGTTTATGGTCACACCAGGACCCGGCGCCAACGAATCAGCTCGGCAGGGCCCAAGGGGGCCTGCCTTAACACCCACGGGACGAGTACCCTTCGAAGTGCGCCTTGCAAGGTGAAAATCAGGAGACAGAGTCTCTTGAGCTATCAGCCCGCCAGGGGAGGCAGGTGTGAGCATCGCTGGCTGGGATAAAGGCCATACCAGTCTCATACTGCACAGATAGTTCACCACGCCATTACGTGCAGGACCCGGGGTCCTGGGGGCAACAGCCCCGGCTGTGTGGGTGTTAGATATATAAAAAGAATAAATGTTAGATACAGGGTGCCGTGTTAATGCAGTTAGAGTAAAATACAGTGTATAATTATCCTGCTTGTTTCGGATTATGATTTTATCAATGCATGTGATTTTCTGTATTTCAAATCTTTAAACTTCTATAATGTTTTGTCTGCTAATATAATCTGCATTATTAAATGTTAATTTAATTGTGAATTAATATTTCAAATACACCTATTATTGTCCTTAAATTCGTTATTAGTTTATTATTTTATGAGTATTATTAAAACAAATGTGCATTGGAAAACTTATTTTCTCTGGTCACAATGCTCTTGATAAGCTTGATTAATAATTAATAAGAACTCTTTGCAGAAATCTGTCGTTACTAATGTTGTACGCTTGCCAACGTTTGTGAGTTCATAATATTTGAAATTCTATAAATATAAGTTGCTTTCCTCCTACTTTCAGTAGCGTAGTTGGACCTATTTCGATTAAGAAACATTTGCTGCACCTTCGAAGTCCATAAAAATGCGATCTAAATTCGCCTTTTTTTAACTTCCTAGAAAGTTGAGGCGATTCCATGCGGTAGATTTTTTTCATTCTAAATTTGTTTTAGTCAAGTCTCAAACGGAAGTTCGCTTGGCTTTCAGTGGGGTTTAAATATAGCTGTAGGCACAATCGCTTCCTGGATGAGTGCAATTTTCAGACCGGCATTTCGCTTCGCTTGGACTTGAAAAGTTAACTAACAAAATTGCTGGTTAGCATTGCTTCTCCCCCCAGAGACTTTTATTTGTGAACTTGAAAGGTGAATCGAAATTTAAGCAGCTAGCTTACACTATTGATAACTTGCTCTTGTCCTGTAGCTCCTAGCTAATGCTGTCGCCAGTGCCAAGTCATAACCTCCTGCCTAGAACCGGTGCCATGTGGTCCAACGGTAAGTGTGCAACGAATATATAGACTGCAATTTGCCTGCATGCAATTTTCCCGGACTGCCCTGCAGATGTTGATGAAGGTCCCTGTGATTGCTGCTGTTGGAAGATTTTGAGATGCAATGGAGAGATTCTGAGATGCTATTGGGGAGATTCTGAGATGCTATATGGGGATTCTGAGATGCTAGTGGGGGATTCTAAGATGCAATGGGGAGATTCTGAGATGCTATTGGGGGATTCTAAGATGCAATGGGGAGATTCTGAGATGCTATTGGGGGATTCTAAGATGCAATGGGGAGATTCTGAGATGCTATTGGGGGATTCTAAGATGCAATGGGGGAGATTCTGAGATGCTATTGGGGGATTCTAAGATGCAGTGGAGAGATTCTGAGATGCAATGGGGAGATTCTAAGATGCTATTGGGAGATTCTAAGATGCTATTGGGAGATTCTAAGATGCTATTGGGGAGATTCTAAGATGCTATAGAGAAATTCTAAGATGCAATGGGGAGATTCTGAGATGCTATTGGGGGATTCTAGAGCTTCTGAGATTCCAATTGACTCAATGGGGAGATTCTAAGATGCAATGGGGAGATTCTGAGATGCCAATTGACTCAATGGGGAGATTCTGAGATGCCAATTGACTCAATGGGGAGATTCTGAGATGCCAATTGACTCAACGGGGAGATTCTAAGAAGCTATTGGGAGATTCTAAGATACAATGGGGAGATTCTGAGATGCCAATTGACTCAATGGGGAGATTCTGAGATTCCAATTGACTCAATAGGGAGATTCTGAGATGCCAATTGACTCAATGGGGAGATTCTGAGATGCCAATTGACTCAATGGGGAGATTCTGAGATGCCAATTGACTCAATGGGGAGATTCTGAGATGCCAATTGACTCAATGGGGGAGTTGCTGAGATTCCAATTGACTCAATGGGGAGATTCTGAGATGCCAATTGACTCAATGGGGAGATTCTGAGATTCCAATTGACGCAATGGGGAGAGTCTGAGATGCCAATTGACTCAATGGGGAGATTCTGAGATTCCAATTGACTCAATGGGGAGATTCTGAGATGCCAATTGACTCAATGGGGAGATTCTAAGATGCAATGGGGAGATTCTGAGATTCCAATTGACTCAATGGGGAGATTCTGAGATTCCAATTGACTCAATGGGGAGATTCTGAGATTCCAATTGACTCAATGGGGAGATTCTGAGATGCCAATTGACTCAATGGGGGAGTTGCTGAGATGCCAATTGACTCAATGGGGAGATTCTGAGATGCCAATTGACTCAATGGGGAGATTCTGAGATTCCAATTGACTCAATGGGGAGATTCTGAGATTCCAATTGACTCAATGGGGAGATTCTGAGATTCCAATTGACTCAATGGGGAGATTCTGAGATGCCAATTGACTCAATGGGGGAGTTGCTGAGATGCCAATTGACTCAATGGGGGAGTTGCTGAGAAGCTACAGGGTCCCAGAGGTCCCAGACTACAGAGGTCCCTGTGGCAGCTGCTGGAAGCTGTTCTGCAAGGAGCTGCTTGTCAGTGACAGTGCATGTGTAACTCAGCCCAGTTTAAAATATATTTGCTAAGCCTGA
Source organism: Macrostomum lignano (assembly GCA_002269645.1). Lineage (NCBI taxonomy): Eukaryota > Metazoa > Platyhelminthes > Macrostomidae > Macrostomum > Macrostomum lignano. The sequence goes on from NIVC01001177.1 coordinate 326,110, forward strand.
AATGACGACCTTAGCATCAAGCAAGTATACTGCCCCTGTGCAGCACAGCATTGTATAATAAGATGCACACCTGACGAACAATTAAACGTGCTCTGCAGTCTTAGACTAAAAAAACTCAATCCCGTTAACCCCCGAAGAGCGCGGTCTGTCCCCCGCATGCGTCCATCTTAATTGTACCACTCTTAGCAATGAATTCTTTATAAGTCCTTCCCATCTAAGAGATGCCTCAACCTCTTGTAGCGAGCAACTTTTTCAGTTGGAAACTTAAACAAAAACGGTCTATCTAGTATTGCTATCAAGTTAGAGAATCGTGTTTCTAGTTAGAGAGACTTTATCTTACATTCGATAGAGGACGCACCAGCGGCTGCAACAGCAAAAGCATCCAACTCGTTGTCAGCCTCTTCAACAGCTTCATCAACTTCCACCGCTGTAGCCGTGAAGCGATCCGCCTCTCTGCAACGGCTGGGTCTCGCCGACCGAGCCAACAGCCGGGTCAGCAATCCGATTCCCAATTCTCAGCTGCTTCACCGGAGCCGCTCGAACTCATCCTGCAGCAGTTCGATTGCTGAGTCATCCGCTACAGCCGTTAGCTTTCAGCAGCAGCAGCAACAGCAAGCCAATCAATTATCTAAGAGTCTGGGCCGTCTCACTGTTTCTACATCATCAACAACAACCAGCGGTCTACTAGAAGACAATACAGAAATATTTCTAGTTGAGAATCTGACGCCACTATCTGTTCTGCAGGAGTCGAGCGTTAACAATCATAAAGATAGTAATAACGGTCAAAAGGTGTACAATAGACAGCTGAGACAAACTGGAAAGCCCAGTGGATCTGCTAGTATGAATTCGTTGCAGGAACTGCTAGGTAGCGACTTATTGCTTTGTCGAAAGTGCAAACAAATTGCCGATAAGCCTGTGGTGAGTTATATTCCTGTGTAATTATTTCAGTGAGTCTCATGAGTAGCATACCTAAACTTTTGGGAATAGATCTATGATCTAGATCTCTGATCGTACTATCATTGTACACTCTATGGGGTAAGGGAGAATGGTCAGTAGGAATGTACACTCTATGGGGGTGAGGGAGATTGGTCAGTAGGAATGTACAATCTATGGGGTAAGGGAGAATGGTCAGTAGGATTGTACACTCTATGGGGTAAGGGAGAATGGTCAGTAGGAATGTACACTCTATGGGGGTGAGGGAGATTGGTCAGTAGATATGTACACTCTATGGGGGTGAGGGAGAATGGTCAGTAGGAATGTACACTCTATGGGGGTGAGGGAGATTGGTCAGTAGGAATGTACACTCTATGGGGGTAAGGGAGATTGGTCAGTAGAAATGTACATGTAACACTCTATGGAGCAGAAAAAACCATTAACAACATTCTAAGGGACAAGGTTCGTATTCTCTACTATAAGTAGCTTAAAAGGACACAACTAAAAAATCGCCTAGCTCCTGCCCTGTCTGGACACGTTGTGCACCGGCTGCTTTGAATCGTGCGCCAAAGACGGCGATCGCCGATGCTGTCCCGCCTGCAACCACCCGCTGCACCAGTCTACAGCCGAGGCCCGGTCCAACTGGTTCCTAGCCAGTCTGACTAGCGTGAAACTCTGCCAAGAAGAGGGCGCCAAACAGGTGTGCGACTATTGTCGCTATGAGGAACGTCAGGTGCAAGCCGCCGGGCTCTGCATCGACTGCTCAGACTTTCTATGCTCAGCCTGCAGCGCCGCTCACGGCAAAACTAAAATGACACGGCATCACAATGTGATGAGTTTCGATGTGAGCTGGGGGAACTGTCACTCAGAAACAGTCGGTATCATTCACTAACAACACAATCATTCACCAACAACACAATCATTCACCAACAACACACAAATCATTCACCAACAACACACACAATCATTCACCAACAACACACAATCATTCACCAACAACACACACAATCATTCACCAACAACACACAATCATTCACCAACAACACACAATCATTCACCAACAACACACAATCATTCACCAACAACACACAATCATTCACCAACAACACACAATCATTCACCAACAACACACAATCATTCACCAACAACACACAATCATTCACCAACAATACACACTCATTCACCAACAACCGAGTAAATCACCAATCGCCAAAACGCACCACCAGGACTTGGCCACCGGCCAAAGCGACGAGCTGATCCGGCAGCACCAGACATTCGAGTGCCCGGATCACCCGAACGAGAAGGTGAGCCGGTACTGCGCCACCTGCGACCAGCTGATCTGCCGGGAGTGCCGCGAACAGGGCGGGGAAAGGCACGCCAAGCATCAGGTGTTCTCAATCGACGAGTTCGGTAGCAAAACTCGCGACTCGCTAATGGGCATGATTGACAATGTCCGAGCGAAAGTGCCCCGCCTGACCGAGTACGGACAGTTCCTGGACGAGTACAGACTGTCCGTGGAGCAGTGCCGGATTCAGGTGGCTAGCGAGATCGGCGAGCAGGCGGACCTGCTGCACAAGTGAGTTGCAATTCACAGACTGCTCAGAGCTGCAGTTCACAGAGTGCTCAGAGCTACAGTTCACAGAGTGCTCAGAGCTGCAGTTCATAGAGTGCTCAGAGCTACAGTTCATAAATTGCTCAGAGCTGCAGTTTATAGACTGCTCAGAGCTGCAGTTCATAAAGTGCTCAGAGCTATAGTTCACAGAGTGCTCAGAGCTACAGTTCACAGAGTGCTCAGAGCTAGAGCTTTAATTTCACCATGTACTGAAGTATATAAATTATAACGCTACATATCGGCAACTAAAAACCACTAATTCTTAGAATAGTTGACGAATGCCGAGACGCCCTGCTCCGCCAGCTGAATGAATCCGTTGCCAAGGAGACGGAAGATGTCGCTAGAAAAGAGGAGAAACTGAGCGACATCAAATCCAGCATCATTAGCGGATGCGTGTTCGCCGACGCCTTGGTTACTCACGGAAGGTTGGTTGCTTGCAAGCTTGAGTTCTAATTAAAATACGTTAATAGAGCTACTGTTAGTAGGCTACTACAAATCGAGTTATCTTTTTTTGTTCCAGAGACGAAGAAATTCTTTGGCTTCAATCGCTGCTGAAAGACAGACTGTCTCAGTTTATCTATCTGCAGGTTGAAGGCATTTCTGGTAAGTATTCTCGATTTTATCGTCATGGAGCTTTTGTGGAGTTTAAGCACTTGGGGATTAAATAAAATTTATGTCCACTGGGTTAAGGTACAAAAATGAGATAGAGTATGGAATGGAGTGTGGGATTCAGTATGGTGCAGAGTGTGGGATCCAGTATGGTGCTGAGTATGGGATTGAGTATGGTGCAGAGTGTGGGATCCAGTATGGTGCAGAGTGTGGGATCCAGTATGGTGCAGAGTGTGGGATCCAGTATGGTGCAGAGTGTGGGATCCAGTATGGTGCAGAGTGTGGGATCCAGTATGGTGCAGAGTGTGGGATCCAGTATAGTGCAGAGTGTGGGATCCAGTATGGTGCAGAGTGTGGGATCCAGTATGGTGCAGAGTGTGGGATTGAGTATGGTGCAGAGTGTGGGATCCAGTATGGTGCAGAGTGTGGGATCCAGTATGGTGCAGAGTGTGGGATCCAGTATGGTGCAGAGTGTGGGATCCAGTATGGTGCAGAGTGTGGGATCCAGTATGGTGCAGAGTGTGAGAAAAAGTATCGGATGGAGTATTTGATAGAGTATGAAATAGAGCATAGTGTAGAGTGTAGGATAGAGCATAGGATATAGTATGGGATAGAGCATTGTATAGAGTATGGGATAGAGCATAGGGTATAGTATGGGATAGAGCATAGGGTATAGTATGGGATAGAACATAGTATAGAATGGGATAGAGCATAGGATCAGTATGGAATAGAGCATAGGATAGAGTATGAGATAAAGCATAGGGTAGAGTGTAGGATAGAGCATAGGGTAGAGTATGGGAGTGGGATTGAGCATGGGATAAATTAGGATAAAGTAAAGGAGAGAATATGGGATGTAAATAAGACAGGCCACGGTGTAACTATTTGAGCATGTAATTAACTAGTGCAGAAAAGCAGAATCAATGATTGCTACTTCAGCAGTAGTCTAATTCGCACGTGTCTACATGAACCCACATGCAATGTTTGTCAAGGCAAGCTCAGCGCAGTATTCAATCCCGGCATTTCGCCGGAGCGATCGCTGCCGATTTTATTCGGCAAGCTGAACTTGGCGCATCACCCGCTGATGAAGGAGGCAACTGGCTCAGCAACATCGCAGGGTATGGGAGCCGCGGCGGCGGCTTCTGGCGGGATTTTCTCGCCAAATGTCACCTCCGTAAGGTTGTCGAGCGGGCATCAACAGGCGGCCGGCGGTTCCGTTGCTATGGCAACTAAATCGGCTGCTGCCGTGAACGGGCTGGGATCCGGAGTAGCCTCGATGCTGCCGCAGGGGGTTCGACCCCTCACCGAGCCTGCGGTGCTGCTGTCGAGGGCTCAGCTGGTGCTCGAGTTTGAGGCCAAATCTCCGTTGGATACTCGGTGAGGACCGACTGGGAATATTGGTGAATCGGGTGTGGGGTTGGTGAATCGGGTGTGGGGTTGGTGAATCGGGTGTTGGTGAATCGGGTGTAGGATTGGTGAATCAGGTGTGGGCTGGTGAATCGGGTGTTGGTGAATCGGGTGAAGGATTGGTGAATCAGGTGTGGGGTTGGTGAATCGGGTGTTGGTAAATCGGGTGAAGGATTGGTGAATCAGGTGTGGAGTTGGTGAATCAGGTGTTGGTGAATCGGGTGAAGAATTGGTGAATCGGGTGTGGGGTTGGTGAATCAGGTGTAGGATTGGTGAATCAGGTATGGGATTGGTGAATCGAGTGTGGGGTTGGTGAATCGGGTGTGAGGTTGGTGAATCGGGTGTAGGCATAAATAAATATAGACTTGAGCACCCTGACGCAACGCCTTCAGCAACATCGTCCCATTCCGCTGACTCATACTCAAGGTGTTCAAGAGCTCACACAGGGTGTACGCTCGTCCAGCGGCCCTGACTTTTTAATAGTTGGACATGTACACTCTCTGCGCCGTAGGGGTTGGCCCTCATGGTTTCGAATCTCATGACAATCCAATTTGGTTAAAGTGCATATTTTAAGTTGCTAAACCCTCGCGTCACCGCCTACCCCCGCAGCGACATCTGGCCTACTGGGTTAGCCATCAGCGAGACCACTGGGGACTACTTCGTGCTGGACAGGGACAACAAGTGCGTGAAGTCGTTCGACCGTCAGGGTCGCTACCGGATGGAGTTCGGCTGCCCCGGCAGCGGCGACGGCTCGCTGTCCAGCCCCTATGACTTGGCCATCCTTGAGGAGCGACTGATTCTGGTCACCGACTATCAGCACGAGGCGATCAAAGCCTACAGCATGCAGGGCAAGTACCTGACCACTTACAGGGGCCCGTTCAAGCATCCGAGAGGCATAGCGGCTATGAGAGGCCGCCAGTTTGTGGTGGCCGACTGCCGAATGCGGCAGCTCACTGTGCACGACGGCGATTCGGGCAATTTGGTTCGAACAATCCGGTCTGAAGGCCTGTTCACTGATCCCTATTACGTAGCGGTTACGCACGATGACGTCATCGTGGTAACGGATTGGGCGGCGCCGAATTTGAAATTGTTCGACTTTCAGGTTTGTTATACTCTTTTAATAATTCATCGTATAATTAGATAGGAACTTCCGAAATGTATTAAAGACAATTTCTTAGAAGATTTCTAGATTTCTTAGAATAGAAAAAAAATTCTTAGAGCGGCGACTTCAAAGAGTAAATTCATTTTGACTATTTTTTAAACCTGCGAGAGTCAAACGTTTACTTCTTTAATCAACTATCCCTTTCTTAGAATCAAAATGGGATTTAATAGAATCAATAAATTATTTGTTAGAAGCAACGGATAATTTGTTAGAATCAACGAGGGAATTGCTTTAATCAACAAATGATTTGTTTAGATTAGAATCAACGGATGATTTTTTGGAACCAATGAAATATTTTGTAAAAATTGAAATATGATTTGTTAAAAACAACGCAGGATTTGTTTTAATTAACGAATGATTTGTTAAAATCAACGAAGGATATGTTTTATTCAACGAATGATTTGTTAAAATCAACGAAGGATTTGTTTTATTCAACGAATGATTTCTTAAAATCAACGAAGGATTTGTTTTAATCAACGAATGATTTGTTAAAATCAACGAAGGATTTGTTTTATTCAACGAATGATTTGTTAAAATCAACGATTTGTTTGAATCAACGAATGATTTGTTAAAATCAACGAAGGATTTGTTTTAATCAACGAATTTGTTTTAATCAACGAATGATTTGTTAAAATCAACGAAGATTTGTTAAAATCAACGAAGGATTTGTTAGAATCAACGGATTGGTTAGAATCAATGAAGGATTTGTTTTAATCAACGAATGATGTTAAAATCAACAAAGGATTTGTTAAAATTAATAACGGATTTGTTAGAATCAACGGGTTTGTTAGAATCAACGGATTTGTTAGAATAAACTGGATTTGTTAGAATAAACGGATTCGTTAGAATCAACGAATGATTTGGTAGAATCATCGATATATGCTTTTAGGAGAAACGGTATAATTTTTATTCAAATTAATTTTATTAACCTCGCTCGCAGGGCAATTTAATTGGCCAAGCCGGTAGCTATGGCAACGGCAACGATCAGGTTTTGCAACCCTACGGAGTGGCCAGCGACACCAGCGGCCAGGTGATGGTGGCGGACAACAGCAACCATCGAATTCACCTGCTGGGCAGCGACGGTCGCTTCGTGAAATTTGTTGTTAGCAAATTCGACGGCCTGTGGCACCCCATGGCGATAGCCGTGACACCTGAGGGTTACCTGGCTGTCACCGAGGCGCTGGGCAAGGTCAAGGTGTTTAAGTACATGTGAACTCATTAGTACAGCCGATTTTAACTATTACTTAAATTTCCATTGAATTTTCAATATCACAAATTTTATCAATTTCGATATCTCATTTTTTTTAAATGTTTACATTTCTACTTACAGTAGCTAAATTATACAGCGGTAGTAAGTTTTTATGAGTAACACTTAAAATATTGCTATATTAAATATTGGCTAGTCTAGTATTTCTAGTATTTCTGTTCTTGAAATTTTCGAAATTAATACTTTAAAGGGATGTTGTCAGACAGCTCATCACATTTAATTGTGTATGAAGTCTATCCTCAACAATGTCGTTTAACTAAAAATTTGATTTACTAATCGTTAGAAAAAAGAACTTATTACTAATACTTCTTTCACTTATAAAGTAACTTTTTGTGAAATTTTAAAATAAAAAATACATGGAAGTCCTCAAACTTCATACTGCACTTACTTGAAAAAAAACATATTGTTTTTAAATTAAATTAAGTTTATAATCTGAATTACACAATTGATAATTCACGTAGCATAGTAGATAATCCACACCCCAGTTGATATTGATAATCCCTATCCCACAGTTGATAATCCACATCCCACAGTTGATAATCCACAACCCAGTTGATAATCCACAACCCAGTTGATAATCCACATCCCAGTTGATAATCCACATCCCACAGTTGATAATCCCCATCCCATAGTTGAAAATCCGCATCCCGGAGTTGATAATCCCCATCCCACAGTTGATAATCCACATCCCACAGTTGATAATCCCCATCCCACAGTTGATAATCCCCATCCCATAGTTGATAATCCACACCCCAAAGTTGATAAACAGAAATAAATAAATATTTTAAGTCCCTTTGCATAAGCTTTTAGTAGACTGGAGGAAAAACAAACAATAAGAGTGTTTCAAATTACTTTGCTTATAATTGGTGGTCAGTGCAAAGAACCAATTTTAATAACTATACGACAACTAGAATCAATTAGCAAATTAATAAATAGTAAGCATAATGTAAATGAGATTACTAAAAGTAGAACAGCCACTTCATCATAGTAGAATAAAAAAACAACAAAGGCAAAAAGAAACAGCTGTTAACCATGACTAAATTAAAACTTTTTCAAGAGATTTCTAATAACAAATTGATTTGAAAATTAGATACAAAAAACTATTATAATGTACTGGAATGTTCTTACGTTGTTCAAAAGTCTCGGAATAATAAAAATTATTGCAAAAAAGCAAACTTTTGTTTTGACCAGATTTAAACAAAAATGTTGGGATTGCACGCTTACAACAACAGAAATAATTTACAAAATGACTGCAGTAATAAAACAAAAAAATTTATAGACTGAAGTTACATCTAAATATACTTAAATCTTTAATATTTGTTTGTATGCTTGTCAATTACTAAAAACTGATCAATTAATGGATGAAAAAGCGAATTTCGAATTCGCAGTACTTTTTCCGGGTTTACGTAAAAAGTACTTAAAGATACGTTATATCAAGATTGGTTGCTTAAACACATAATAAAACCCCAATGTTCAAGTAGCCTAATTTATCGGATAGGCTGATCGATTAGAAAAAAATCGATTTTCCGGGTTTCCGTAATTTTTAGTATACGTTATAACAAAAGTTCAACAATATTATTTTTTAAATAGCTAATTTATCAGATAGTTTGATTAATTAGAAAAAAGTTAACAAAACTTCTGGCGCCAATTTAAATCGTATCGATTAGTTTCTAGCGCAGAAATTTGTTCGCACTCAGTTCGGACAATAAATTGCCATCCCAGTCCTAATTATTGATTTCAATAGCCTCTATAAGGCTGCTGCTGAGTGAAGCCGCTATGCAGTGACATTGTGTACGGCTGCTGCTGTTGCTGCCTGGATGTGCCAGCGGCATAGACAGAACCAGCTGCTGACATTGTAGGCGGTCGACTCGGAGCCTGGCCATAAGCGTAGGCCTCCGACCCGTGACCAGTGACGGCTGCGTACTGCCGTCTCTCCACCTGCTCGTCGCTATTCGACACAAAATACAAAAACACGCAGCTGATTGCGCTGATGAAGCAGGACAGGACGGCGAAGGCGAATGACCAGGACAGGTGGTTGTGATCCGGCCTGGGCATCCAGTCGCGGTCGTCAACTTTGACGCCGAACACAATCAGGCCGACTAGCAGGAACAGCGCGGCGATGGCTTGGGTGCCAAGGCAGATGGACGACTCCGCGTGCCGGTTGCCAACCAGCAGGAAGTGGAACAGGATGCACACCAGGCTGACGCAGTGCGAGATGAAGGCCAAGCCGCAGAGCACCTGTACGGCGATGAACCATGGCGGGTCGATCCATTCCCAGATGCCGCGGTTCCACAGATTCCAGTCAAAGATCCAATAGCATCCGGTCCATTCTATGCCGAAATTGTCCTGCAGTGAGTGAGAGTCAACAAAAATTTATTAAATACACAAGTATTTACCGATATATTTAAGAAAAGCATGACAGAAAGTTCCTAGTTTCTTAGCAATGTTTCTTTTACTTTGCAAAATAATTTCAATGTATAACTTTTGTTTTAATGTAAAATATACCTGAAAAATATTTATTACATGAATTAATTATTTACATAGGAAGGTGTAGTGGAAATAAACTACCAAGAAAGATACTGGGAAAGTATTAATTGCAATTGCAAAACCTGATATTCAAAGACTAAGGCTTTAGTGCTGTGACCCTCTAATTTTGGTAATGCCTAGGACTGGAGATAATACACACCATATTCAGGCCTACAGGATCAAGGATTATAATATGATGCTACCAAAATTGTACTAAGATGCTACCATACAAATATTGGTAGTCAGCTGACATTACTGACAAAGTAGAGTATAACGACCTACATGTAGTACAACTTGGTATCAGCTTTTGGGATAAAAGTTAGCCCTGTTTTAACTTTGGTAGCATTAATGGATTAAGAGGGAAGTAAAACCTCTGAGACATAGTGTTGTGTGGTTTTTTGTAGTTCATTTTTTTTCTTTTAAGGGCCTGTGTTTATTGTGGTGATGCATGAAATTTTGTCACATTAAACTATAACATTTAATAATAACTGTTAGCTTTATGTCAGTTATGAGTCATTTTGTTTTTATTTGTGCAAATGTTTAACACTAACAAATTTACAATAAACTGATATCATTCACTGTTTTTCATTAAATAAAAACAAACTAGAAAGGCACATTTTCTAGGTATTCTTTGGAACAAAAAATTGTATGCTAGTTTTGTTTCTGTGTAAGCTACTCGTATAATAGGAATTATCTAATACTGATCCATCTATAGTTAGACAATTTTGGCAAATTAAAAGTTAGTTATGGCTAACTATTTTTTGTTATATTAATCATATTAAAAAGCTATTCTAAATAATTCCCACTGTCAAAGATGGCCTAAAAATAAAAGTGCATAAAATCATCTTGTTTCATTTATACTACTGCATACTTACATATTTGAATTATAAACTTTAGGATCATTTATATATTATGCCATTCTTTTTTAATAATTCTCTCTAAGCCATTTTTTATTACCCTTAGTATAGGTTATATAAATTAAAAAATTATCAATAAAAATATTTAAATCATATTTGAAGCAAAGCTAACATAAGGTAATTAAAACCTCAAAGGGACTATTTACTACTATTTTCCTTTTTACTTTTATAGCCTTTTTATGTATCTAAACCAAAAAATCTATATATTTTAAGCAAAAAAATTGTATCTTCTACTTGGCATCTTTTTAAAAAGAAAATTAAATAAATAATGTATAATAAAATGCCTTTTATCATCATAAATCTAACCCAGACTATTTACTAGAAACAAACTACAAAAGCACGTTGATTATGCATCATAATTTTTTAAAATAAGACAAAATATTAATTAAAATACTATAATTGCAAAAAAATCTAACTTAAAAGGCAATAACTTAAACATTGCTTTTGGATAGACTTTTGATTAACATAAATTACAAGGGGTGTCCCAAAAGTAGTGTTACTTTTCACTATATCTCTTGTTCTACTGATCCAAATAATATCATTTTGCACAGATTTATAGCAGCAACTCTCTTCTTCATATTAACTTTACCATCATAAAAAAACAGACAATGGAAACAAAAGTTATGAACTAAAATGTAGCAGGACCTCGACTATACACTTATAGTAAGTAAGTAAGTTAACAAAATTTCAAAGTGGTAGCTCACAAATGGGTAACTGCCTGCAGTGAATGCTGCAAAATGACTATAGTAAATGACTGCTAAGACCTATGAGCAAATGAAAGTTGAGCTCAACTGTGTCCTATCCCCCAAAGGGTATATAACATACTCCTCTGAGCAACACTTGAATGCATATCCCTGACTTTTAGTGTATCAGGAGGAGAGAAAAAAAAGCAATAAAGCTGAAGCCTAGTTTGAAATATTCTGTTGCTTTAAAAACTATATGCTTCTCTAAGTTTTTCCATAGATATCTCTTTGTCACAGTAGCCTAACAAAGAAGTCTGAGTTCATTCAATCAAAAGTAGGCCTACTTTTGCTACTTTACGCTAGCTAGACGCTAGTCAAATTACTGTAAGTCTATGGTCGAGGTCCTGCTACATTTTAGTTCATAACTTGTTTTCATTGTCTGTTTTTAATAATGGTAAATTTAATATGAAGAGGCCACTAAAAATCTGTGCAAAATGATGTTATTTGGATCAGCAGAATGAGAGATATAGTGAAAAGTAACACTACTTTTGGGACACCCCTCATAACTTGGCAATTGCATAGTTATTCAGAGTTTAGAATTTGAAACAACTAAGATCTTAAGAAGTTCGTCTTAGTATCATTAACACAGTTCTAGCTAGGCCTATCATGACAAAGTCAAAGATATATTATACAAATACACTATAAATTCTTAGTTTAATAAATAAAATCTACTAAGATTTTTTTACAATTTTTTGCACTCATTTTACAATTATTAATGAGTAGATTTAGATTGTTCTGACATTAATATACTAATTAGTTAAAACATACTGAATAATTTACTTATTTACCTTTGGATGAATAAACCTATCGAAGCAAACGGACCACAGACCAACTCTTAGAAATGTACTTCGAGTCTCTGGATAAGACTCTAACCAGTAAGGGCTACAAAAGGATAGAAAGTGTAGCAGGATACTTCCGAGTGTCGTGCCAATAGCCATATTGAGCGGCAAATCGTAGTATGGCGTGCCATGCGGAATAGGATATGACCTCTTTTCAGGCTGTCGCATTTTGTAAACAAATTGCTGATTTTTACTGCATTATAGACCAGTTCTCACGAAATATTAAGCCAATCTCAGACTGACAAACCGACTAGAGTTCCGAGTCTTAAGCTCAAAATGAATGCGGAACTGAAAAGTTAAAAAATACTTTAATCCAGATTACCATACTAGTAACAATTATGTTTATAAACAATGTGTTAGCTAAATTTATTTTATACTAAGAAAACATTTGTCGAAAATAAAACCTGTAGGCCTAGTTTTTTTGTTGTAAGAAAAATTTGTTTGTTTTGTAACCGCAAAAATGTAAGCTCGTAAAAGCTGTTATTTATTTGTAAACCAGCAAATTAATTAATACATTTACTAGACCAAAAACTTGATGTATGCAATGATAATGACAACCAGAAAAAAAACAAAAAAATGTATTGGGACTTTGCATTGTATATTATACGCGTACGCTCGTAACTGTGGAATTTTCTGAAAACTTATTTGAGGGGAGCCATGTATAAAAGGCGTTGTACCTTTGTGAAAGGCATGTCATTGATTGCTATCGATTTTTTAAAGTCAGAGTAAGCTCATGTGCGTAAAAATCGTATCAACCTAATACAATAATGCACAAGTTATGTAATTCGGACATCTGAGACCCGGCCGGAACGGAGGAGATGCGGATACATGTATTCGTGAGCACAAAGTTCAGAGCCACAGTTGGTTGCGAGTATACAACTCGCTACAGCTGCTTGGCAGCACGCCAAGTCTCAACTGTGGCTGCTACATCTGGTTTGGCGCGTTCGCGACCTGCCCGATGAGCAAGGCACAAAAGCTCTCACTCTAATCAGCACCTCAAGGGTTCCTCTCGGTAGTTATTACCCGACTGCGACTACCGGCTCAGCACAGGGAGTCGCCAGCTTGCCCAGCAGCCACTTTCCTTCTCTGCTCATCCCTTGCTCAGTTGATGAGCAACATCTCAGAATGAGAAACTCACAAATGAAAAAAATTTCTTTCCAAGAAATCACCAAGGCGGAAACCAATGTAAAAATTAAGATTTTGAATAAATAACTGAAGTAACGCTATGTTCATTAATATGTTAATAACGGCAAGTTTTGTTATCAAAGTTTATTTATTAGTTTATTAGTTCTACAGCATAATAAATGTAGCTTACATATGAAGGCCGTTATTGTTGTGACAGATATGCAATGGTGACTACTAATAGCAGTATTGTTCTGAGAGATTGGCTTAAAAATCAATATTAGAATATCAAGACAAAAAATAAAGAAAATAACTTAATTTCGAAACAGATATTTGTAGCAAAAAGAATTGTGGCTGGAATGGAGTTAACGGAAATCAAGAAGCCCCTACTAAAGCAATTTCTAAGAAAATTCAAGTCACTCTTCAGCGGCTGACCCGGGGAAATAACCCACCGGAAAAAATTCCCCGGTGTGGTAAAAAAACCGCGAGCAACCGCGGGCAGTGAGGATCGGAGCTCAGCAGGTCAAAGCTGCAGCATCTCACGTGTTTAACACCTGATTCTTCATCACGCATGAGGCTACCTGGGTGCTATTATTCATCATTCAGTGACAGCCATCTGATTGTAAAATAAAATCAAGTACATTTCCCCTTGCTGACAACTCAATGCCCCGTAGCAAAATAATTGCTATTAGGAGAGAGCTTCTTGAGAGAGAGAGAGAGAGAGAGAGAGAGAGAGAGAGAGAGAGAGAGAGAGAGAGAGAGAGAGAGGAGCTGCAGTGTGGGTGTATGCCCACCGTTATATTTCCTCTGACCTTATTGTTTCGCTGTCTGGGAGGCTCTCTCCACTCCGCTCCGCTCAATGAACTGACTGGAATGGACTTTAAAGTCCCAATTCATCCCCGGGCCTCCCAATAGGCTTTCTGCAGCATCAGAAGGCATTTGATGTCGCCATCTCTGACTGCGCCGCGCCTCACAATGGGAGAAAAAATTGAGAGGCTGATCAGCAGTCATTTCATATTTAATTGATTGTCCTACACGCCTGATATCCCACTCGCAGTTGCTCCGCAATGCTCTACTCACCATGTAGAGTCGAACAGTAGTCACAGTAGTGTAGGCTTCAGCCCCCCAAGTGGGGGTTTCCCTACCAGACCACATGATGCGGAAAGGCCGGGGCGGACTGGAGGCGACGCCAAACCACCCCCCCCCCACTAACGTTGAGGACAATCTTCTTCAAGTAAATACCGCGGGATTAGCGGATTAGCTCTGCACACTGAGGGATTATCTCTGCATACTGAGGGATTAGCTTTTTACACTGACGGATTAGCTCTGTATATACTGAGATAAAATCAAGAAAAAGTACTTGAAATGATGGCAGTCGCAGAATTAATTGTTTAGCCTATGATATATAGGTGTCAACCATGCCTCGTAAGCAGAATAGATGATTCGGTAATACAATTTATTTTTAGTATTGAGGTAAAAATTAGTAAGGAAACAGTGATTAACTAAAGCAAATTTTAATACAAAATAACAGCAAACTTTTTTTTTTATTTACAGCCAGAGAGTCAGTTACTAATGATAGAATGCGAGAAAAGATTTATAATGTAACTTTAGATCGTATCGAGGCAAAATGTATACTTCGCTGAAGTGTCAGTCACAATTTGGAATATTATTAATCGCCGTGATTTACAACAAAAAGCGCGAGTGAGGTGAAAAATGGTGTCAGCATTAGCTAGCTATACTAGCTATAAAATTTTTTTAGCTAGATAGAGAGGTAGGCGACTCACTGCTCGGGCAATAGCGGTCAGTATTGATAGCTACTCAACATTTTTACACATCATCGAATGATGCTTTTTTTAAGTCTGACTCCAAGCCTGTAATGTCAGGCAATTTACATGTAAACTGTTAGATGCATGGCACTTCTAGTGTGCACCTGTTGACAACCTGCTTTATCTAGTATATTGCTTTTGTCAGCCAATTTGATAGTTAAGCTGCTAACCAAGTTGAGAATTCCTATTTCATAGCAGTAGATTCGGTCTTGGCCATAGACAAAGAATAGACGGGAAAAAGCAAGCAAGTTGAAAAGTCAGCCATTGACATCAGGACAGGAGGTATGCTAGCAGCAACCTCTCTAATAGACTCTCTGATTCTCTCTCTATCCCTTGCCTTTTTCCCTTGTCTATGGGCAAGACCGAATCTACCGCTCCTAAATGGAAATTCTCAACTTGGTTGGCTTTAATTATCAACTTGGCTAACTTCGACTGCACTTAATTGGCTTTATTGTCTATGGCCGAGCGCTCTGCGGCAGTGGCTGCTGCTGCAGCGAATGGGGGTTCTCCACTTAAAATTATCCATCAACTTCACTGACAAAAGCAATAATTAGTAAAAGCAAAAGTGTTCGATTATGAAAACAAACATAACGGAATAAAAGAAATTAAAATACTGCAAAATAGATCCGCCTATGTGAGCAGTCGGTTCACGAATTCATCGCTGTTTCGGTCATGAAGCTTCGAAATAATAGCTTACAAAGCAGCTGTTGAAGTCAATGCGTAGTTGCTGTGTGCGCAATTATCGATTATCGATGCCTCAGTCCGAAGAAATTTTCTGAAATTATTTGCAGCATTTATTTGGTTGGCGCCGTCTGTACAATGCTACCTGACTGAGAGAGAATCGCTATACACAAAAGCACTCACCTCGGCTCAATTCGCACTTGCTTCCGATGCGATGCTTGGGACACTCGCAGCGTCCAGTCTGCGCCTGACACGGGACACCGTCGCGCATTCGCACTGATGCGCACAGTCGGCTCCGTAGCGACCGGGTGGACACTCTGGATCGTGTGTGTAAAGGAATACAGGCTTAGTCATTATTTGCATTACAATAACACCTCATGAGCGTGAGCAGGAACAACTGAGGTACAGTTTTGTCCACCGAAATTGTCTATGGCCAAAGCCTATTTAGCGCTCTATATTTTACCACATCTAGGGCAAGATACGGTAATTCAAGGACTGGGGGGTGGGTCGCCACACACAGCCTCAATTACCCCAGCTAATGCTGGCACCCATTTTACAGCTGGGTGAACTGGAACAATGCAGAGTTAGGTGTCTTGCTCAAGGACACCAATTGTTCCTGAGTGGATCGAGAATCGAATCCCGACGTTTCATTAGTGAGTCCGACACTCTGACTACTTTTTGGTCCAAAAATCTCCCAAATTGATGTGACAGACGCGGTTTTAACTAAGCTACTTATCGGAACCATTCTGACGTGATCCCTTCAGTTGTGACATTGGCTGACAAGTTAGCTGGCCAGACGGGGATGGGATATTGAGTTGATTATACGTTTTATTGATTTTGCACTCAATAAATCTCTAATCGATAAATCTCTAATCGATAATTCGATAAATCAAAATTCGATAAAGCAATAAATAAATAAACAAATGGATACATCAATAAATCTCTAATGGAAAAATCGAAAAATCAATTAATCAATTAATCAATATCAATAAATCAATAAATCAATAAATCAATAAATCAATAAATCAATAAACCAATAAATCTATAAATCTATAAATCAATAAAAATGTGGTTAGTTAAATCAAACTGGCTCTAGCTGATACAACCGGATTTATAATTAAAAAAAGAAACTCACCTTTCTCGCAGGATTTTCCTGTCCAACCTAGCGGACAGTCGCACCTGCCGTCGATCGGATTGCAATGCGAACAGCCGCTGCCGCAGTGCCGACTGCATCCGCGTCCCCAGCGACCGCTCGCGCAGGCCAGCTCGCACCGGTTGCCATAGTAACCGGGCCGGCAGCGGCACTGGCCAGTGACTGGATCGCAGGCATCGCTGCTGGACGCCACACAATTGCAGGGCCGCCCGCACCCGGCGCCGAACCAGCCGGCCGGACACGGCTGGGAGCAGTCGGGCGGCAGGGCGCCGGCCGGGCAGCTGCAGACTCCGGTCACGTGATCGCAGCTGGCGCCGGGCGCGCAAGCGCAAGGAACTGAGCATCCAGGGCCGTACAGACCCGACGGGCACCGGTTCTGGCACCGGTCCCCGGTGAGCCCGGCCGGGCAGCGGCACTCGCCAGTGATAGGATCGCAGACTGCCTCCGAGCTGTTGTCTCTGCCGCAGCGACACGGCTTCGAGCAGAGCGGCCCGTGCCAGCCAGTCGGGCACAGCTCCGAGCAGCGGGCGCCTCTGAAACCTGGCGGGCAGCGGCAGGCGCCGCTCACCGGATCGCAGGCGTCCCCGGAGCCGGCGCCGGAGCAGTCGCACCGGCTGGCGCAACCAACTCCGTATCGACCGGCTGGGCACGGGCGCTTGCATGCGGCTCCGTGCCATCCAGCCGGACAGTGACAGGCGCCTGTGGCCGGGTCACAGTCTGCCCCGGCCGCTCCGCATCGGCAAGTTTGCGTGCAGTTCGGGCCGAACCGGCCAGCCGGACAGGGACTCGAGCAGTTGGCCCGGATCGGCCCGGCCGGCAAGAGCACTGGCCGGTTGCGGGTCGCACAGCTGTCCGCTGCTAGCGGTGCAGTTGCACGCCCGAGCGCAGCCGGGCCCATAGGTGCCTTCGGGACACGGCCGGCTGCAGGACAGGCCGGTCCAGCCGGCCGCGCACTGGCAGGCTCCGGTTCGATGGTCGCACGGCTGGCCACCCGGACAGCGGCACGACTGGCTGCAGTTGACTCCGTGCCGGCCCCAGGGACATGGCAGCTCGCACGCCGGTCCGCGCCAGCCGGCTTCGCAGAGCACGACCGCTGCTCGGTTCGCACCGGCCGCCGTTCCGACACCGGCAGGCGCTCGTGCAGTTCGCTCCAAACCGGCCAGCTGGACAGGCGAGCTGGCAGACTGGTCGAGCCTGCCGGGCGGACAGCGACAGGCCACCAGTGGT
>NIVC01001178.1:0-280000 GCA_002269645.1 Macrostomum lignano
ACAAAGCTATATATTTATGCATATCTGTACGCCCTAGAGGGGGCCGTAGCCCAGCGGTAGCGCAGCTGCTCTGGTGTGCCAGCGACCCAGGCTCGATTCCAAGTGCAGTCACATTAATTTGGGGCCGAATTGGAATCTCGGCTTGGCTCTGCTCGTACAATAACGGCCTTGAGGGCCAACCCCCCAAGGCGCAGTGAAGTGTACATGCCTAACAATAATATAAAGTTAGGGCCGCTGTACACTCCTGTGTGAGTGTGTGCCTGCGTATGTATCCGCGCGCTTGTATGCCTGCTCAGGGGAGTCGGCGGAATGGGCAGTAATGCCTCTCGCCGGTTGTGTGACAATGTCGCTTAAAGTGCGCCAGGGTGCACACAACCCTGCCTCTAATAAAAAAAATCTATACGTCCGTATAGAAAACGATTCTAGACAACTGGGTACTTAAAATATTGGCATAAACATAAAAAAGTTTCCGACAATAGTAAAGTAGAAAAAGCTGTAAGCAATAAGCATGTCTTAGTGAATACTTTCGGAAAATTTCGGGAATGACAACACCATGCACATTGCTAGTATAAAAGTACGTTTCACATTCGTAACACTAAGATGGCAGCGGACATTGGGTTAGCTGATTTATCGTAAATAAGAGTGGGAAACAAAAATACGATTGTACATATTAAAAAACCCAAACACCAATCGTCTTCTTCTGTTCTAAATTGGACAGCTCAATTTAAAAAAGCATTAGCGCTATACAGAAAGGCTAGCTACAATGAGATGGAATCTAATTTTTATACCAGGGTTTTTTACCACAATTAGTACCCCATGAGGTATTAGTCAACTGATTTGGGGTACTATTTTGCCCATTAATACCCCAGAAAAGGGTACTAATTTTTATCGAGTTCAATTGAAACAAGTTAAGCTTTTTTTAAATTAGCAATTTAATTAAAATTCTGGCTGGCCCGGTATGGGTCTTGTATATCCAGGCACTTGTGTGGTGAGTCAGACTGTCAGGCTAAAAGGAAGAGAGGGTTGGAAACTTGGAATATATTTGTCAGTCTCGCTCAACCCAACTCTCAGCCCCTAGGACTGGCTCAGCCTTTGGGTGGGTGGGCCCAAGGCCCTGCAGAATTAGAAATTTCGTGGGGTATTACTCCTCCAAAATGGGGTACTACTTAGAGGCTTGATACCCCAATTCGGGTACTAATCAGCAGTGAAAAAAAGCACTGGTTTATACCAAGTAGTATAAGCTTTATACTCATGCACACAGCCAGTAGAGTGGCCAAGGTCATGAGGGACTTAGAGTCCTGACAGGGTCCTGACCTGACAGAAAAGCTGATAGGAACATGACTTTCGAATAGTCAGTGAACAACGCAAGTTTTTATAAGCTTATAGAAACACTGGAGTTGTATGGACTATAGAAATTCCTATTAATTTTATTTATCCCGCCATTCAGCTACGAGTATACCGACTGTCTCAACACAAAGCAAAGACGTCAAACTAGAAATGTATTATGACACTCCCTATCATGGAATAAGTTCAAAACTCGGTAGCTCAGTTTTAAAAACTCACTTTAAAGTTTGAGTCTTAGTAGAGCTGAGTGACTTCGTTAACAGGGAAAAGATGTGCTGTATTGAATAGAAAGATATACTTCTAAATAAATCGGTTTCGGTTATAGCACTAGCAGATAGACACTCGCACTAAAACGCGATCGTTGCACGACAAGCTGCATATCAGCAGAAAGGAGCTCGAAGATTCTCGGCTGGCGCCACAGCAGCTAATTGACTGCAGAACATACGATACACCACAGTTAGCACACGTCTTGAGATAGTTTACGCCTAGTGGCACCAGATCAATCACTTTAATCAGTTGTCTGTTGCTGCTAAGAAGTGCAACGCTGCCATTATTTTCGCAGGCAGCCAGAAATCCAGATCCAATGTCTGCAACGCACAGCACATTTTGACTATTGCTCTGCCAGACTTTTACGCATCTTTTCGTGCTGAGACTCATTCGATACACTGCTGACTGGGTGGCCAGTATTAAACTACGACCAGAAACTGTCATATGACGAACATTCGCAGTGTCTTTCGAGAGTTTCATGCTATCCTGAAGTTCGCAAGTGTCCAGCGACAGGCAGTTTATGCAGCCATCACCGAGAATGTACAGCTTCTCCATATCGTTGACTATGATCGGCATTTCAGCTTGAAACTGGACATTGTCAATAGTTCGAAGCTGTGTACCAGCTAGGTCCGTCACAATCAAAGAATTGTTATTACCAAGCATATAGATTTGCTGCTGGTGATTCACAAGAGCTGCAGACACTAATACAACATTGTTCGATGGCTGATTTCTTTGGCTAAGTACCACGAGTTCGTTGCTATAGAAAGCGATATGCCAGTTCGCACCATAGTTACCTACTGCAAGTACGCAGGAGCTTGGCAAAGCCTGAAAGCCATTCTGTTGCGTCTTGGAAACCAGCTGAGCGGAGTAAAAAAATCCATCCGTACGATTGCAGTTGAAAACGAATTGGATGTAGTTTGTAAGAAGAACATTGGCAGTTGGCACAGCTGACTCCAGCAAAGATCGCATTGCTGCCCCGTCTGCATCCTCGGCAATTGCAGCTCGAGTCTTTGTCTCCTGCAGCAGCTTCTGGACCAGTTCAACGCTGCTGTCAACTGGATCAGTCCAAGCATCGGAAATGGGAGCATCCTCAAGTGCGAGTTGCATCTTCTTGCTCAACTGGAAACTTTTAACAAGATCGCCAGACATTTCAGTCCCGTTGATATCTGCTCGAAGCTTTTCAAAGAAGTGCAACGACTTCAGACTGGCGTCCATGCTGTCGATCTTGGCGTCCAGCCTGCCAATGACGGTACTGCGGCAGCGCTGGACAATCTCGAGAATCTCTTCAAACATGTCTGACGCATTGGCTCGGTCGCTGGTCAGCTCGAACAGAGCGCCGCGCGTCAAGTCCATCTGCTCGGCAACGCGGCGCATTGCACCATCGATGTTCGCCTGACGATAAGAGTAGTAGCTCTCTCGGAATCGATCGGCGTCTCGCTTCAGATGGGCGGCGCACAAGGGCCCGTCCCAGTGGCTGCCCTGACCAGCAGCGTCTTGGCCACAGTTAGGCAGACTGCAAACATCGTGCTGCTGCTTGTTGTCGCCTTGCTGCTTTCCTGACGTTGCTTTTTTGGCAGAAGACATTGTTTTCGGCTCGTAATCTTAAAAAGAAATGTTTATAGTATTTCTAATATTAATAAAGCGACTCTGAAGAAAAGATATTAACTCTGAGTTGCTGTGAAAACACAGGGTGGAAGTAAGGACTACTCAAGTAGGACGGGAAACTAAGTTTCTTGGAAAAATAGATTCAAAAAACTCATGAGCCGAGCCGTGCCATTTTTATGGTTTTTTAGACACAGCACATGTACTATTCATGAATCCTAATTTTATAAACAAAACTCTCTATAAATATCAATAGAGATATAAGAAAGGCAAGGCATATAAAGATAAACATTAGATTTGCCTCTTATCAAAAGCAATAACAATTTTTGTGCTGAAAAATGAAACCTACTATCTCCGTAATGTATTTTTTCGGATAAACATGCGTCAAAAAATTTCCTGAAAGCGTGGTTTCCCGTTCTGGGTGGGAGTTGCGGCCTCCACAAACAGTGAACAAGCATTTCAAAATCTACAAAACAGATGCAGCCGTTGCCACAAGGGGAGTGCCGATGAGATACCCAGGCCAAAGGAGAAATTACTGAGATGTCAATGCTCAGGGAATTGTTAAGATGTCATATTTAATTACAAAAATGCATAGGCTGTTCTGCCTATACTTTTCTGCTTTAAACACATCAATTTTTAATAAGAAAATTACAGGGGGTTGTAGCCTAGTGGTCAGAGCGTCGGACTCACGACTTGAAGGTCTGGGGTTCGATTCCCGATCCCACAGGAACAATTTGCGTCCTGGAGCAAGACACTTAACTCTGCATTGCTTCAGTTCACCCAGCTGTAAAATGGGTGCCAGCATTAGCTGGGGTAATTGAGGCTGTGTGTGTGGCGACCCCCCCCCCCTAGTCCTTGGACTGAACAGCCGTACGCAGCCTTCAGATGCGCCGCGCAATAGCTGCGGCTGAGCTGTGCCATTGGGGCAGGTGCAATCCAGCTCGTATTATTACTATGATTTATTATTACAGTTGCAAGTTGCAGGGCTTTCTAGAAAAATCCTATTACTTACTTTTTTGCCTATACAATGAAGCCTGGAGTCAAAAAGCCATCATAGACTTTCACTAAAAAATCTAAATGATTTTAAATTAAAGAAAATAAAGTAAAACCAAAGCTCCAAAGCTACGACAACTATTGATGTTTAATAACTACCAGTTTATTATCATTATATACACATTTACAACACAAAAGACAAGGGAAAAATGCAAAATTGATATCAAATGCAAAGAAATAGATACCAAATCTAAGCAGACAAAATTTGAATAATAAATGATTAAAGTTTCAGGACATTTAATCCTCAGTTACTTACCAACAGCAGTTTTCCAAAATCACATTACACTCGTATCAGCGTATAAGAACATTTCAGTCATTCAACACACAAGACACATTTCTACGGTAACTAGCTACTGTAGGTAGTAAGATAAAAAACTCGAACTAGCATCCTAGGTATCCTCTACAGCAGCGCCAGCCAGCGGCATCTCCTGGCGCCTC
Source organism: Macrostomum lignano (assembly GCA_002269645.1). Lineage (NCBI taxonomy): Eukaryota > Metazoa > Platyhelminthes > Macrostomidae > Macrostomum > Macrostomum lignano. The sequence goes on from NIVC01001178.1 coordinate 4,705, forward strand.
CGCTTGAGCAGACTTCGCCGCAGGCGGGCCTCTCGTTTCTCCAACTCTTTGCGTCGACGTTCGTCGCGAAGTCGTCGAAATAATTCCGACAGCAGTCGGATGCTCTCCAGCTTGCGTTGAGCGGCCACAATGCGACGCTCCTCGGCGGCAATTCGCGCCGCCAGAGCCGCCTCCTCGGCTCGGCGTTGCCTCTCGGCAGCGCGCTCAGCGGCGCGCTCCAAACGGCGCCGTTCCCGATCGCGCCGACGACGCTCAAGTTCGGCGGCCGCCTCGGCCCGACGTCGGGCGGCTTCTCGACGACGAATGGAGCGAAGGGAGAGGCGGCCGGTTCGATCGAAGTCGAGAGTTGGCAGAACCGACAGCGCCGCGGGGGCCGAAGAAGACGAACCGTCGGACTGCGTTATTAAAAATAAATTATAAAACACATTAAGTCGTTAAGGTTACATCAAACAAAGTATGTAACCTTAGATGATAGGTCCTAAAACTAAAAAGATTCCTAAAAGGTTTAAAATGCCGCCACGAGCAACTGACTATTGAAATGAAAATGAAAATTGACTAGGTTTTCGTGTTATTTACACACATCAGCCAGCCTCCCCCCACAAGTGTGACGATTTAAAAGTCAAAGTCAAAGTGCCGCTTTATACCATTGTATGAGTACGTGTCTGTTATCCACATATTGACGTATTTCACACTTGTATACCCGATCCCGATGAAAACGGTACCTAGGCCAAGAAGCCGTTTGAGAGTCGTTGAAGGTAACACAGGTATAAAATAGGAATAGGACTTGAGACGACTCTATACAGACGATATGTCACGGTACAAGTCGCCAAAAAGTCGTCAAAGTGTCAATTTCAGGCTTTGCTTTTCTTGTCTGCGACTCGGAAACGACTCTGCAAGAGATAACAATAGGGCGCTTCTACAATGACTTTGGGGCCGTAGAGTTGTATCCAAAGCGTGCAAGAGTCGCTGAGTTGCGTCCGACGTGCATATGTGCAGCTGTATGAAATAAACGTATTTCGCATTGATATTTATAACAACTCTATTTAGTCTACTTAAGTTAAGTAGACAGTTAAGCGCTATACACAACGACTCTTAACAACTTTTTTGTAACTCTAAAGATTTTGCAGTTCACATCATGCGTTCGGGACTCAACAGTTGCCTCTCTGTCGCATTGCAGTCGCTTGAGTCTTTAAAGAGTCGCATTAGAGTCACTACAGTCATTGGTGAGGTGTGTGCAATGGCTCTAGCGATTCTTGCATACATGCGCAACTGCTGGCCGACCTGGCCGATCTGGCCACCGTAAATTGTTGTGGACCAGGGGTAAGTCACAAAAATGCCCAGCCTAAAAAATACAGACGTAGTGCTAATTAAATGACGAAGCATTTAGCCCTTATAAGACAGTCATAGTTACTCCTGCCGTTTACCCGAAATTGCGTTAGGTTTCTTTTACAGGTAACTTGGTAAGTCGCATGGCCAGTGTAAATCAGGGGGGTTGCGCATGTATGGATTCTTGTCACGGTAACGTTGTTCTGTATGCTTTGCAGGCTTAAGAGACAATCTTTGCTTTTAACTTAGTAATGCGCTTTAACAAGCAAAAGCTGAGGACACGACCCCAGCCTCAATAATGATAAGTAGACCTGTACCATCTAAATCATTACTCAATGCGAAAAACAAAAGAATAATGTATAAATCCTTGTTTCAACCAAGCAAAGATCTTCCTGGCTCGAACATTTGCCTCTTTCACTCTCGCTATTCTTTGATTCGAATTTTTTTTTATTAGAGGCAGGGGGGTTGTGTGAACCCTGGCGCACTTTAAGCGACATGGGCACACAACCGACGAGAGGCATTACTGCCCATTCCGCCGACTCCCCTGAGCAGGCATACAAGCGCGCGGATACATACGCAGGCACACACTCACACAGGAGTGTACAGCGGCCCTAACTTTATATTATCGTTAGGCATGTACACTTCACTGCGCCTTGGGGGGTTGGCTCTCAAGGGCGTTAATTGCACGAGCAGAGCCAAGCCGAGATTTCAATTCAGCCCCAAATTAATGTGACTGCACTTGGAATCGAGCCTGGGTCGCTGGCACACCAGAGCAGCTGCGCTACCGCTGGGCTACGGCCCCCCTTTTGATTCGAATAGATTGTCCGAACCTAACTAAACCACCCAGATAAGAAAAATAGATACTTCAAACCCCATGAAAGGATAACCGATCCTCTCCTTAGAACAGATCAAACTATCGGTTCGCCCCAAACAACAGAAACTTATAACAAACTTAAGCTAATTGAAACTTCGTACTTGGAATATCATAAATATAATCTTGTGATTGCATCATCAGAACAAGGGACACAGTAGTGAGAATGTCCAGAAGACCAAGGAAGGACACCCAAACATAACATAACAAAATATTTCGCTACTCAGAAAAGCCCTCACCGAACCGAGCTGTGCCGGCATCAGCAGCAGCAGCAGTTTGGCACCACGAAGCGCGGTCATGCACCGCTCGAATCCGGCGCAATCGACAAACTGGACGAAAGCTTCGAACCGGCCCAGAGGACCCGGAGCAGCGGCAGCAGTAGAAGCAGCAGAAGCAACAGAAGTCGAACCAGATTCCGAATTCAACAATGGAATATCAATTCGTCGAACAGCGCCAAACGATTCGAAAGCCGATCGAACAGCCGATTCAGTTGGCAGATCGACTGAAGCGCCGCTGGGCTCAGCAGATTGTTGCGACTGACCTGCTGAGAGGCCTGAGACATCGTCTGAGAACCATGAGCAGGGCAATTGGCCAATACGAACTGTGTCCGGTCGCTCGCCTGGCTCCATGGCGTCCAGACCCTGTTGACGTATTTGGAAAGCAAAGTAAACATTGACCATACTTATATAGTTTATCCTTTGCGAGTTGGGGATGGGAGCTTCAGAAACCTGAGACCCGAAAAATCACAACATCAAAAGCCACTTACCATCATAAACCAGAAATATCATAACATAGAAAATCATCTTTTGCTAGAATTTTCGGCGCTATGTTATTTCGGGTTTATGATAACGACCTCTTGCGACAGACGCAGGCACAGTTCACACAGGGTACACAATGGCCCTGATCGAATTTTTCATTGTCAAGAATGTACACTTTCTGTGCTTTGGGGGTTGGACCTCATGTGCAAGAATCGCATCAAGCAATATCCACGCCAATGTTTCGCAAGCCTTGAATAGCAGAGAATCGAATCCGGGACATCTTTGGCGAATTTGACTCGCAATTTATTGTCTCAATGCTACCAAAGCGTTCATAAAAAGGGTTCATCAGAACAGCTCAACTCGGGCGAAGACAAATGACGAAATTCAAGGCTTTTATTTTCAAGTTCCTTATTATCTGTAGTTTGTACTCGTATTTTATGAAACATTAATATAATTTCGTGATTGCTTGGGATTTTTAGGTTGAGGCTTAAAAATGTCAAGCGTAAGGACTTTTACACAATGTGACATCCAGCAGGTTTTCACTTTTTGGAATCCTAAATTCAGACCCAGGATACAACAAAAAGACAATGTAATTCTGATTCATGAAAATATCCAGCCGACATAAACTTTGAATCAGAGACCGAGATAAAGGAGCTAAATTGAACGCTTGACGACCGCCTGGTACGAGATATGGCGATAAGAATTAGCCAAGCGTAAGAGAAAACACACGAGAGAGAGCTCTACGAAAAAAACACCTAAAGTCGACTGACCGATAAGGCAGTGGCGCTACAGCGAGTGCTGCTTCTAGACCAGATACGGCTGTATGATACCCAGTCCTGCTGATAATGGCTGAAAGAAAGCCCCAAAGAAATGCGTTTTAACTTTTAATCTCGAAGCATAAGGGATCCAAGGGGTCCAGTAACTTTAGCGCTTCATGTTAGGGTTAAGTTTGACACCCATGTTTTTTGGCCCATCCTCACATGACAATAATAGGTTGTGGTCAAGTGGTTAGAAGAGCGTCGACTGAAGAAGTCTGAAGAAGACTGAAGAAGAAGAAGTCTCACGATTGAAAGGTCCGAGGTTCGATTCCCGATCCCACTGGAACAATTTGTGTCCTTGAGCAAGACACTTAACTCTGCATTGCGTCAGTTCACCTAGCTGTAAAATGGGTGCCAGCATTAGCTGGGGGGTGTGTGTGGCGACCCCCCAGTCCTTGGACTGAACACAGCCGTACGCAGCCTTCAGATGCGCCGCGCAATAGCTGCGGCTGAGCTGTCGGTTGCAAATCTGCCCATTAGGGCAGGCGTAATCAATTGTTATTATTGATTGTAAAACATTGCAGCGACTCAAAAAGACAAAACTTTTCAAGGGCCTTGACCTCACAGATTAACGCTGCTTCTCGTCCATATCATAGAAACCCTTTGGAGTCACTTTTGGATTACATTTTCCTATATGAATGGCTATTGCCCACTAAAAATAAATTAATTAAAGCCATAATTACATGCCCAAATACTCACCTCCGCGTCCCTAAAGAACGCTTCCCAATTGTATTTGGTAGGGCACGGCGGCTTTAATTGCACAGCCCGCACTCTCAAGAAGTCAGAAAATCCGGCCAGTTTAATTCGGCCTCCGTCCAGCTGTTTGACAGCTCCGGCCAGAGCTCGGCGATTGGGCAATTCGCAGTCGAGTCGAATCACGGACAAACTGGATGTCTGGACGCGCAGGTGGCTGAGCTGATGAGGCTTAGCCATCGATCGCAGCTGCTCCATCACCTCCCAGTTGGAGATAGAGCGGCATTTGTCGGTGAGCTGGGGCAGGTCCACTGCGATGCCTAAACAGGCGGCTGGCTTCAGGCAGAGCCGCAGCTCCGGGCACAGAGGCACAGCCTCAGTAGCGTCATCGCAACGGGTCACTACGCCAGCGCGGGGCGGTTGAACTGTGCAGGGGATTTGAAGGAGGGATCATTGTCAGTGATGGGAAGTCGATGTTAGTCACCCATAGGTAAAGTAACTGATTGAGTTACCTCATTATCTAGAAAAGAGACATTCTTAATTGAATTTAGTAGTAGAAGACAAGACGCATGATTAAGTTTACCTAGAAGAGGCACCTGATTGAGTTTACCTGGAAGAGGCACCTGATTGAGTTTACCTAGAAGAGGCACCTGATTGAGTTTACCTGGAAGAGGCACCTGATTGAGTTTACCCAAAAGAGACATCTCATTGAGCTTTCCTGGAATAGAGCCACTTGATTGAGTTTACCTGGAAGAGACACCTTATTGAGTTAACCTAGAAGAGACATCTGATTGAGTTTACCCGAAAGAGACATCTCATTGAATTTACCTGGAAAAGAGATACCTGTTTGAGTTTACCAGGAAAAGAGACACCTGTTTGAGTTTACCTGGAAAAGAGACACCTGTTTGAGTTTACCAGGAAAAGAGATACCTGTTTGAGTTTACCTGGAAAAGAGACACCTGTTTGAGTTTACCTGGAAAAGAGACACCTGTTTGAGTTTACCTGGAAAAGAGATACCTGTTTGAGTTTACCTGGAAAAGAGATACCTGTTTGAGTTTACCTGGAGAAGAGACAACTGTTTGAGTTTACCTGGAAAAGAGACACCTGTTTGAGTTTACCTGGAAAAGAGACACCTGTTTGAGTTTACCTGGAGAAGAGACAACTGTTTGAGTTTACCTAGAAAAGAGACACCTGTTTGAGTTTACCTGGAAAAGAGACTCCTATTTGAGTTTACCTAGAAGACACCTGATTGGGTTCACTACTAGGCACTTAATGAGTTACTAGAAAAGGGAAACATAATTGAGAAAAATTAATTGAATTTGCTTTCAGCAATTGTTTTCATCAAATACGAGTATACACAGTAATAATAAAATAACTATCAGATATGGCTTTATTATATATTATATAATAATAAGATTATCTTTTGTATAATAGTCTACAAAAGTAAATTTAAGTTAAAAAGTTAAGTTTTTGATATTTTATTTTAGTTAACTAAATAATAATCAACCTATGCCTAGACCCAGAAACCAACAATACTTAATATATTTAAATGTGATGTTGATTTAAGGAAAGGTTACTAAACAAGATATTCAAAGAAAAGGACAGAGATTTACCTAAACAAAAAATGGGGAATTATATAACATATAGAGATTAGTGATTTGATCCTCAAATCTTTGTAATACCAAAAATTAGAAAGAAAAGATTTATTCTACTATTAATGTTCTTCTTAGGCTAGACTTACAACAAAATTTTTTAAAATATTAGATACTACTAATAAGAACTAAAATGCTGTTTATAATTCTAATAGTACTACTTTCAATAAACATAAAAATCCCTACACAACCTTGGTGGCCATACATGCGCAACAGTCGGCCGAGTTGGCCAATCTAGCCAACCGATTTGGCGACCAACCAAGGAAGTCACAAAAATTCCCACCCTAAAAACACCCAAGTAGTAGTACTAAGTAGCTGACGAGGCATTTTGGCTTAATAAGAGAGTCATAGTTACTCCTGCCGTTTACCCAAACTTGCGTTAATATTGCTTTACGGTTTTTTTACATGCAAGTTGCATTTTTGGCCAAAAACTACGTCGCATTTTTGTTAAAACTAAGTCGCACGGCCGACCGAATTTTGGAGGTTGCGCATGTATGTTGGTGGCATAATAACACTAATAAAACATTTGTATTAGCAGTTAGAAATAGAGACCAATTACTTTATAGATAGCCATGACAGGTTTTTAGGTGCCAAATGTATACAGACTATTGAGTGTTTACTTGCTATTTTTAAAGTTCATAAATAACAATTTATTATTGTTTCCTTATTGTATCCTATATAGTGTATTCCTGTTTATTATATTGTTTATAGCAGAGGTATAGATATATAGAAACTTATATGCTATTGTCAAAGCTACCCCCTATTTCTAAAGCTAACTAGCCTATCATTAATGTTTTTTTTGCTTCAAATTTGTGATATTATCTTTATGTTTTACAATAAGCAAAGCTTATTTAACTTTCCAAAAATTAAGAATCACACAAATTAAGAATCATATACAAGCTATATATGCACTTACAATAAAAAGCCTTTATATATATTTGGCACTACAAAGGCTATCACTGAAATGGATGGCCTTTAAATGAATATCACTAAAGAAACTATAACTCCTAGAAATTTAAAAGACAAGGGTTTTTGATTGTAGCATAAAGGCATTTTGGTACTAGGCATTTTGGACAATATCTAGTGCAAATCAATCTTGCAATGTTTATGATGATATAATGCAAGGAGGGAATGTAGGATTACATGAAAAAGGGAGTGTGGGATACTTATAAGAGAGATATGAGAAACAGATTAAAAAGAAAAATGTAGGATACACAGCAAGAGATGCAAATCATATATAGAGGAAGGGAATAAGGTACATATGGGGAAAATAGAAATACAAGAAAAGGGGTTCTAATGCAGATCTAACCTATGCAATAGTCAATAGAGATAGATTTAGGCATATAAGTACAGTAGTCTTTGGTACAATTTATTCTAAAAAAGCTAAAAGCCTTATTGCAACATTAGTAGCAATGACCAAGGTTTAAATTTAAGTTAGCTCTATAAACAATACAATGGAGATTGGTAAATGTATTAGAATTTATTATAAAAGCTTTTTTCATTCAAAATAAAAATAGCCCTAAAAGCATTGATCAAATATTATGTTTGATAAGCCAAGGATTATTGCACCTGGATAAACAAAGATTATTGCACTAGCCATGACATGGATTATTTCATTAGGCCTACTCCATTAATGCAATTATTGCATTAGTGGAAGAAATATTGGCACTAGCAACTTGTTGTCTAGTGGATACTTGCTGTCTAGTGTTGCATCCCGGTGGAGTCTTCAACAGGTGGTGTTGCGTCGCAGTCGCGGAGTCCATGGTTTTGATTAGTAGTGTTGCAACACTATTGCAGTTGTCAATTGCCACAATTAATAAACATATAGTCAGAAACCATATTTGGGTAAGATATCAAACCATATTCCGGGTTTTTGTTAACATAAATATTGTTATGTCAAGAGATGAGCTTCTTGTAATTTTTTGTTTTATCTTGTTATTTTTCATTTCAATTTACTTTTATGTCATTTACAATATAACATGTGAATAGACAATATTTGCTGTTGCGGACTTGAAGTTAAAGTTTCTTGTTCTCCAGTTTTGATTATGACATTTGTTTTGCTAATGACAAACATTAAGAATTGAGTGAATTGAACTCAGATGAAATGACTGCTGGGCCAGCTGCTAGCCTGCTATGAATTATTAAAAACAAGTAACAAGTAATACTTGTTAGTTACAATGTATGCGCTGTTTTTTAACTGCTATACCTTTGTTGTTTTACTTTTTATTGTTTTTTAATTTCATTTCTTTTTCCACGAAATTGAATGGAATACTTTTGTCCCTCACTCCATGGTCTTAGGAGTGAATGGCAGAATGGGAATTGTCATTTTAAGTGAATGCTCTCCCCTCTCACCCCCCCTGGTCATTTGGTCAACAAACATTGGTGTTGCGTCACCAAGTCGCATCACACCCCCAGTCAACAAAATTTTGAGGGCACAATTTTGGCACCCATTTTGTGTGTCCATGGGTTTTTGAAACTTATTCCAATAGGGTCTGTAAGATACTTGCTATTTGCAATTGTTTACTATTTGTTTACTATAATTGTATAAATATGTTACAATACAATAGTGTTCCGCTATAGCCGTAAATATGGTAAAATAGGTGCCTATGGCAGCTATGGATATACCTACGGTAGCTAGCTGCTCTTATGGCTACGACTACTGAAATATGGTAGTTGCTGTCACATTCCGTAGATTCCCGTAGCCGTAGTTATTATTGTTAAAAATTGAAAAAATATTAGAAACAGGTAGAGTAAAACAAATATACTTTTAGTAAACTGTATTATCAACCTAGAAACTTATAAAATATACCTAAAAAAGTACAATAAAACACTAGCAAACTCTAATTTTTATTAATGTGAAAAAGTTTAGTGTTAGTACTTTCAATAACAACTAAGTATTGTTGCTTTGAAAAAAGACAAAATATAATCTTACAAAGACAATTAGGCCTGTGTTTCTTTTATTTTCTAATTTAATTTGCAGTTGTTTAAGCACTAGGTTATCTTCTTGATTCAAAATATTTTGTTTTTTAGACTTTTTGTTAAAACTACGGCTACGGCTATGGGAACTACAAGAATATTGTAATTTCGGGGTCCCTACAGCTACGGAATATGGAGAATTGGAGTAAGCCCTAGTTTTGCTTACGGCTAGGGCTACAGTACATGGACCCTCCTTATGGTGGAACACTACAATACAAAAGTAAAAAAATCATAAAAAATAGCCAATTCTTATTCTAATTTAGTGATGGACCGAATGTCAATTTTGCAAGTTTCCTAAACTGAATCTAAATATACAAAAAAATTCTGAATCCAAATTTAAATATCCAAATATGTTTTCTACTGTAGATAAAAGCAAAAGGTAAACAGCAGGAGTAACTATGACACCTTTCTATGACGAAAATGCCTTATCATCTAATTATTAATCCTATTAGTGCTATACATATATTACTGACAAGATTCAATCTAATCTCAAGCTCTATCTAGTATCTGAATTGAATTAAACTTACAATTGAACTCAATTCCTTTAATTTAATCTAACTAATTCCAATTACTAATACTAACTGATATTACATTTGTGCAATTTGATAACTTTACCATGTATAATGCATGTTAAAGACCATTGCATTTGCATTTTGAAAAAAGTGATGATTAAACTTAAACAATAATTTCTGCAATTAAATGTTTCTACAACTTTAGGTTAAATGCCTCAAAGGTCCTAAAGTTAAATAACTTTACTTATTAACACTTTTTAATAATATACATTGCTGCAAAAAAGACAATTGAAAAAACAAACAATATTACATTAAGTTTGTGTTCTTATTTTGTAGTAGTGCTTCAATACTGTACGAATTTTTAACAATAAAGGTATGATTTCTTAGAAACCAAACTTGTGCAAAATATTAGATAAATATTTTGTTTAAATGCATTGAATGTATTTGTTTTACCATAGTGAATATTTTGTTTTATGGCATGAAATAAGTTGGAATTATTTTTTGTTTTAATTATATGGGGAGGAACCACTATATATAGGAGCTGTTTGAGTCAAAATATAACCAACTGTCTGTGACTTGTGAGCAAAACATTGCAAACAAAATAGCAGTTCAACCTATATATTTCAAAGTCTTTTGAGTTTAATAGCGACTTATTCATTTACAAAAGCTGAGAGCAGTACCAAAAAACTTGCTAAGAGAGGGAATTGGGACTAATTCTTGGAGATATACTAAGAGAGATGCTGTGACCCTCTAGTCTTGATAAATGCCCAATTAGGACAATTTACTAATACATATACTAATACTAGACTGCTCAGGCCATAAGCTACCAGAACCTTATCAGAAAGGCCATAAGCTACCAGAACACTACCAGAAACACTACTAAGAACGCTACCCAGAAATATTCAAATGAAATTCTAAGAAGATTTAGAAGGCAAGATTTAGTGTCAGCAGTAAAAATATAATAGAGGAAATTATAAACCTGTAACAACTTTGGTGGCAGCTTGTAGGATATTTAATAAACACTAGCATCAATAGTTAGGAGTTTAGAAAGATAGAGCCAAAAGGCCTGTCATAGCTAGTGGCATTTAGTGGGATTAAAATTGACAAAATAGGAGGCAAAAAGCCTGTCACAATTTTTCTAATTGACCTTTTTAAAAGTTGTATTTTTTTTACAATAGCATAATTTTGTTTAGGTTTTTTTATATTTGGAAGCACATTTGGAATTTTAGAAAATAAAATTTCCGAAACAAAAACATTTGGACTTCTAAAAAAGTGACACTCTTTTTTAGATTCGGAATCTGAATCAAAATATTTAGATCCATCACTATTCTAATTTAATTTTAATCTAAGACCAAATTGTATTAAAAAGATGTTTTAAAGGCTTTTTAACAAGATCTGTATCTTATTAAAATCTTAATTAAAATAACTTAATTCTAAAAATAATTAGATTACATAATTAATAATTTAATAAATAAACATGATTTTTAAGCTTAATATATACAAAAGGTTTATTTTATAATGCAGATTTAATACTTGATACTCACATTCCTTCATAGTTATTCTGGTAGCTTCTGTGTCTTTTCTTTGGTTAGCCATAACTAGTAGTATAATAGCCTTATCTTATAAATATAATTATTTTTTTTAATTTCTTGCCTCAAAGTAAGCCTTTAACTTGATCACACAGTGATACTCAAAAACATAATAAATATATTTGCCTTACCATAGTCTATAAAAAATATTGCACTTAGTAGCTACCTTTTAGGCCTACACAAGCAATTCAATTTTAAATTATCTACTAAGCCATACACTATCTATACAATTAAAAATTATAATTAATATTACAATTAATTAAAATTTAAAAAATGCAGCGATCTTTCGACGTTCAGATTAGTCCAGTGATGTTAGTTTACTGTTTCGTAAGTGACCTAGGCACTCCAGCCCTAGCTATAAGGATGGTCAGGTTAATATAGGCCTATTGAAGATCTATTAAAAAACTTGACCTTAGGTTTTGTCAAAAAGCTAAATATTAAATAGTTCTAAAGTCTGCTTTCTTTCAGCAAATTAACTACGCTTAGATTAAATAATATAGGGCTAGACGCATATATTTTTAATAGTTCTTTGTACCCTCGAGAATGGCAATTAGATCGTTTTCACGAGCGGTGCGTTTGAATTGGAACCAAAACCCTGATTTTTCGGTTTGCAGCGTTATTTATATTTTTGATAAAAATAAAACCCGTCGGATTCTGCACTTGCATATGAAAGGGGAGAGGGATTTTACCTTGAACGTATAATGAAGCAAAGTAAATTTCTTTATCTAACTAACTAATATTAACAGTTAGTCGCAGAAGTCGTCGAGCAACGCTGAAATAGCCTAGCTACTCTAATAAGTCCCTCTCTTGAACTCCAAATTTCATTAAAGGTAGACTTTCTCTGTCATGATGTTTTATTATAATTATAACTATATACATGTATTTGGACTGGAATAGTTGTTTCAAGTTATACATTTTTAAATTAATTCATATTCGTTGTGCTTTCATTTTTTCAGCAATAAACCTCAAATGCAAATTCCTCCCTTTCTTTTATTTGTTTATATCTTCATTTTAGTAGGGGTTTTCCGGTCTACAGTTGCAGTTTTCCTGTTGACAATATTCAATTCTGATATCCACGAGGCCTCAATTGATTTTTACAGGTAATAAAATTCCGTAATATAATACTTTCTGTGCCATTAGTTTTGAATGAATGACCTAAAATAATATTTTTTAGCTTAATTGGTCTCTGTCTACCTGTCGTGTACTGTATAGTAGAAGCGTAAAAATTTCTGGAAACGTAGCGACACGACACTGTGAACATTATTTATTTTTACTGGTTAATTCAAGCAATATGTAATATATATGTTGTTAATTCTCACTGCTAAAAATCCGCAGTGAGAAATGCCCCTTCTGCCTCCTCCGGTGTCGAGAATGCGGAGCAATCTGTGAATGCCCCGCCTTTACTCAGGACAGGCTAACCTACCTCGGCCCAAATCCGGACCTCTTCGACGTTTTCAGGCCCGAGAATCTCTGCCATCGCCGCACTGCTGCACCATCCGACGGGCAAGGGCGTCCCATTTGACTGGACTTCGGAATGCCAGACGGCTCGACGAGCTCAAAAAGGTGCCTAATTAGTCCTCCGATCCTGGTGAACCCGGATTTCACCAAGGAGTTCTCAGTCTTCACGGATGCCAGTGGCAGCGGAGTCGGTGCAATTCTGATTAATCAAGGCGAGGCGGTGATCGAGTTCTCAAGCCGCGCGTTCAATTCAGCTGAGAAGAAATACTCTGCAACAGAAAAGGAGTGCCTGTCCATTCTGCACGCATTCAAAGTTTTTCGCCACTATCTTCTCGGCAAGCATTTCACGGTGCACACGGATCACTGCCCGCTCACCTACATCGATTCACAGAGAGTTGACAGCTACGGCAGGCTAGAACGATGGCGTCTGCTGCTTTAAGAGTTCGACTTCACCGTCAAGTACCAAAGAGGCGTTGAGAACACAGATGCTGACCCGCTGTCCAGACTGCACGGCCAAGAAGTTGCAGCTACGCAGCCGACTCCGGAAATCGACACTGAAGAGCTCAAAACTGCGCAGCGACAGGACCTGGAGCTCAGCGAGGTGATTCAGCTGGTGATGGACAAGGACGCAGAAATTGCACCCAGATGGCGGGCAGGACCACTGCAGCAACTTGACAGAATCTGGAAGAAGCTGAAGCTGGATGATGACGGTGTTCTACTGCGCAAGTTCAATAACCCGGACGGCCTGCGGGAGGTTCCAGTGGTGCCAGCGCGGCTTCGACAACAGTTTTTGACCAACGCTCACGAAGGTCTGGGAGGTCATTTCGGAGCCGAGAAATGCTACCGCACACTGAAACTGACCGCGTACTGGCCCGGCATGGCTGAAGACATCGTGCAACACTGCCAGAGTTGTTCCGTCTGTCAGGAGAAGAAAGCGGGTTCGCGGACCAGCGCGCCGCTCGGAGAACTGCCAATCGGCTCGCCGTGGGATTCTGTGGCTATCGACATCGTCAAGGTAGTGCCATCATCGTGCGGCAACAAATACCTGCTGGTTGCTCAGGATCAATTTTCCAAGTACCTGACGGCCGTGGCGATTCCTGACAAGACTGCTGAGACTACTGCTCGCGCCTTTCTCTCCATCTGCTCCCAGACTGGACTTCCCCGAGCCATCCACTCCGATCAAGGACCGAATTTCGAGTCTCAGCTTTTTCAAGACACTCTGCGAGGCCTGGGAGTCATGAAGACAAGAACAACGGCTTACAATCCCAAAGACAACGGATTAGCAGAGTCGGGCAACAATTCAGTGCAGTCAGTCGTATCTCTCTGCCTTGGTCTACATAAGTACCCGACGTTTAGTAAAAATACGTGAAAAGGCGAAAGAATTACAAAGCATAATTTTTTTGCGCACCGCATCGCGAAATCTGAGAATAGTGGAGGTAAAAGGTGAAATAGAGCAGCTAGAAAGAATTTAGAGAGCTCGAACCATCAGGCCGCATTGCGTTTGTGAAGTTTCAAAGGACCTAAGGGCCAGAGAGCCTGGGAGGCTTCGCGAGCAGAAGTTTGCTGTCCCCTGGTGAACAATTACACCATGTACAAGATAAAATTCCGCGTGCTTTTTATATTTTATTCATAAACCAAAATACAAATTATTATTAATTTCTAAATAATACTTATACTACTTACTACCAGCGGGACAGCGCCAACCCAACAGTAGAATCAGGAGGAGGGGTGCAAAGACTGCGGCCATCCTGACCACTAGCCAGCGACAAAACCCGAGTGTGCACGCGCAAAAAGATACTCCAGCCAGGCATCCAGAGTCCCCATGTCTCGGAAGAGGGCTTCCATGTTGGAGCGAGTCTTGGCAGCTAATTTACCAGGGGCGAGTCTCGTATCAAAGAACTTGCAAAGGGCTGCAAGCCACAAGGCTTTTTCACTACCCAGCTCTATTGAGCCCAAGTCAAGGGGTTGGAGAGGGAGCAGCACAGAGCGGAGACACCGCGGACTCAGCCGGTATTCCCCGATTCGGGACGAACTCTTCCACAGGACACCAATTCACTGTCAGTGATCACTGTCAGAGACACAATAATCAGGGAGACAACCAGAAGAGCCAGCAGATGGACCAAGGGAGTGGATGGAATTCTCAGAGGTGAGATCGTAACTCCAAATTTCTGGAATGGCTCATGACCAAAAGCTAAAAGCAAGGGATAAAAACATGGACCTCTGGGGTCATGTTTTATCACCCAACCTCTGGGGCTCCGCCTCCCAGGGCTGGCATCAACTGGGCTCTACCGAACACTTTTGTGAATGGTCGTCTTTCCTTTGCAGGGCGGGTGCGACCAGGGGGCTCAAGCCTCGATCTAGTAGCCACTCCACAGTTCAGAGTCACAATCACTCCAGGTACACCCCCCCCCCTAAACCAAGGCAGGGCCGAAAAAACAGATGAGGGCACTTAGAGATTAAGCTACCCGAAGGGCAGGTCAATTGGATTGCGCACAGCCCGAGAAATGCCGGTGTCACGTCCTTAAAAAAATTCTGCCTTGTTTTATTCGGCTGGATGAAAGAAGACGACAAACGTATTTGGCCAAATACTTTTCAGTTGTTCAAACTCATTCGGTCATCTTGAATTCTCTCACAGAGCAGAAACTATCTTATACCTTATTTTATTTGTCTTGAAATATTCCGACAACATTGCCAGTAGACAATAAATTATTACTGCAAAGTACATTGCAACTAAAAGACAACAACAATCCAGAACTGAATGAAGTACTCGTACACAAAATCAGTCAATTCATTTTATAATATTATAAGGCTTGATGTGAAAAATAAATGAACCGTAAATAGTTAATTTAGCCTGTCCTTTGGATAAATCCTGCACAATTTACAAATATACACAAAGAAATTACGAGCATATGTTGAATAACCAAGCTTCCTTATCGATTGAGTCCTACGAGCTTTCTAAATCTCCCATTAAGTTGACATTGGTCTAAAGCACAAAGCTTCTAGTAAGTCAAGTTAGAAACCTTTTTTAGTCTCCAGTTCATAACTTCATACCAAGCATCTCGATTATTTTAATTAGAAGCCTGAAACTACTGTCTAATAATAGAAATTTAAATTCTTTAAATCACCTATTTGTGGTGGTATTTCTTCAGGTGGCGGCCATTGATCGCTGTAGATCGCCCCTCGAGTCTGTACAGGTTGCTGCTTAGGACACGTTCGACCATGTAAATCTTGGCGCACCAAGGTGTCTTCAGTTTTCCGCCTTTCCGATCGTCGCGGACAAAGTTCCGCAGCAGCACCTTGTCTCCGACTTTGAAGCTGAGGCTGCTAGCAGACGCCAGACGCTGCTGATGGTACTGCTGCATAGCTTGCTGCGCCTGACGGATGAGTCGACGCATCAACTCAATGGTCCGTCCACGTTCTTCTGACTTTCTCTCTACATGACGAATCGTGACGTCACCGACCATGGCAGCGTCTGCTGGTCCGATGCTTTCATGGCGGAAGTCGATAAAATAATGCATCCAAAGTTATCAGCCGAATACTTTTCTGCCTAGGATAATGGTTGGCATAACACCGGGGCAAAAACAGTCAGAGACCGTCTTTACGACTCATTACAGCATATAAACTTTTGCACCAAATTTGCCAAATCATTTTTTAAATTATAGTCAGAGCACGTTCATGTATATTTTTTCCGTGCCCTCTGTCGATCAAAATACCGAATTTAAATTTACGAGAATAAATTTATTTGGTATCAAAATAATAAAAATACTGACAGAATGTCGATCATACCTATGTATACAATTAGCAAACATTTAGACATTAAATTAAACAAATTAAACAAACTGGTATACATAGCATACATTTAGCAAATAAGTACACACTTTTATCATTGCTGTTTGGTTGGTTGCAAGTCAAACAAATTATATTAGCAAAAGTAAAATATTTTGGAATCACCGCACGCAGCGTTGTATGTACAGTCCTGGGTTCATATAGAGTCAGAATATTAAGTGTAATTATATTCACTACTGATGAATGTACTTAGGTCGAACAACGAAGTTAACAAGAGTCTCTTTGTAAGCGTCCCAGTTGTAGTAGGACTGCAGCTTCTCGTTCAGACTCTCCAAAGTAGGGAACATTTGAATCTGCAGAGGAGGACGTTATATTTGGATATTATGATTAAGGTGAATTATGAAGGAATTTGCCTGTCAGGGGAGTGGGGAAGGGTCCTTGGGAGGCGTCGGCGCCGGACAACAACGCAGGGCACCAGTGCCAGAGGCTGCACCATCGGGGGGGGGCGTCATCGGCCGGGGGCACCATAATTCAAAAGGCAGGCTATCAGCTATCACCAAAAAAGGGCGCCAGCACCAGGGGCGCCAGCACCAGGGGCGCCAGCACCAGGGGCGCCAGCACCAGGGGCGCCAGCACCAGGGGCGCCAGCACCAGGGGCGCCAGCACCAGGGGCGCCAGCACCAGGGGCGCCAGCACCAGGAGCGCCAGCACCAGGGGCGCCAGCACCAGGGGCGCCAGCACCAGGGGCGCCAGCACCAGGGGCGCCAGCACCAGGGGCGCCAGCACCAGGGGCGCCAGCACCAGGGGCGCCAGCACCAGGGGCGCCAGCACCAGGGGCGCCAGCACCAGGGGCGCCAGCACCAGGGGCGCCAGCACCAGGGGCGCCAGCACCAGGGGCGCCAGCACCAGGGGCTTTGACACCAGGGGCGCCAGCACCAGGGGCTTCGACACCAGGGGCGCCAGCACCAGCAGGGGCGCCAGTGGCGGGGGCAGCAAGCAATTAAAGGGGTCAAATCTAGTTTTACTATGTAGTGGGCACGCCCCCTTTCCCCCATCTGGCTACAACCGGTCACCTAGATAGTGTCACCTAGATAGTGTCACCTAGATAGTATCACCTAGATAGTGTCACCTAGATAGTGTCACCTAGATAGTGTCACCTAGATAGTGTCACCTAGATAGTGTCACCTAGATAGTGTCACCTAGATAGTGTCACCTAGATAGTGTCACCTAGATAGTGTCACCTAGATAGTGTCACCTAGATAGTGTCACCTAGATGTATTCATCCTTTAGAACTGCAAATGCAACTGACAATTTAATTTCTCGTTTGAGAATACATCTTGATATATCATTTAGTTCCTATGCTCACCTCGCGTCGAAGCAGCTGATAGTACTTCTCAGTCATGTGCTTCAGGAAGAATTCTTTGTTAATGAGGATGCACTCGGCTCCCATGGATACGAGTGTAACTCCCGTGGTGCCGCCGAACACGCGAAATGCGATGGGTTCCAGGCCCTGCAGGAGTTTGTTTTAAATTTTGCACAGATTTTCGAAAAAAAGGTTTACTGCTTTAAACCGCCTCCCAAGTGCTCAACCGGCCGTTCTTAGCCTTACTCATAGACTGTGTACAGTCTCAGTCATAGATTGTTTACAGTCTGAGTCATAGATTGTGTACAGTCTGAGTCATAGATTGTGTACAGTCTGAGTCATAGATTGTGTACAGTCTCAGTCATAGATTGTGTACAGTCTGAGTCATAGATTGTGTACAGTCTGAATCATAGATTGTGTACAGTCTGAGTCATAGATTGTGTACAGTCTCAGTCATAGATTGTGTACAGTCTCAGTCATAGATTGTGTACAGTCTGAGTCATAGATTGTGTACAGTCTCAGTCATAGATTGTGTACAGTCTCAGTCATAGATTGTGTACAGTCTGAGTCATAGATTGTGTACAGTCTCAGTCATAGATTGTGTACAGTCTCAGTCATAGATTGTGTACAGTCTCAGTCATAGATTGTGTACAGTCTGAGTCATAGATTGTGTACAGTCTCAGTCATAGATTGTGTACAGTCTGAGTCATAGATTGTGTACAGTCTGAGTCATAGATTGTGTACAGTCTGAGTCATAGATTGTGTACAGTCTCAGTCATAGATTGTGTACAGTCTCAGTCATAGATTGTGTACAGTCTGAGTCATAGATTGTGTACAGTCTCAGTCATATATTGTGTACAGTCTGAATCATAGATTGTGTACAGTCTCAGTCATAGATTGTGTACAGTCTCAGTCATAGATTGTGTACAGTCTGAGTCATAGATTGTGTACAGTCTGAGTCATAGATTGTGTACAGTCTGAGTCATAGATTGTGTACAGTCTCAGTCATAGATTGTGTACAGTCTGAGTCATAGATTGTGTACAGTCTCAGTCATAGATTGTGTACAGTCTGAGTCATAGATTGTGTACAGTCTCAGTCATAGATTGTGTACAGTCTCAGTCATAGATTGTGTACAGTATTGGCGCACTTGCATGTGCTTTGGAGTCAGCGCAGTCATTGCCATCCTGAAATTATGGTTATTAGTGCCAGCACCAGCGCATGCTTAAAGACAATTCACCGCGAACTCACAAAGGTATCCCGACGTTGCAGCACTTTCAGCTGAATGTACAGCTTGCCAGAAGGTCGGGCAACAACCCGCGGCAGTGACTGGCCGACACCACCCCTGTCACCGCTTTTCGGCTCGGGCAGACAGTCCCGTTGCATGAATTCCAGGTAGCGCTGATCATCCGTGTCCTGCTCAACTGGGTAGCTGTCGCACATTCTCTGCCTGCTGCGCAGTCGCGGTATTGTTGAAGCGCACGGCTGCAGGTCCTTCATCACCAGGCAGTGTCCGGATTTCACAATCAGGACGGAATCGGCCGAGTTGCTGTCCCGGCAGAGCACGATGCCTTTTCTGCGAGTTCAAATGATAAGCTTTGGGGAATAAACCATGTAGAGTTCTTATCCCCCTGATATTTGCTGCTACTCAGTTTCTTGCTGTGCTCACGACGTCCTTTAGGGGCATCTAGTATGGGATACATTTTAGCAAACTAGCAAACATTTTAGCATCTTATGACCTTTGTGAGGGCTTTTAAGAGGTTGTGGATGCATTATAAATTTTAATATTTATATGCATTCCGGTCTTGATGTGCATCTTTTGCTGAGGTTATTTGGGGGCTTTAGCACCAGGGGCTTTAGCACCAGGGACTTTAGCACCAGGGGCTTTAGCACCAGGGACTTTAGCACCAGGGGCGCGAGCACCAGGGGCGCCAGCACCAGGGGCTTTAGCACCAGGGACTTTAGCACCAGGGACTTTAGCACCAGGGACTTTAGCACCAGGGGCTTTAGCACAAGGGGCTTTAGCACCAGGGACTTTAGCACCAGGGGCTTTAGCACCCGGGACTTTAGCACCAGGGACTTTAGCACCAGGGACTTTAGCACCAGGGACTTTAGCACCAGGGACTTTAGCACCAGGGGCTTTAGCACCAGGGGCTTTAGCACCAGGGACTTTAGCACCAGGGACTTTAGCACCAGGGGCTTTAGCACCAGGGACTTTAGCACCAGGGGCGCCAGCACCAGGGGCGCCAGCACCAGGGGCGCCAGCACCAGGGGCGCCAGCACCAGGGGCGCCAGCACCAGGGGCTTTAGCCAACCTACTTCAAACCACACGCTTACACTCACTACTCACCTAAAGTAGGCAAACATGCACACTTTCGGATTGTCGTATGGCAGCTGGTCAATCGGCCAGCCATTTAGGGTTGTTATCTCGCGAAGGAAGCTGATATGCTCTGGCTCGTCCTCGGATTCCAGATTCATAAATATGTCGATAAAGTCTTCGCGACTCACGGCGAGCAGTTCCACCTCGTCTTTGCAATAAACGGTTGCGCTGCGTTTTCCGCCGTAGAGAAGCGCCAGCTCCTGGTTGAGTTGCGTCAGGTTTTACGTTGATGCAGCTGTCTGCGATCTAAGCTGAGAAATTTTTACATCTATCTGAGATCTATCCAAGATCTATCTAAGATGTATATGGGATCGATCTACAATCTCTCTGAGAAATCTTGAAGATATATCGATTTTATGCTGGGGGGGGGACAAAGTACATGTACTTTCAACATGTACATGTACATGAGTAAGTTCCTAAATTCCTAAATTCCAGTATTTTGAGAATCGGTGTTGTCTGCGCTCATTTTGGCGTCGCAGGCACTCATCTTAGCGCTGCAGGCACTCATTTTAGCGCCGCAGGCACTCATCATAGCGCCGCAGGCACTCATCATAGCGACACAGGCACTCATCTTAGCGCCGCAGGCACTCATCTTAGCGCCGCAGGCACTCATTTTAGCGCCGCAGCAGGAACTCATCTTAGCGCCGCAGCCACTCATCATAGCGCCGCAGCAGGAACTCATCATAGCGCCGCAGGCACTCATCTTAGCGCCGCAGGCACTCATTTTAGCGCCGCAGGCACTCATCTTAGCGCCGCAGGCACTCATTTTAGCGCCGCAGGCACTCATCATAGCACCGCAGGCACTCATCATAGCACCGCAGGCACTCATCTTAGCGCCACAGGCACTCATTTTAGCGCCGCAGGCACTCATTTTAGCGCCACAGGCACTCATTTTAGCGCCGCAGGCACTCATTTTAGCGCCACAGGCACTTATTTTAGCGCCGCAGGCACTCATTTTAGCGCCACAGGCACTCATCTTAGCGCCGCAGGCACTCATCTTAGCGCCGCAGCCACTTTTTTGGCGCCCTGAAGATAAATCATTGATTTTCATAACGGGTCACAAGGTGGAATGGGGTGGACAAAGCATAGGCATGTCCCCCATAGCTTTTACTGGGGGGACACTTGTCCCCTGTCCTCCCGGTGGCAACACGCCCCAGCTAAAATCTATTTAAATGTATGAAAATCTATCTAAGATCTATCCTAAATCTATTTACGATGCATGTAAGATGTGTCCAAAAACTAGCAAAAACGACTTACGCCGAAACTTTCGCCTTTTCTAAGAAATGCCACAGTTTTATTGAACGGTTCGCCTGTTGGCTTCTTGAGAGCGACAGACACCGCGGCTGAAATATTTGATTTATTAATATCGGTTGCTGTGGAAACACACAACATTAAATACGAGCGTATTATCAAATAAACTTACTCGTTCCGGATATTATGAAATAAAAGTTAAGAGCGTTGTGTCCTTGACGAATGATGACCTGATTTGCGTTGAACCTGCAAGTAGGGGAAGTTCGAATTTTTTGTGCAACCGACAGCTCAGCCGCAGCTATTGCGCGGCGCATCTGAAAGCTGCGTACGGCTGTTCAGTCCAAGGACTGGGGAGGGGGGGGGTCGCCACACGCACCCTCAATTACCCCAGCTAATGCTGGCACCCATTTTACAGCTGGGTGAACTGAAGCAGTGCAGAGTTAAGTGACCTGCTTGAGGACACAAATTTGTTGTGGATGTACATGTAATGTAACTCCGGTCTTAATGCGCATTTTTTGCTGAGGTTCTTCACATGGGCTTTAGCACCAGAGGCTTTAGCACCAGGGGAGCCAGCACTAGGGGCTTTAGCACCAAGGGCTTTAGCACCAGGGGCTTTAGCACCAGGGGCTTTAGCACCAGGGGCTTTAGCACCAGGGGCTTTAGCACCAGGGGCTTTAGCACCAGGGGCTTCAGCACCAGGGACTTCAGCACCAGGGGAGCCAGCACCAGAGGCTTTAGCACCAGGGGAGCCAGCACTAGGGGCTTTAGCACCAAGGGCTTTAGCACCAGGGGCTTTAGCACCAGGGGCTTCAGCACCAGGGGCTTTAGCACCAGGGGAGCCAGCACTAGGGGCTTTAGCACCAGGGGCTTTAGCACCAGGGGCTTTAGCACCAGGGGCTTCAGCACCAGGGGCTTTAGCACCAGGGGAGCCAGCACTAGGGGCTTTAGCACCAGGGGCTTTAGCACCAGGGGCTTTAGCACCAGGGGCTTTAGCACCAGGGGCTTTAGCACCAGGGGCTTTAGCACCAGGGGCTTTAGCACCAGGGGCTTTAGCACCAGGGACTTCAGCACCAGGGGCTTGTTCCAGGGATATTGTTCCAGTGGGGTCGGGAGTCCGACGCTCTAACCACTTGGCTGCAACCTCCTAGGCTTCTGAAGTACTAATAAAAATAAACGAAAATGAAACTCACTTCTCATACCAGCCCACTTTGACTAGGGACTGCTTCATATTGGTTGGAAACTCCGAGAATGCTTCAACTGCAGTCTGCAGACTGACCATGGCGGTGTGCAGCATCTCCTTGGTGCGCAGGAACGGATGCAGACGGAGAATCTCCTGAGCCTCGGGGCTGAGCGTCATCTCTTTCTTAGCCTTGTAGTAGGACAGCTGGAAGTTCAGCTCATCGCTTTGGGAGTCTTGGGCCAAGCTGCTGGCGATGTCTGAGAATGTCATCATGCGCTGCTGGTTCTTGCGAGTCTGCTCTCTGCAAAGATGTTTAGTTCCAATTGAAATTCGCCCTATTTATGAGTACCTAGCAATCAGTTTTGTCTGATCAGTTCTATCTTCGCCAAATTTTTTTTCACGGAAAGTCAAGACAAGGTCGTCGTTGAGACAAATTAACAAGTAGGCAGATCCAACATGTAGGTAAAATTTACTGATTCATATCCAGGGGCGTCGCCATGGATTTTATGGTGGGGGGACAAAGCCAAGAATTCTACATGGACATTATTTTCTGAATCGGTGTTGTCGGCGATCATTTTGGCGCTGCAGGCACTCATTTTAGCGCCGCAGGCACTCATTTTAGCGCCGCAGGCACTCATTTTAGCGACGCAGGCACTCATTTTAGCACCGCAGGCACTCATTTTAGCACCGCAGGCACTCGGTTTAGCACCGCAGGCACTCATTTTAGCTCCGTAGGCACTCATTTTAGCGCCGCAGGCACTCATTTTAGCGACGCAGGCACTCATTTTAGCACCGCAGGCACTCAGTTTAGCACCGCAGGCACTCATTTTAGCACCGCAGGCACTCAGTTTAGCACCGCAGGCACTCATTTTAGCACCGCAGGCACTCAGTTTAGCACCGCAGGCACTCATTTTAGCACCGCAGGCACTCATTTTAGCACCGCAGGCACTCAATTTAGCTCCGCAGGCACTCATTTTAGCACCGCAGGCACTCAATTTAGCTCCGTAGGCACTCATTTTAGCGCCGCAGGCACTCATTTTAGCACTCATTTTAGCGCCGCAGGCACTCATTTTAGCACTCATTTTAGCGCCGCAGGCACTCATTTTAGCGCCGCAGGCACTCATTTTAGCACTCATTTTAGCGCCGCAGGCACTCATAAGAGAATACCATCATAGTCACTGATCTACTCACTCCTTTGTTGTGCAAGCCTTGATGAGAAGGTTCACCGTCTTCACTGCTCGTCGCATCCGGTTCAGCGGCTGCAGAAGAGAGTAAATGCCGAATTTCAAACTGCTACGCGAATTCAGAATCGGTGTGCAACAAAAACTTACCGTCATGTTTTTGTACTTCTTCTTGTGCTGGTGCAGCTGCTTGGCCGCCTGTCGGAGCGACTCGCGCGACAAGTCGATTGGCGCGCCGAAGGCGGGAGCTCCAACATCGGCAGCGGAGTCCTGCCCGACTTCCTCTTCCTCATCTGGAGCCGGTTTGTCTTTCTCGCCCAGGAAGGAGAAAGTGGAAATCTCCGTACCTTCATTGTCCTCGATTTTCCTTGTGAAATCCGCCATCGCCATCTTCAGCCCCGGCTTCTTGCCGCCGGCCGGACCTGCCGTCGCCTGCGGCTTCTCAACGCCCGCTCGCTGCGCGGTGACCATCTCTAAGCAGCTGCGGCAGCTGGAGCCGGAGTCCGAGTCTTCGGCGCCTTCATCCGTTGCCGCTGGTTTGCTCTCGGCTGCTTCAGCAGTGGGGGATGCCGCACTCGACTGCGGCTGGTCGGAGTTTCTGCGAGCTGCCGCTTTCTCGCTGGCGCTGACTTCGTCGCCGCTGTCAAGAGCCTCGTCGCCGAATGAGGACCCGGAGATGTTGCCGCCGACGCCGCCGCCTGTCACCGCCAGCAGCTGCATGCCGGTCGCGGAGCCCCTGGCTGACGATGCGTTCGCCGTCTGCATTCTCAGTCGAGCTCTGGCGCTCTTGGCCTGGAAGTTTCGCGCTGCCCGGGCCGCCAGGATGCGCTGAAACTCCAGAGCCGACTGCGGACGCTGCTGCTGCAGAGGTCGCTGGAAGAACGGAGCCTCGGCCTCGGCTGTGGCCGCTCGCACCCGCTCGAGGCGTTGCAGCGTCTCCGAGCTGGTGACCAGTCGCGAGAACAGGCGTCTCTCGACGACACGCGCGCTCTGAGCCCGCTCGCGCGGGTCGCTCGGCTTGCCGTCTTCATTGTAGAAAATGGCCGGCGTCTCAGTTCTCGCAGCAGATGATGATGGCAGCAGAGGCGACTCTGCTCCGGACAATGTCGTGCGATGAACCAAAGCGGTGCGCGGCCGCCTCCTGCGAGTCTCGCCAGCTCCAACCAGATGACAGTCTTCATTGCCGCTGTCGTCGCTGCTAGAAACTCTGTTTGGTTTTGCTTGGCGGCGTTTGACAAACAGGCGTCGTTCGACGTGTCTTGGCCGACGAGTGGCCCGCGTTGCGATGGCGCTCATTGCGGCTCGTTGTTGCTAGAGAGAGCAGAGCCAGGTATTGTAGACAACAGCTCCTAAACAGCTCGTTGCCTGACCATCTTTTTATTAATCTCTCTATACGTTGCCTACTCATGCCCTAACCCTTCCCTCTCCATCGCTTCGGTCTCAATTGCTTGTGCTGCTGTCTGTGGCTGTCTAAAATGCAACAAATGTTTTTCTGTTATTGTCTCTTTTCTTCTCTCCGGTAATTTTCTTGTGCGCAAGTAAGCGATCTAAATACTCGTAGCTTTGCTCCTTTAGACTGTGCCGGCAAGCTCGGGTTTACCTCAATTTCCAACCCCTCTCTGCTCGGCGCTTTTTTTCTAAATAGAAATTAACCAACCCAACCCGTACTCAACTTTGAAGCACCGGCGGCGGGGTAATGTGGCGCTCACTATTCTAGCATTCCTAAAGCGTAGCAACGAGATGAATATGTTAGTATGAGCCTATTGTCTCACTATTGGCATGCATTTGCTGAAAAAACATCTCCATTTCACTACTTCAATACCCTTTGAAAAGTAGTATAATGAAAAAAACGTTTTTAGCTACGATTCTACAACTAATTATAACTGCATGCGTTGTCAATGGCAACCGTTGCACCTGCTTTCAATTTAATTGCTGCTGGCTTCCAGAAGCAGAGACAGAGACAGCAGTGTCACTTCAGCTGGCCTGACTCATGAGAGGTTCTCAGAGCATTTTAATTTACTCATATAAACTCTTTAATAATAACCGGTTCAGGAAAAGTTCCTTATTGAGCTGGGCCAGAAATTTTTGTCTTATCTATAGATTGACAGGTGCAAAATGCAGGAAATTAGTCTGACCCTTCTGATACTTCTTACACGTACCTTAAATGTCAGTGAACACATAATGCTACATGTTATTCTCGTCCCATTCATCAGTAGGTACCTGACTCCCCAACATCAGTGGGTACCTGACTTCCAACCATCAGTGGGTACCTGACTCCCCAACACTCAGTGGGTACCTGCTGACTCCCCAACACTCAGTGGGTACCTGACTCCACAACACTCAGTGGGTACCTGACTCCCCAACACTCAGTGGGTACCTGCTGACTCCCCAACACTCAGTGGGTACCTGACTCCCCAACACTCAGTGGGTACCTGACTCCCCAACACTCAGTGGGTACCTGACTCCCCAACACTCAGTGGGTACCTGCTGACTCCCCAACACTCAGTGGGTACCTGCTGACTCCCCAACACTCAGTGGGTACCTGACTCCACAACACTCAGTGGGTACCTGACTCCCCAACACTCAGTGGGTACCTGCTGACTCCCAACTCTCAGTGGGTACCTGAATCCAAACTCTCAGTGGGTACCTGCTGACTCTCAACCATCAGTGGGTACCTGACTCCCCAACACTCAGTGGGTACCTGACTCCACAACACTCAGTGGGTACCTGACTCCCCAACACTCAGTGGGTACCTGCTGACTCCCCAACACTCAGTGGGTACCTGCTGACTCCCCAACACTCAGTGGGTACCTGACTCCCCAACACTCAGTGGGTACCTGCTGACTCCCAACTCTCAGTGGGTACCTGACTCCAAACTCTCAGTGGGTACCTGCTGACTCTCAACCATCAGTGGGTACCTGACTTCCAGTGACACCTCTACAGTAACCTTCCTTGCTCACCAAAGAAGGTTGCAATGCATTTGAAAATTTATTAAACTCAACATGAAATCATGGGATTTAGCTCACTCTATATCTTTCTGTCTATGCGTAACCCTGAAACTCAAAAAAATCAAAATAGACTTTGTAAATCAAACACAGACAGGTAGTCCATTAAGCGATCCCCAGGGGCTTAAAGGGCTTGACTTTTTCACCATTCTGTAGTTGGGCATTACCGCATTAACCACTCACTACAACTGACGGAGTAATTTTAGACTCAATTATATATATAGCTAGACATTGTCTTTGAGAACCGATTCAAGCTACAGATCAAGACTGTCTAACCTGGCAGATTTTACAGGTCTCTCTTAACAGACATGACACTTCCTCGAAGGCGATGCAGCAGGGCCTCTCGAGCCAGCCTTCGCAGCGCCGCAAAGGCCGCGGCAATGGCCCTGAACACCACTGCGGCGTTCTTTGCCGTGGTGGTTCTGTCAGCTGGTGCCCTGGTTGGCAGCTCGGATCCCAGCACAGTGACGGCGCACATCTGGACGAAGGTGAAGCAGCTGCCGAAGTGAGTTGACTGGGAGTGAGCACAGGTGACAACTCGGGTTTAAGAAGCTCCAGAGAGTGACAACTCGGGTTTAAGAAGCTCCAGAGAGTGACAACTCGGGTTTAAGAAGCTCCAGAGAGTGACAACTCGAGTGTAAGAAGCTCCAGAGAGTGCTAACTTGGGTTTAAGAATCTCCAGAGAGTGCCAACTTGGGTTTAAGAGGCTCCAGAGTGTTTCAACTCGGGTTTAAGGGGCTCCAGAGAGTGACAACTCGGGTTTAAGAAGCTTCAGCGAGTGACAACTCGGGTTTAAGAGGCTCCAGAGAGTGACAACTCGGGTTTAAGAAGCTTCAGAGAGTGACAACTCGGGTTTAAGAAGCTTCAGAGAGTGACAACTCGGGTTTAAGAAGCTTCAGAGAGTGACAACTCGGGTTTAAGAGGCTCCAGAGAGTGACAACTCGGGTTTAAGAAGCTTCAGAGAGTGAAAACTCGGTTTGAGAAGCTGAGGAAGTGACTAAGCAAGGGTTCAAGACTCTGGGAGTACCGAATTGGGTTTTAAAAACTCATGGGTGGATGAGTTATTAAAATGTTCAAAAATTGCCGCTAAAAGCCGGCTCCATTAAACGAATTCCTTCATCACACCAACAGATACTCGGTCTACAGCGGACTGCACTTCACCGCCGACACAGCCTATCACACCTGCTTCTCCCTGCCGGCCAACAGCCTCGCCCTATTGGGCTTCGGCGGCCTCGTGCTGTCCTGCTCGGCGGTGGCCGCGGCCGCTTGCGGAAGTCGTCGAGCTCTGCAAGCTCACTCGCTGGCCTCAGCTGTCTGCCTGCTGGCTCTGCTGGGCCTTCTCGTTGCTTTATTCGCCACAGACTTGCAGAGTCGAGCTCGGAGCAGCTTGCAAATCGAGGTGCTCAGTTGGACAGCCGCTTACACGGCTGGCGGATCGTCTGCAGTCGTCAACTCCACGACCGCGCCATTCGGCAGCGCCCTGCTGGACTATCTGCAGATGACTCAGAAGTGCTGCGGGTGGACCAACCATTCAGACTATCCAGCTAGCGTTGTTGTGCCCGTTACCTGCTGCCAGCTCGATCCGGACCTGATGATACCTACTACGGTTGCCTGTCAGCTCGGCACCAATTCTACTCACGGCTGGTACAATACCGGCTGCAGTAAGCTGTTTGACGATCTGCTGGTTCGGTACCTACCGCAGGCGGTCGCCGCTGCCGCCATGCTGCTGATATCCTCGTTGCTGGTTGGCCTCATGGCCTGCCTGACGGTGGCTAGTCGGGACTTTGTGCGAGAGCTTCGTGAGGCGGCACTGGAGTGAAGAGGACTGTCCAGTTACAGACACAGATGCTGCAGATGGAGACAGAGAATTCACTTGGTAGCGGAACCCAGACTTTTATATAAATGTTGAACTGCAGTGAACGACTCATTGTAGATTTATAGGTGATAGCGTCACTGCGTGACTAATTGTTGATGACCAGGTAATCATGTGTCTTATTATAGATCACATGTGATCGTGCACATTGTGAATCACATGTGATCACGTGACTCATTGTGGATCACATAGGATCGTGCGTGACTCATTGTGGATCACATAGGATCGTGCGTGACTCATTGTGGATCACATAGGATCGTGCGTGACTCATTGTGGATCACATAGGATCGTGCATGACTCATTGTGGGTCACATAGGATCGTGCGTGACTCATTGTGGATCACATAGGATCGTTGTGGCTCATTGTAAATCACAAGTGATCATGTGACTCATTATTGGTCACAGCTAGAGGATCGTGACAAATTATGAATCATAGGTGATCATATGGCTCATTGTGGATCACAGGTGGATCATGCAACTAATGATAGATGACAGTCTATAACAAATCGGGCTCGCGAAAATTTATAGAAAACATGTGTTTAATTGATGTGTCATAAAATTTGATATTTTTTGTTTCTTGCAACTCTAATTTTAATACTTTGTATGAAATTTGTAAATCGCTAGCCCAAAAATTCAAACAAAATTTTCTGACGATGCTACTTATACTAAATATAATAGTAGCATTATAAATACATTTAAAACTGTATTCCTCATAAAAATCTTACAAAACTATCGGCTTTGCTCACCCAGCCTTTTCAAACATTTATCTCCGAGTTTGAAACGAAACGCATGTGCTATCTAAGTACTATCTAAGATCGAGTGTACTAAACCAAAGTTCTCCACAATCTTACTCAAAATACACGGCCACTAGCTTGAGCATTGCTCAAGTAAAAAGATAGAAAGTCAAATCGAAGCGAGTGTGTGCTTCTATTAAATTAATGCAATTCCAACCAACTATATGCGGCATTTATCGAGCAAAAGAACTGCAGAATTTCCAAACACCAATATTTTCACAAATAAGAAATAATTCATTGCGCCATTCAGCATTGAAGCGAATAGATAGATTGGTTATTAATGTGATAAAACAATGAAAAAAGGTACTATGAAGCGAAATAGACTTGATCAGTTACTCGGGAGAACTACAATACAGATAGTATGAAGGCCACGGTTAATGTGCGGTCAAGATATTGAATTAGCAATACGTAAAGATTGATTACTGACTCAAGCGGTCTCAGTAACGGCCTGAGCAGCAGCAACTAGATCAGCCTCCTTCTTGGTTTCCTGATGATGCTGACAGCAGGCCGTCTTCAGCTTGTCTTTTATACCACGGACCAGATCCTCCTCCTCAGTGGTGGTCTCGTGCGCGTGCTGCACCAGCATCTCGTTGCCGCGGGTGACGCCCCAGTTGTCCGGCTTGCTCATGGCGGACGAGTACGGCCGACCGCTGGCCGGGTTGAGGTTCTCCCAGTACTCACGGTTGGCCCGGGCTCGAACCCACGGCTTCGTGTGCATCTTGAGGCCGCCGCCCCAGACAACGTGCTTCTCAGAGCCGGCTGGGAATCGCCCCCGCTCGGCGGCGAGCTCCTCTGCAACGGCGCGGATGTGGTAGGGCTCGAAGCCGCAGCAGCCGCCGATGAAGCGGACACCAAGGTCGTAGGCCTCCCTGGCGTAGCGGTGCATGTCCCAGCGGTTGCAGATCCTACTCTCCAGAGCGAATGGGAACTCGGGCAGGTCAATGAAGCCCTGCTTCCCAGCATCCGGAGTCATGTAGGCCAACGGCTGGCACATCAGGTAGGCCTTGAGATTCTCGCGTTCCAGAGCTTCCTTCATCAGCTTGATCGCTTCCAGGCTGACGAACGGATCGTAGTGGCAGTTGACGCCCACGATTTTGGCACCAGCGCGAGCCATACGGATGGCACAGTGGCCCGCGGAGTTGCCGTGCATGTCGCCTTGCGGTCCGATGCACATGCTGCAGGCCACGGGCAGTCCGGTCTCCAGCCCGACCTCGATGGCCCACTCCGCCTCTTCGACGTGCTCAAAGTACTCACACAGAATGAAGTCGACACCTTCGTCTTTGAAAGCGCGCATCTGGCCTCGGAAAATCTCCTTGGTGTCCTCCTTGCTGGCGCCGCTCAGGTAAGTCGGGGTCTGGCAGACACCGCCGAGGAACAGGGCGCCGCCCTCCTGGGCCACCTCGCGGGCCACCCGACAAGCGGCAGCGTTGATGTTTGTGCACTGGCAAAATTAAAAATGAAATTTCGGTATTCCAACGCTCACGAGAGGATTGCTGAGATGGCAAGGTTCAAGTGGGATGCTGGTGTCTTCTGCACTTACCCCGAATTTCTGCGATGCAGTGTTGCCCCGGTTGGAAAGCTTGTCATCGCTGGCGTAGAAGGTGAACGCCTGCATCACATCAGAGCCGGCTCTGAGAAACTCGCGATGAAGCTGACGCACAGCTTCCGGATGCTCGACCACCGCTTCCGGTGTCCACGGCCCCGCCTTGACGTAGCCGCGCTTCTCCAGGGCGAACACGAAGCCGCCGTCTCCGATGACAACCTCGCCGTTGTCAAGCCGCTCCATAATGCCGCGTCGCTCGATGGTGCCCATGGCTGCCGTTGGTAGAATTCTGCTAGAGAATGCTTCGTGGAAATTGGAAATTGCTTCTTCTTTCCAAGCTTTTGGTTATGGAATTTTTAGAGCGCGTTGGAATTTTCCTATTTATAGACGCGGTCATTTCCGGCGACCTTGGCGGCTGGGGGTGGGGAAACCCCCGATTAAAAGCCGGTTTTTGCCGAAACCGGTCCAGTGACATTCCAGACCGGCAACCGGTTTTGCCTTTCCAGGACGATCTGATAATTATTGCGAAATCGCGTGCACCAAGGTCGCAGATGCGTTGCTGTTTTTGTCACACCGCCCGGTTGGGTTGGGCAGGCGTTCTGGATTGGCCAGCTATTTCTATTGAGAAAAGGCTCAGGCGGAGAGGTCACGAGAGTCACGTGATTGCAAGAGGCAGCTAAAATCGAGGGGTGGAGCTCGGAAGAGGCGAAACTTGAAGTTGCAAATAAAGTTCTGTCGGATTGTTAATTCAGACAGTAGAAAATGTCACGTGACTTAATGTACGTTGAAATAGGCTACGCCCTTATCAGCAGTTTCTTGTCTCTCGAACAGTAACTTAGTTTATTTGTCAACAAAGGTAGTTAAACCTGGTTAGAACCAGTTAAAGCCACTTGTGTTCTCGCAATTACGAAACTTTTGCTAAATTGGAATTTTCCTTAAAACATAAAATATCATTTTCATTCAACTGGAAAATCTACCGAGGTTAGAAAATTCCGCTTGAATTGTTTTCTTCTATAGGAAATTTCTGCAGCCTTCATCTGAGCCTGTCCTGCAGCCAAGAGCCAAGAGGTCAAGATGCTTAGTTGTTCGAAGATTAACAAATCTTTAGCTTGGGCGACTAAGGCTGGAAGATTAACATCTTCTTGGCCTGCATCTGTCAGGTGAGAATATTGAGAATTATGAATTTCGATTTTATGCCTCTCTTTTAAAGTTTGTGTCATAAATTTGTAGTTAGGGTAGTGTGCAGCAGTGTGTTTCAGAGCCACTCATCACGGTGACCCCATGATGGTGACCCGTCACGTTGACTTCCTCGCGGTGACTCAATCACAGTGGTTTTATCACGGGGACTCCCATCATGTTGACTCAATTACGGTGAGTCTATGATGTTGACCCATTCACGGCGACTCCATCACGGTGACTCCATCATGGTGACTCCATCACGGTGACTCCATCACGGTGACTCCATCACGATGACTCCATCACGGTGACTCAATCATGGTGATTCCATCACGGGGACTTCCATCACGGTGACTCCATCACGGTGACTCCATCACCTTGACTCAATCACGGTGACTCAATCTCGGTGACTCAATCTCGGTGTTTCAATCACAGTGACTCCAAGATGTTGACCCATCACGGTGACTTCATCACGGTGACTCCATCACGGTGACTCCATCACATTGACTCCATCACGGTGACTCCATCACGGTGACTCCATCACGGTGACTCCATCACGGTGACTCCATCACGGTGACTCCATCACGGTGACTCCATCACGGTGACTTCATCATGGTGACTCCATCACGGTGACTCTATCACGGTGACTTCATCACGGTGACTCCATCACGGTGATTCCATCACGGGGACTTCCGTCACGTTGACTCAATCATGGTGATTCCATCACGGGGACTTCCGTCACGTTGACTCAATCATGGTGATTCGATCACGGGGACTTCCATCACGTTGACTCATTCACGGTGACTCCATCACCTTGACTCAATCACGGTGACTCAATCTCGGTGTTTCAATCACAGTGACTCCAAGATGTTGACCCATCACGGTGACTTCATCACGGTGACTCCATCACAATGACTCCATCATGGTGACTTCATCACGGTGACTTCCATCACGGCGACTCCATCATTTTGACCCAATCACGGCACCTCAGCACTACTACATGAACCTGTAGTTTGAGATGAGAACCATACACAATTCATTGAAATTTCTTTGCCTATCAATTTTAAGAACAGAAATTGAAAATGATTACAGGTGAAATATTCTTTTCAAAAGGTGAATTAGGTAAACAGAGACGCCACCTCATTCTGTTTGGCGCCTTCCATTTCAGCCTGTTTGCAATGCATTGAGTCATTCGGTGCCCCTTGAGTCATTCGGTGCCCCTTGAGTCATTTGGCGCTTTTAGGGGTTGGCGTCCCCAATGAATCCGCCATTTGGCGCCCCCCATCGAATATATTTGGCGCCCATATATATATTTGGCGCCCCCAATGAATCAATTTGGTGCCCCCATTGAATCTATTTGGCGCCCCTATTGGATCTATTTGGCCCCCCTATTGGATCTATTTGGCGCCCCTATTGGATCTATTTGGCGCCCCTATTGGATCTATTTGGTGCCTCCATTGGATCAATTTGGCGCCCCCATTGGATCAATTTGGTGCCCCCATTGAATCTATTTGGCGCCCCCATTGGATCTATTTGGCCCCCCTATTGGATCTATTTGGCGCCCCTATTGGATCTATTTGGCGCCCCTATTGGATCTATTTGGTGCCTCCATTGGATCAATTTGGCGCCCCCATTGGATCAATTTGGCGCCCCCATTGGATCTATTTGGCGCCCCTATTGTATCCATTTGGCGCCCCTATTGGATCTATTTGGCGCCCCTATTGTATCTATTTGGCGCCCCTATCGGATCTATTTGGCGCCCCCATTGGATCTATTTGGCGCCCCTATTGGATCTATTTGACGCCCCCATTGGATCTATTTGGCGCCCCTATTGGATCTATTTGGCGCCCCTATTGGATCTATTTGACGCCCCCATTGGATCTATTTGGCGCCCCTATTGGATCAATTTGGCGCCCCTATTGGATCAATTTGGCGCCCCTATTGGATCTATTTTGGCGCCCCCATTGGATCTATTTGGCGCCCCCATTGAATCTATTTTAAGCGCACAAATTTCGGTTATTGCATGCTGATTCAGGTCTGAACTTCACATAAACATAAACTTGGTCACAGTCACAATCTTGAATATGCTTGAAATTATAATAGCGATATTTTTCCAGGCACGTATGTTAGTGTTTACACCCAGCTGTGCAACAGACTGTGCGTGTGTGTGTTGACAGAGCCCCCGCATGAGCTGCGCTTGTTATGAACTTTTTGGGTGCAATCCATATTTTCCCTTGTTTCTATTTTTAAGTTCTAATAGAAAAATGGCATATACTGTTTTCTCAAGTATGGTTAGTCTCACTTTCCTAGAGTGACTCACATTTAACCTTGGCGAGCAACTTCATTTAAACAAGATTTAATAACTTTGCCATTACGGCTATAATTTTTGTTTTGGTTCTATCAAGTTCTGTCCAGTTTGTTCAAGTTTACTTGAACCGAAATGACTGAATGAGTAAACACACGGAAAACCGGTTTAAACCGGTTCTTCTGCTGTCTGCCGCAGCCAACTCTTGCCCCCGTCTAGTGGGCTGCTGACTTGTACAGGTTTGAGATTAGTCAGAGTGGCCTTGAAGTTCTGGGGGGTGTGGACGCGCAGGTCATGTGATCTGTCTTTTTTTGCTTTCTTCGAAATACTACTGTGTAATCTAGGTAAAAGTAGTATAGTGCTTGAAATCCAAATATTTTAAGCTATTTTTTATTTCTTCTCTTAGTTTCTCCTGTAGCTCAATTTGGCATACCTACTCAAGGCTGCAAGTGTTGAGTAAAAAAATTGTGTTGAGTAGTGTTAAGTAAAAATAATAAGTGTAAAATTTATAGCCTGTGCTCAGTCTTAGTTATAGATTGTTTACAGTCTCAGTCATAGACTGTTTACAGTCTCAGTCATAGATTGTGTACAGTCTCAGTCATAGATTGTGTACATTCTCAGTCATAGATTGTGTACATTCTCAGTCATAGATTGTGTACATTCTCAGTCATAGATTGTGTACAACAGTCTCAGTCATAGATTGTGTACATTCTCAGTCATAGATTGTGTACATTCTCAGTCATAAATTGTGTACAACAGTCTCAGTCATAGATTGTGTACATTCTCAGTCATAGATTGTGTACAACAGTCTCAGTCATAGATTGTGTACATTCTGAGTCATAGATTGTTTACAGTCTCAGTCATAGATTTTGTACATTCTGAGTCATAGATTGTTTACAGTCTCAGTCATAGATTGTGTACATTCTGAGTCATAGATTGTTTACAGTCTCAGTCATAGATTGTGTACATTCTCAGTCATAGATTGTGTACAACAGTCTCAGTCATAGATTGTGTACAACAGTGTCAGTCATAGACAGCACTGGTCGTGGGACGATGTCACGGCAGGGTGTAAAGAATATTTAATGGAAATGTTCATTCTCAGTAGTGTCAAAAGCATCAGTTGTTCTACATTATCCTACCCTCGCAGGGCTCTCTCGTCTTCCACAGAGCAGCAGCGCCAGCATCCTCTGTCCAAGCGATCGAGCAATGAAGCCGAAGTTGTAATCATTGGCGGTGGCATTGTGGGCGTCAGCACTGCTTACCATTTGGCTAAGGCCGGAGTTAAGGATGTTGTTCTGTTGGAGAAATCTGAACTTACCGCCGGTTCTACTTGGCACGCTGTGAGTAGCGTGTTTAGCGTATCGTCGATAAAATTGCTGACAAAATGTTAAATAAAATATTGAATTTTTGTTACTTTTATCTCTGTGAATTATTTTACTTCAAAAAAAGACAGTTATGTTGATTTTATCTCGCAGTTAAGTGTTCCATTCCTTTGTAACAGCTCAGTGCCATTCCTTTGTAACAGTTCATTGCCATTCCTGTGTAACAGTTCAGTGCCATTCCTGTGTAACAGTTCAGTGCCATTCCTTTGTAACAGTTCATTGCCATTCCTGTGTAACAGTTCATTGCCATTCCTGTGTAACAGTTCAGTGCCATTCCTGTGTAACAGTTCATTGCCATTCCTGTGTAACAGTTCATTGCCATTCCTGTGTAACAGTTCAGTGCCATTCCTGTGTAACAGTTCAGTGCCATTCCTGTGTAACAGTTCAGTGCCATTCCTTTGTAACAGTTCATTGCCATTCCTGTGTAACAGTTCAGTGCCATTCCTGTGTAACAGTTCATTGCCATTCCTGTGTAACAGTTCAGTGCCATTCCTGTGTAACAGTTCATTGCCATTCCTGTGTAACAGTTCAGTGCCATTCCTGTGTAACAGTTCAGTGCCATTCCTGTGTAACAGTTCAGTGCCATTCCTGTGTAACAGTTCAGTGCCATTCCTGTGTAACAGTTCATTGCCATTCCTGTGTAACAGTTCAGTGCCATTCCTGTGTAACAGTTCATTGCCATTCCTGTGTAACAGTTCAGTGCCATTCCTGTGTAACAGTTCATTGCCATTCCTGTGTAACAGTTCAGTGCCATTCCTGTGTAACAGTTCAGTGCCATTCCTGTGTAACAGTTCATTGCCATTCCTGTGTAACAGTTCAGTGCCATTCCTGTGTAACAGTTCAGTGCCATTCCTGTGTAACAGTTCAGTGCCATTCCTGTGTAACAGTTCAGTGCCATTCCTGTGTAACAGTTCAGTGACATTCCTGTCTGACAGTTCAGTGCCATTCCTGTCTAACACACAGAAAATGTTCTATAAAAACTGTTTCCCCACACGCAGGCCGGCCTCACCACATTCTTCCACCCGGGCATTAACGTGCGCCGCGTCCATTACTACAGCATGCAACTGTACTCTCAGCTCGAGGCGGAGACTGACCAACCAGTGGGTCTGCACACTCCAGGCTCCCTGCGCCTCATCACTACGCCGACTCGCATGGACGAGGCCCGATATCAGATGTCCAGGGCAGCCTGGTGCCAAGCCGAACAGCACCTAGTCGGACCGGAGAAATGCTTGGAATTGTGTCCACTGCTCAACATGAGCACAGTGCTCGGTGGGATCTACAACCCTGGAGATGGTCACATCGATCCCTACTCGGTCACAATGGCGCTAGCCGCCGGGGCGCGTAAGTATGGCGCCGAGCTGTACCAGAACAGCCAGGTACGCGCCACAAGTCAGGACTCAAAAGGTATCTGGACAATAGTGACCGATCACGGCGAACTCAAATCCAAGCATCTGGTCAACGCGGCTGGATTTCACGCTCGTGACGTTGGAAAACTGTCGGGATTGGACCTGCCAATCATTCCGGTGCATCATCAGTACGTCATCACCAAAGCTGTGCCTGAGGTGGTCCAATTGAAGCGAGAGCTTCCTGTACTGCGCGACTTGGAAGCCTCCTACTATCTTCGCCAGGAGAAGCAGGGCCTCTTAGTGGGGCCGTACGAGTCTGCGGAGAACATGATGCTCTGCACTGACTGGTACGATAACGGGGTGCCGGACTCGTTCGGTAGGGAGCTGTTTGAGCCGGACCTTGGCCGAATCATGCCTCACCTGGAGCGCGCCATGGAGATGGTGCCGGCGATGCAGAACGCCGAGATTCAATCCGTCATATCCGGGCCGATCACCTACAATGCGGAGAATGCCGGACTGATTGGCCCGGTGGAGGGGCCGCTGAATTATTGGTTGCTAGGCGGCCTTGGTTACGGCATAATCCACGGTGGCGGCGTTGGCAAATACGTGGCGGACTGGATTCGTACTGGCGAACCGCCGTACGATTTGATTGAGCTGGACGCTAACAGGTATGGCAGAGTTTGGGGTCGGCAATTGCATGTTTAGACTGGGGAAACTGTGTGTTGAGATTGGGCAACCGTATCTTTGGAGTGTGGGTCAACCGTGTGTTTAAATTGGGCAACCGTGTCTTTGGAGTGTGGGTCAACCGTGTGTTTAAATTGGGCAACCGTGTCTTTGAATTTTGGGTCAACCGTGTCTTTGAATTTTGGGTCAACCGTGTCTTTGGACTGGGGCAACCGTGTCTTTGGACTGGGGCAACCGTGTCTTTGGACTGGGGCAATCGTGTGTTTAGACTGGGGCAACCGTGTGTTTAGAATGGGGCAATCGTGTGTTTAGATTGGGCAACCGTGTCTTTGGAGTGTGGGTCAACCGTGTCTTTAGAGTGGGGCAACCGTATCTTTGGAGTGAGGCAACCTTGTCTTTGGATTTTGGGTCAACCGTGTCTTTGGACTGGGGCAATCGTGTGTTTAGACTGGGAAACCGTGTGTTTAGACTGGGAAACCGTGTGTTTAGACTGGGAAACCGTGTGTTTAGACTGGGGCAATCGTGTGTTTAGACTGGGGCAATCGTGTGTTTAGACTGGGGCAATCGTGTGTTTAGACTGGGGCAATCGTGTGTTTAGACTGGGGCAACCGTTTCTTTGGACTGGGGCAACCGTTTCTTTGGACTGGGGCAACCGTGTCTTTGGACTGGGGCAACCGTGTCTTTGGACTGGGGCAACCGTGTCTTTGGACTGGGGCAATCGTGTGTTTAGACTGGGGCAACCGTTTCTTTGGACTGGGGCAACCGTTTCTTTGGACTGGGGCAACCGTTTCTTTGGACTGGGGCAACCGTTTCTTTGGAGTGGGACAATTTAAAAGTCAGGGCCGCTATACGTACACCTTGTGTGACCGCTTACCTTTATACGCATCCGTGTGCGTGCTCCGGGATGAGCGGATCGATCGTCGAGCTGCTTGACTTTTCGCTTTTGCCCCAAAGCGAGCCAACTACCCATCCGACAGGTACGGCTGGTGGGCCGACCGGAGCTACACGCACGCGAAGAGCCGCGAGACCTACGGGCTGAATAACGCTGTCGGCTATCCCAAGGAGGAGCGATTCGCCGGCAGGCCAACGAAACGCGCTGCTCAGACCAGCGCCCTGTACGACGAGTTGAAATCGGCCGGTGCCGAGTTTGGCTTTCACAACGGCTGGGAGCAGCCGCACTGGTTCGGCTTGACCGAGGAGGAGCGACGCTACGAGCCTTCTTTCCGACGAGGGAACTGGTTCCCAGCGATGCAGCGGGAATGCGAGGGAGTGCTGAACCGGGCTGGCGTTATGGATATTACGCCATTTTCAAAGTTCGAGATTTCTGGTATGTGGCGTTAGGGTTTGAACTAGTGTCACTCTGAATCTGCTAATGTGTCACTCTGAATCTGCCAATGTGTCACTCTGAATCTGCCAATGCGTCACTCTGAATCAGCCAATGTGTCACTCTGAATCTGCCAATGTGTCACTCTGAATCTGCCAATGTGTTACTCTGAATCAGCCAATGTGTCACTCTGAATCAGCCAATGTGTCACTCTGAATCAGCCAATGTGTCACTCTGAATCTGCCAATGTGTCACTCTGAATCAGCCAATGTGTCACTCTGAATCAGTTAATTTGTCACTCTGAATCAGCCAATGCGTCACTCTGAATCAGCCAATGTGTCACTCTGAATCAGCCGATGTGTCACTCTGAATCAGCCAATGTGTCACTCTGAATCTGCCAATGTGTCACTCTCAATCTACCAATGTGTCACTCTGAATCTGCCAATGTGTCACTCTGAATCAGCCAATGTGTCACTCTGAATCAGCCAATGTGTCACTCTGAATCAGCCAATGTGTCACTCTGAATCTGCCAATGTGTCACTCTGAATCAGCCAATGTGTCACTCTGAATCAGCCAATGTGTCACTTCGAACCAGCCAATGTGTCACTCTGAATCTGCCAATGTGTCACTCTGAATCAGCCAATGTGTCACTCTGAATCAGCCAATGTGTCACTTCGAACCAGCCAATGTGTCACTCTGAATCTGCCAATGTGTGACTCTGAATCAGCCAATGTGTCACTCTGAATCTGCCAATGTGTCACTTTGAATCAGCCAAAGTGTCACTCTGAATCAGCCAATGTGTCACTCTGAATCTCCGAATGTGTCACTCTGAATCTCCGAATGTGTCACTCTGAATCAGCCAATGTGTCACTCTGAATCAGCCAATGTGTGACTCTGAATCAGCCAATGCGTCACTCTGCATCTGTCAATGTGTCACTCTGAATCAGCCAATGTGTCACTCTAAATCTATAATTGTCACTCTGAATGTCTGAATGTCACTCGTTAGATGCAGGAGGCCGTGTGCACCCTGGCGCACCTTAAACGACATTGTCACACAACCGGCCAGAGACATTGCTGCCCGTTTCGCCGACTCCCCTAAGCAGACACACAAGCGCGCGGATACGTACGCAGTCATACGCACAGGCACACACTCACACAGGAGTTTACAGCGGCTCTTTTATCGTTAGGCATGTACACTTCACCGTGCCTTGGGGGTTGGCCCTCAAAGGCGTTAATTGCACGAGCAGAGCCAAGCCGAGATTCCAATTCAGCCCCAAATTAATTTGACTGCACTTGGAATCGAGCCTGGGCCGCTGGCACATCAGAGCGCCACGCTGGACCACTGGGCTCCGGCCTCAGTTCTGAATCTGACAGTTGTCCAATGGCCAGTCATTAGAATCCATAACCATAATCCAAGAAATATTGTTTTTCACTGGGTTTTCTCATTGCATTCAAAATATCAAGGTTTCCAAGCAGAATGCATCCAACAAGACCAACCCTCAAAAATTCTCAACAAGGCCCTCGAGCCGGAGAATTCCTGGACCTGGTGACTGCAAACCGACTGCCCAAAGTGAACCGCACCTGCATCACGCACATGCTCACGCCAAGGGGCCGAGTGTTCTCTGAGATGACTCTGACTTGCTTGCCAGCCGATGATGGCCAACAGAAGTTCCGGGCCCTGACCGGTTCCGGCTCTGAGATGCACGACCTCATCTGGCTGAAGGACTGGCGACACAAACTCCGCTTCCAGGACGGCGTCAAGATCGACAACGTCACGGATTCGATCGGCTGCCTGTCTGTAGCCGGTCCGCTGTCCCGTGAAATTCTTCAGTCGTTGACCTCGGAGAGCCTCGATGCGGGGTCTTATCCGTTTCTGCAGGCTAAGCAGCTGCAAATTGATGGAGTTGACTGCTTGGCCATCAGAATATCCTACACAGGAGAGCTGGGCTGGGAGCTCTACTGTGGGATCGGAGAGCTGGCCAGGCTGTACAAATCCATCTGGCGGTGTGGACAGCCGCTCGGTCTGGTGAACTTCGGCTCGTACGCGATGAACTCGCTCCGGCTGGAGAAAGGGTTCGCCATGTGGGGAGCCGAGATGAACTGCGACACTGGCCCATTGGAGGCTGGCCTCGGCGGCTTCATCAGGCTGGGAAAGTCTGCAGATTTTGTTGGGAAAGCTGCCGTGGCGGAGGCGAAGCTGAAACTGCAACAGGATGGAGCCCGTCAGTTGAGGATGCTGCGAGTTGACAGTGTTGACGTGGATCCTGAAGGCAACGAATCAGTCTGGTTGG
Organism: Macrostomum lignano; assembly: GCA_002269645.1. NCBI lineage: Eukaryota > Metazoa > Platyhelminthes > Macrostomidae > Macrostomum > Macrostomum lignano. Next base: position 46,219 of record NIVC01001178.1, read on the forward strand.
ACGGCAAGGTGAGCAAACCGTACCTGGTTTTACTTATTTCATAGATTATCGAACAGTTTATAGTAAAATATGAAAACGAGTTAACCTACGTAAAAATAAAATCATCGTTCCTCTAAGTTTGGAAGTTATACTACTTTCTATAAGTAGGTTGTAAATGTAAACATGTAAATAGCTATTTGATTGGGAAATGAAACACGGTATGTAAAATATATAATTACAACTATTATATATTGAATAACCCTGCCCATTCCACTGTCAGTCATGTACACTGTGTAACCCCTTAACAAACAAAAAGTATGATAATTACAGACAGATTAAAAAGTAGGGTTTCCTTGGATTCTCAGAATCGTGCGTTCGTTTGATGTGGCAATGACGCAGTGGCATTGTTATTAACGGAGTACAGTGGTCTATTGTTTCATACATGTAGCTAACTAATTTCCGGGCATTAATCAAATCATTTAACTGATTGGTTGGAACAGAGCAACTGAACAAACTGCTATTGTACCAGTATTCCATTCTTCATGCGGTACAATGCAGAATTCCCTAAGCTAATCTATTCTTCCTACTTTAGTAAAGATTATTAAAAGCTGCTCCAATTCATCTGACTTCCTCATAGAGGCATTAATCTTGTATTTGCATCATATATACCGGTAGATTTGTACTTTAGTGTACGGTAATATAGAGATATATATATAATCGGTAAACCTTAGCAAGGGCCTTGATACATGAATGATGTGTAACTTTTACATGTACGTTTAAATCGTGAAACTTTTTGTGCAAAACTTTGAGTTTAAATCTTACCAAATCTCTATTCTTCTGCCTAAATCAACCTAAATCTAGATTCATCTACCTGAATCTAGACCCATCAAACTAAATCTAGACCCATCAACTTAAATCTAGATTCATCTATCTAAAGCTGGACTCATCAACCTAAATCTAGACCTATCTACCTGAATTTAGATTCATCTAACTAAATCTGGATTCATCTACCTAAATCTAGATTCATCTAACTAAATCTAGATTCATCTACCTAAATCTAGATTCATCCAACTAAAGCTAGATTCATCTACCTAAATCTAGACCTATCTACCTGAATTTAGATTCATCTAACTAAATCTAGACCCATCAAACTAAATCTAGACCCATCAAACTAAATCTAGACCCATCAAACTAAATCTAGACCCATCAAACTAAATCTAGACCCATCAACCTAAATCTAGACCCATCAAACTAAATCTAGACCAATCAACCTAAATCTAGACCCATCAAACTAAATCTAGATATATCTACCTAAACCTTCGCAATAAACCACCACTCAAACCCCTAAAAGGTGGTCGGCAACACGACATCCGGTAGCTACAGTTTCAGCCGCGGTCACGGACTCGCCTTTGCATACGTGCCCGCCAGCCTGGGCGCCGGCACCCAGCTGGAGGTGGATCTTCTCGGTCGTCGCGTCCCGGCAGTGGTGCTGTCGAAACCACCGTTGCTGCCGGAGCAGGCGAGAAAGAAGAAACCCGAAGCGGCATCCGTTGGTTCGAGTCAGCAATGATCTGGATCACGATAGTCATTGTGGTTCATGATGACGATTAGAAAATTGATTGTGTACAGATAGAGATAGATTCGTGATTAGATTGGGATATAAACATGATTAGATTGGAATACAATCGTGATTATATTGGGATAATCGTTATTAGATTTCGATATAATCGTGATTAGATTGAGATAGAATCGCGATTAGTTTTAGATAGAACCGTCATTAGTTCGCTGTTATTAGGATTCATTGTAGATATTGACAGGGATATGTTATAATGTCACTTCGTTAAGTACGACCTTTTGATTGATTTATTTCTTTTACCAAATGTTTGTTTCCTAATTATAATGTAAATCTTCCATCGGACTCAGTCCGGAAATTCTCGTCGCAAAATATGTTCGTTCAATAGTTTATCTATAAGATCTATAGATAAAAATAGATTCGTGGGTTAATGTATTTATTAGGGTAAAATTCTGTCATTAAATGCCCTTGACAGAAACTGGTGCAGATTTGATTTATTTTTTGTTTAATTTATTATACTTTTAAAATTGTTTATAGAATTTGGATTTTGCTTAATCTTGTTCTCATTTTTCAGATCTCTCAGTAATTTCGGTTGCTGCCACGTAGTGCGAGGAATCATTGATTTAGTAAATTTTTATGCTGTCTTTATTAATTAATAAATATTATGTTATAAGCAATCTTTTGTAAAATGATCCTGATTAGTAATGCGCATTCTAATAAATTAAATTTACATACCAATAGCTACAGTTCTCGTCGTAAATACCTTTATTTTTTTAAATACATCCTTATTTATTGCCGGTGTGTGTTCGTAAAACTGTGCTTTTTCCGGCTTGAGAATAATTTAACACATTTTCTAATGTTAGTTAAAGGTTTGAAAAAATTAAATTTAAAATAAGGGCAAAGTTTTCAATGTGGACGAAACAAACAGGGTTTTTTTAAATTTCACTTATTTATTTTGCTGTGGGGTGGCAGCCGTACAGTCTGAAATTTTACTTAGCTTTATACTGGACGTCTATAGAACTAGTAAGGCTCGCAGTTTAATGTTGACTGGAGTAAATTGAAAGCAATAATGAATAAGTTCTTTATAGCTAATGTCTAAGAAATGATGAAAAAATTAAAACTGTCAGAAACGTTTTAGCTTACTGCGTTTTAATTTGCAAAATTATTCTTGTAGAGTAGAATGACCTTTCTCGACACTTTTCTATCATCGATTTACTAAGACTTCGTGTTTGAATTTCGCAGCAGCCATAATTATCAATGAGGAAGATGACAATGAAACAAATAAAAAGCAAATGGTTGATTTATTTTTTCTATTTCTTCCTCATCTGCTGGCCCAGCTGCTTCACTCGATTGTCTTCCTCTTCGGTGGTCTCGTGCGCGTGCTGCACCAGCATCTCGCTGCCGCGGGTGACGCCCCAGTTGTCCGGCCTGCTCATGGCGGCCGAGTATGGCCGACCGCTGGCCGGGTTCAGGTTCTCCCAGTAGTCCCGGCCAGACCGGGCTCGAATCCACGGTTTAGTGCTCATTTTCATTCCGCCGCCCCAGGCGATGTGCTTCTCGGAGCCGGCTGGGAATCGGCCTCTTTCGGCGGCGAGCTCCTCGGCGATGGCGCGGATGTGATAGGCCTCGAAGCCGCAGCAGCCGCCAATGTAGCGGACGCCAAGGTCGTAGGCAGCCCTGCCAGATTTAAAATATACCGATTTTACTACTTATTATACTACTGCTGATTCTAATATAGACTTGCGAAATCGCTTCTGTTGCACTGCATGCTGGTTTAAAACAATTGACAATTTTAATCCAACAATTTGAAGCTTCAAAAAGTATGAATTAGACTAATGGTGAATTGATTAGACTAATAGTGAATTGATTAGACTAATGGTGAATTGATTAGACTAATGGTGAATTAATTAGATTAATGGTGAATTGATTAGACTAATGGTGAATTTATTAGACTATTGGGGCATGGTTTAGACTAATAACGCATGAATTAGACTAATAAGGCGTGGATTAGACTAATAACGCATAAATTAGACTAATAAGGCATGGATTAGACTAATAAGGCATGGATTAGACTAATAAAGCATGGATTAGACTAATAAAGCATGGATTAGACTAATAAAGCATGTATTAGACTAATAAAGCATGGATTAGACTAATAAGGCATGGATTAGACTAATAAGGCATGGATTAGACTAATAAAGCATGGGTTAGACTAGTAAGGCATGGATTAGACTAATAAAGCATGGATTAGACTAATAAAGCATGGGTTAGACTAATAAAGCATGGATTAGACTAATAAAGCATGTATTAGACTAATAAAGCATGGATTAGACTAATAAGGCATGAATTAGACTAATAAGGCATGGATTAGACTAATAAAGCATGGGTTAGACTAATAAAGCATGGATTAGACTAATAAGGCATGGATTAGACTAATAAAGCATGGATTAGACTAATAAAGCATGGATTAGACTAATAAGGCATGGATTAGACTAATAAAGCATGGGTTAGACTAATAAAGCATGGATTAGACTAATAAGGCATGGATTAGACTAATAAGGCATGGATTAGACTAATAAGGCATGGATTAGACTAATAAAGCATGGATTAGACTAGTAAAGCATGTATTAGACTAATAAGGCATGAATTAGACTAATAAGGCATGGATTAGACTAATAAGGCATGGATTAGACTAATAAGGCATGGATTAGACTAATAAGGCATGGATTAGACTAACAAGGCATGGATTAGACTAATAAGGCATGGATTAGACTAATAAAGCATGGATTAGACTAATAAAGCATGTATTAGACTAATAAAGCATGGATTAGACTAATAAGGCATGGATTAGACTAATAAGGCATGAATTAGACTAATAAGGCATGGATTAGACTAATAAGGCATGGATTAGACCAAAGGACAATAAATGTAGATTCAACCTGTCTCACCTAGCGAAGCGGTGCATGTCCCAGCGGGTGCACAATCGACTCTCCATGGCCAAAGGAAACTCGGGCAGGTCGATGCAGCCCTGCTTCTCAGCATCCGGAGTCATATAGGCACGGGCTGGCACATCAGGTAGGCCTTGAGATTCTCGCGCTCCAAACCAGCCTTCATCAGCTTGATCGCTTCCAGGGTGACAAACGGATCGAAGTGGCAGTTGACGCCCACGAGTTTCGCACCAGCGCGAGCCATACGGACGGCGCAGTCGCCCGCGGAGTTGCCGTGCATGTCGCCTTGCGGTCCGATGCACATCGTGCAGGCCACGGGCAGCCCGGTCTCCAGCCCGACCTGCGGCGGGGGGGCGTTGTTGGTTGGCTAGATTAGCAATCCATTATCACGTACTTTAATTTCCTGATTTGGCTAGATTAGCAATCCATCATCGTGTACTTTAATTTCCTGATTTGGCTAGATTAGCAATCCATCATCGTGTACTTTAATTTCCTGATTTGGCTAGATTAGCAATCCATCATCGTGTACTTTAATTTCCTGATTTGCCTAGATTAGCAATCCATCGTGTACTTTTATTCCTTATTTGGCTAAATTAGCTATATATCGTGTACTTTTATTTTCTGATTTGGCTAGATTAGCAATCCATCATCGTGTACTTTAATTTCCTGATTTGGCTAGATTAGCAATCCATCATCGTGTACTTTTATTCTCTGATTTGGCTAGATTAGCAATCCATCGTGTACTTTTATTTCTTATTTGGCTAAATTAGCTATATATCGTGTACTTTTATTTCTTATTTGGCTAAATTAGCTATATATCGTGTACTTTTATTTTCTGATTTGGCTAGATTAGCAATCCAATACAGCCTGCAATTTTATTAATAATTTGGATCAGTTTGTGGATAATTTGAAAATGCTAGTCCATGGTCGAAACCAATGCCAAAAATGAGGTCTGTTCGAACTGTTTCGACCATAGACTAACATATTCTTTGCAATTTTTTTAACACCGAGTCGAGTATCTTACCTCAATGGCCCACTCTGCCTCCTCAACATGCTCAAAGTACTCGCACAGCACCAAGTCGGCTCCTTCGGCCTTGAAAGTCTGCATCTGGCCACGGAAGATGGCCTGGATTGAAGCTTTGTCACCGCCGCTCAGGTAGGTCGGAGTCTGGCACACTCCGCCTAGAAACAGGGCGTCACCTTCTTGAGCGACCTCACGAGCAATGCGACACGCGGCGGTGTTGATGGCGGTGCACTGAAATTCAAGGGGGGTTGACTATATATTAGCAATCCATTCTATGGGTTTGATAGATTAGCAATCCATTCTATGGGTTTGATAGATTAGCAATCCATTCTATAGGTTTGGCTATAGATTAGCAATCCATTCTATAGGTTTGCTAGATTAGCAATCCATTCTATAGGTTTGATAGATTAGCAATCCATTTTATAGGTTTGATAGATTAGCAATCCATTCTATAGGTTTGATAGATTAGCAATCCATTCTATAGGTTTGCTAGATTAGCAATCCATTCTATGGGTTTGATAGATTAGCAATCCATTCTATGGGTTTGATAGATTAGCAATCCATTCTATGGGTTTGATAGATTAGCAATCCATTCTATAGGTTTGATAGATTAGCAATCCATTCTATAGGTTTGATAGATTAGCAATCCATTTGGGTCACTTGGGTCACTTAATATAAGAAGGATCATACAGAATTTTCAGCGTTGTGAAATTTCGATCTTATGAATCCCCTCCCATCCATTTTATTAATATGAACGCCAGTTTGAGCTAAATTACTAACGATCTGAAAAAAGTTTTACAAACAGTTTAGTAGAAAGAGTCGAATCAAAAAGTGTGAGGCGAAATCAAAGAGCTGTTTTTGTATCTCTCCAGATGAAGCGTTAAAGCAGATTGCTCAAGCGTTCTCATGTGCTCAAACTCTAAGTCTCACCCCATACTTTTCCTGAGCCGTGTTGCCTCTATTGGAAAGCTTGTCCTCGCTGGCATAGTAAGTGAACGCCTGCATCACATCAGAGCCGGCTCTGAGAAACTCTCGATGCAGCTGCTTCACAGCTTCCGGGTATTCGACCACCGCTTCCGGTGTCCACGGCCCCGCCTTGACGTAGCCGCGCTTCTCCAGGGCGAACACGAAGCCGCCGTCTCCAATGACAACCTCGCCGTTGTCAAGCCGCTCCAGAATGCCGCGTCTTTTGTTTGACATTGTCTGTCTGTCTGTCTGTCTGTCTGTCTGTCTGTCTGTCTGTGTGTCTGTCTGTCTGTCTGTCTGTCTGTCTGTCTGTCTGTCTGTCTGTCTGTCTGTCTGTCTGTGTGTCTGTCTGTCTGTCTGTCTGTCTGTCTGTCTGTCTGTCTGTCTGTCTGTCTGTCTGTCTGTCTGTCTGTCTGTCTGTCTGTCTGTCTGTCTGTCTGTGTGTCTGTCTGTGTGTCTGTGTGTCTGTCTGTCTGTCTGTCTGTCTGTCTGTCTGTCTGTCTGTCTGTCTGTCTGTCTGTCTGTCTGTCTGTCTGTCTGTCTGTCTGTCTGCCTGTCTGTCTGCTGATTTTCCGCACTATCAGTCGCAGCTGTTGCATATATATACCCACAGCTACTCCGTCCAAATGAAAACCAGTTCCAGCTGGTTTTACAATCAAACTTATCGATTCGAAACTTTTTCTTAAGTTGACCCAAGAAGTCTGAGCATTGGAAAAGATTCGAGATTTCTGAGAGCAGCTTATCGTGAAACCTAGTAAACATGGCTTCCTACCCTCGTCAAACCCGCAATTCAGGTTCCACATTTCTCTAGTCCAAGGAGTTCCGAAATTTTGCATCGGAATCAAAATTAATTTTTTTCATTGAAAATAAAACAACTCTTTGTTTTAATAAGCTGTATTCAAACTCACTGTCTCTTTACATCGCGAGATTTTAAATTAATCAATCGAATTTTCAAATCTATTTCTGTAGATTAACATTCCAGATCTGTTAGTTAACGCAGTCCTTGTTCAGCTTTAGTCTAGATTGTAAAACAATTTTGTGACTTGGTCATTATCTGTGAGTAAGCTGCTAGGGGGTAAACTAGGGGGGGGGGTACGTATTAAACACCTGAGAAATTCTCACGCAGTTCCTCAGCTCACGCTTTCGATACGTTGCGCCACGAAACTCGCTTTGGCTCAGTTTGGGGCGTTCACAGACAATTTCTGTGTTTGTGTTATATGAATTGAGGGCAGATTTAATGATACAGTAGTTGATAAAACTGCTTTCTGGGTGCTGAGGTCACTGGGTGCTGAGGACACTGGGTGCTGAAGTCACTGGGTGCTGAGGACACTGGGTGCTGAGGACACTGGGTGCTGAGGACACTGGGTGCTGAGGACACTGGGTGCTGAGGACACTGGGTGCTGAGGACACTGGGTGCTGAGGACACTGGGTGCTGAGGACACTGGGTGCTGAGGACACTGGGTGCTGAGGACACTGGGTGCTGAGGACACTGGGTGCTGAAGTCACTGGGTGCTGAGGACACTGGGTGCTGAGGACACTGGGTGCTGAGGACACTGGGTGCTGAGGACACTGAGTGCTGAGGACACTGGGTGCTGAGGACACTGGGTGCTGAGGACACTGGGTGCTGAAGTCACTGGGTGCTGAGGACACTGGGTGCTGAGGACACTGGGTGCTGAAGTCACTGGGTGCTGAGGACACTGGGTGCTGAAGTCACTGGGTGCTGAGGACACTGGGTGCTGAGGACACTGGGTGCTGAGGACACTGGGTGCTGAGGACACTGGGTGCTGAGGACACTGGGTGCTGAGGACACTGGGTGCTGAGGACACTGGGTGCTGAGGACACTGGATGCTGAGGACACTGGGTGCTGAGGACACTGGTTGCTGAGGACACTGGGTGCTGAGGACACTGGGTGCTGAGGACACTGGTTGCTGAGGTCACTGGGTGCTGAGGACACTGGGTGCTGAGGACACTGGGTGCTGAGGTCACTGGGTGCTGAGGACACTGGGTGCTGAGGACACTGGGTGCTGAGGACACTGGGTGCTGAGGACACTGGGTGCTGAGGACACTGGGTGCTGAGGACACTGGGTGCTGAGGTCACTGGCTGCTGAGGTCACTGGGTGCTGAGGTCACTGGCTGCTGAGGTCACTGGGTGCTGAGGTCACTGGGTGCTGAGGACACTGGGTGCTGAGGTCACTGGGTGCTGAGGTCACTGGGTGCTGAGGACACTGGCTGCTGAGGACACTGGGTGCTGAGGTCACTGGTTGCTAAGGAGCTCCATTTTGAGGATATTCTGCAGCTGAAGATTTAAGGGGAAAGACAGAAAACCAAAATAATATCAAAAGCCACTATCAGCCACAAACTCACCCCGAATTTCTGCGATGCAGTGTTGCCCCGGTTGGAAAGCTTGTCCTCGCTGGCATAGTAAGTGAACGCCTGCATCACATCAGAGCCGGCTCTGAGAAACTCGCGATGAAGCTGCTTCACAGCTTCTGGGTACTCGACCACCGCTTCCGGTGTCCACGGCCCCGCCTTGACGTAGCCGCGCTTCTCCAGGGCGAACACGAAGCCGCCGTCTCCAATGACAACGTCGCCATTGTCGAGCCGCTCCATAATGCCTCCTCGTTTGTTCGACATGGTAAATGATGAGGCTGGTGCTGGGACTCTCTGGTGGATTCTGAACTTTTCGAGTGGCGCGGATTGTTTGAAATCGGGCTATTTATATCCACTTACAGCCGAGTTTTGCGCCTGTCTCTCTCTCTCACCCCTCGGTCTCGGAACCGGTTTAAACCGGTTCTGTTTAACTATTTTATTGACCGATAAAGTCAAACGCTCCTGACCTAGATAGGGCCACGTACCACCGACTCAGTTGGCCATGGAGATCTGCAAGAATTGACAATATATGAGACTGCAACACAGCATCGATTGGTTAAATAAAGCTTGATTTTCAGCAAACCAATTGCTAGACTCAGACCTCCATGATGACTCTCTCTGGAGACTTTGACATGCCGCTAGACTTGCTGCAATATCTATGTTGTCAATGGAAAATACCTGGCGAGGTAACTCGCCGCTAAAAATGTAACTCAGGAAATGGAAAATTCTAAAAATTGCAACCGTAAACATAAAGGTCAAATCTTAGATTCCGTTCTTTAATAAGAAATAATTAGCACCAGGGGCTTTAGCACCAGAGACTTTAGCACTAGGGGCGCCAGCACCAGGGACTTTAGCACCAGGGACTTTAGCACCAGGGGCTTTAGCACCAGGAGCGCTAGCACCAAGGACGCCAGCACCAGGGGCGCCAGCACCAGGGGCGCCAGCACCAGGGGCGCCAGCACCAGGGGCGCCAGCACCAGGGTTGCCATTGCTTAGTCCAGCCTATTATGGAAGTCAGCAGCCGCCACTGGAAAAAACAATGAAGAGGAGAGATGAGAGGGCAGAGGAACGCGGCTGAGGGAACGGGAGTGAGGGCTGCAGGACCGAGAAAGATAAAAGAGGGAAAAAGTGCATGAGGAAAGAAAACTTGGCGATAAAAGCGATGCCGGCTGCACCAATTTATAGGAAATCAGTTTGGTGAGAATTTCAGGCTATCAAGACAGTCAGCACACAGTATACTTCAAAAAGTACAACACTGGCATCAGAACGGTATCATGAAAATTTCATTTTTTAGTTCTAGTCTATCAGGTACTCAGCTGTTTTAGCACTCTGCCACAACTGCATTAAAGGGAATGGAATTTTAATGCATTACCTGTGACCAAAGTCCAAATTTTTATGTGCTCCTGTGCATGTATGCTCGTATGATGATAACATCTCTCTCAAGCATCTTGACAAATGAGGGACTAGTAAAAGTATATGGCTTCCACTTCTGCTGGCCATTCTGGTGCTGGCGCCCCTTGGTGCTGGCGCCCCTTGGTGCTGGCGCCCCTTGGTGCTAAAGCCCCTTGGTGCTGGCGCCCCTTGGTGCTGGCGCCCCTTGGTGCTAAAGCCCCTTGGTGCTGGCGCCCCTTGGTGCTGGCGCCCCTTGGTGCTGGCGCCCCTTGGTGCTGGCGCCCCTTGGTGCTGGCGCCCCTTGGTGCTAAAGCCCCTTGGTGCTAAAGCCCCTTGGTGCTAAAGCCCCTTGGTGCTAAAGCCCCTTGGTGCTAAAGCCCCTTGGTGCTAAAGCCCCTTGGTGCTAAAGCCCCTTGGTGCTGGCGCCCCTTGGTGCTAAAGCCTATCTATCTATCTATCTATCTATCTATCTATCTATCTATCTATCTATCTATCTATCTATCTATCTATCTATCTATCTATCTATCTATCTATCTATCTATCTATCTATCTATCTATCTATCTATCTATCTATCTATCTATCTATCTATCTATCTATCTATCTATCTATCTATCTATCTATCTATCTATCTATCTATCTATCTATCTATCTATCTATCTATCTATCTATCTATCTATCTATCTATCTATCTATCTATCTATCTATCTATCTATCTATCTATCTATCTATCTATCTATCTATCTATCTATCTATCTATCTATCTATCTATCTATCTATCTATCTATCTATCTATCTATCTATCTATCTATCTATCTATCTATCTATCTATCTATCTATCTATCTATCTATCTATCTATCTATCTATCTATCTATCTATCTATCTATCTATCTATCTATCTATCTATCTATCTATCTATCTATCTATCTATCTATCTATCTATCTATCTATCTATCTATCTATCTATCTATCTATCTATCTATCTATCTATCTATCTATCTATCTATCTATCTATCTATCTATCTATCTATCTATCTATCTATCTATCTATCTATCTATCTATCTATCTATCTATCTATCTATCTATCTATCTATCTATCTATCTATCTATCTATCTATCTATCTATCTATCTATCTATCTATCTATCTATCTATCTATCTATCTATCTATCTATCTATCTATCTATCTATCTATCTATCTATCTATCTATCTATCTATCTATCTATCTATCTATCTATCTATCTATCTATCTATCTATCTATCTATCTATCTATCTATCTATCTATCTATCTATCTATCTATCTATCTATCTATCTATCTATCTATCTATCTATCTATCTATCTATCTGCAGCAATTGTGCACAACAACATCATAATCAGGAAGGTGCTAGATGAATGCAGCAAAAGTACAATGCAAGCTGACTAACTTTAATTAAAGTATCATTTTACGAAACAAAGAAAAGCAAGTAACTACGAGTATAGAGCGCAATAGTAAGATGGAGTCTTTGTTCGATGCCTGATAGTCTTTGTCTTATTCACTGGTCACCCACGCTGGAGCCAAACAGCTGCCCGAAGACGCTGTCCCGGTCCTCTGTAAAGAAATAGTCGTTCATGCTGGCTATGTAGGATCGCCTGTCCAGGGTCTCCTCGAATTCATCGCAGAGCAGCTCGAACAGAGGCTCGGAGAACTCCAAGGGCACATTGAAAGCCAGCAGAAGAGTCTGAGCTTCATCCAAAACCAAGCGATTGTCCCTATTCGAGTCGCAGGCGGTGAACATGTCAGACCAACAGGACAGCCAGTCTTTCCTCAATTGAGCCGCAGAGGCTTCGTCTTTGAGTTTGGCTTCAAATTCTGACACGAAAACTTCCGGAACAATTTTCCCGTCACGCTGCATCATGCCGAGCAATCTCGTCAGGGCGTCTTTGAACAGCGCCTTGCTCTCCTCACTCAGCTTGTCTCGCATGAACTTCAGCCAGCCGTTGAAGGTGGCCAAAATCTTCTCCTGATCGCTCTTTGTTCCATTGTGCGTCAGTTTCTTCACGAACTCGACACACTTGGCTTTCTGCAGCGGCCCGACAGCCGGCTTTGGAAGGCTGTTGAGTATGGAGTCAAAGTCTTGCTGCTGCGGCTTCTGGGCGTCCATCTGCTTAGAATTGGCTCAGTCGCGGGTTTGGCGGTGAATTTTAGCAACTTGGCATCGCCGTTAACTGCAGAGCCTGTGTACTATAAGAACAGCATGACGGGGTTGCTGCACTGGGTTGGGCTGAAATGATCTACCCCCAGTTAATATGCTGCAGCCAACCATCAACCCTTTGCTTTCTCTCTCTCTCTCTCTCTCTCTCTGGGTGTCCCTCTTCTCTCCCTGACGCCTGAGACTCAACTGTACAGCAGGTGAGGCACAATACTAATAATCTGGACTTTATAATTTTATCTAACTCAGAGTTGAACTCATGCGGCTACTGAGTTAATCTACATTGACGAAGATTTGTGTGAAAGAAAAGAATGAAAGATCAAATGCAACGTTCTGTCTCGTGTCAGGTCACTCAACCATCATCTGAACGAAGTGGACGAAAAGTTTTTCTTTTCTATCCATTCATTTTATTTTAAAAAGTCATTGAGTACATGAAGGGTAGAGGTAGGGGCTTTGAGTGCTGGCTGGTCCAAGGGGGTTGAGTCGTTGCCCCTAGCAACCAGATAGAGCGGATCGGTGAAGGGTGAGAGACAGCCCTGCGAACGCACTATGCCAACAATAGATAGACTCAGAGCTGTGACATGAGGCCTGAGAGACACTGTGGGGAGGGAGGCAAGAGACCGCACGGAGAAGACAAACCCCAACCCCTTTTTACTCAGTCTGTACCCTCCCCCAAAAGGTGTACGTACACTTGCCTGTCAAATTGCAGAAAATTTGCAGAAAGACATTCATTTCTGGACGAATGTTAAGAACTGTTATTGCTTTTTGCAAGGCGAAATTGGCGTTGATACCGATGTACACATCATGGAGAAAGTGGAAGAATTCTTCAGAGAAACATCAGCATAGCGAAAGCAGCAATCAGTGCAGCACGCTGATCGTCCCTGCAACGGTGCCTCGATGGAGTTTCCCAGCCGAGCTCATTCAACAGCAGCCTGCAGTTTCTAAGGACTCTTCGACACCGAAATGCCGTCAAGTAAAGCCGGCTTGGCCAGATGCTGCGGCAGTTCAAAAACGTCTCGCTGACGGATTTGAACGTCTACTGAACACCCTGCTGATGCTTTTGAAGCCAACATTACGCACCTGTGAGGCGCCTGCGGCGCTCACCCGAGACGATCTGCTGTCGGTTGCGGAGCTTTCGTCCACCCAACTCGGCCTGACGAGGATCCGACGACGTCAGCTGAGCCGCCTTGCCGACGAGCTGTGGACTCTCCTGGTGAGCCTCACTGACGTGTCGGACTTGGAGGCGTCGAAGAGACCGACTGCTCCACTGCCCATCACTGCTGCATCGTTGCGCTCCGGTCTGAGCAGACGAGTTCAAACCCGATTGGACTTTTTCACTCTGCGACGAAGTCTGTTGCGTCTGGCCGCCGACCTGTTCACGCTGCTGTCCGAGCCAGGCGTGCCCGCGAATTGGCCGGCAAGGCTGCTTGAGGCTGTGCAGTTCTCGGAGTCGGCAAGCCCAGCCAGCGGTCTGCAGTTCGTCGAAGTTCGAACGGCTCTGGTCGATGCTTCTCGGTCAGAGGGAAACAGAGCGGGCACTCAGTTTGATGGCAGGTGGCAACGGGACACCTGGATGAGACTGGTGCACGCTCAGTTCTTCTAATCCGTGACAAGAATCGCTAAAAGGTCATTGCAAACAACTTAGTAGTGACTCTGGCGACTCTGGGCGACTCTGGTGACTTTTTAGTGACTCAAACGATTTGTAATGCGATGGAGAGGTGACTGCTGAGTCACGAGCGCGTCACGTGAGTTGCAGAATCGTAAGAGTCGCGAAAAAGTCGTTTAAGAGTTTTTGTGTTAGAGCTTAACTGTCTACTCAAGTAGACTACATCGATCGAGTTTCTAAAAGTGCAAAATGCGATTCTAATTAATGACGCAAATGCGCTTTAGCCGCAACTCAGAGTCGCATGAGAGTCGTTTCAAACTGACTTTTAGATGACTTTTACCGTGACATCTTGTCCTTTTAGTTAGAGTCAGTTAATTCGTTTTTTTTCCATTTTACCTATGGTACCTGCAACGACTCTGATGGCTACCGTTTTCATCGGGTACCTTCTGGACTAAGCAATCATAATCAAAGTTCTGTTTAAAAATCCAACGAGCTGATCAAACGGAGCTCGTCTTAGTATTCGTTTTAAATGTGCCTAATGCTTTCAGTTCCAACTCGTGGCTCTGTATTGGTCTGTATTTGCACCCGTAGCTCTGTCCTGTAACCGAGAACTGTGCATTTTATTGAAAGAAATATTGAATTTTATATACGCTAATAGGGTTGTGTTTCATCGCTGTTCATAGTAGGTTGATGTACAATCTTTTACTTGATAACTAAGTAAACTTCTAAGCGTTCTATTATATGTACTTTGGTCTCTGAAAATTTTGTCAATTTATTTGAATTTGTTATTATGACTAATTGATGCCATTGATTATGACTTTAGCTTGTAGGAAAAAAAAACGTAAAGAGTGCGTTAAAATTGAGTTTAATAGAAACAAAAGCCAAAAAAGACCGAGAAAGTCAACAGCCCCAACTTTTTCAGGTAGTTAAAAATGAAAGATACAGGTATAGAACACTTTTTTGCATTTCCGTTACTCTAGGAAGTCTAGCTGCATGTAACTACTTACTTCAGTAGCTAAAAAGGACTTTTTGTCACTTTTTCAACATTTTTACCGTAAAAACTATAAGGCTGAATTAAAATGTTACATAGAACATGTAAAAAAACTTCTGACCTACCTATGAAAATTTTGAGCACTCATTTTGAATGGAAGCTGGCGAAGAAAAAGTCAAAAAAACTGCATAGAAGTGACACCGATGGAAGCCAAAGCTTAAAAAAATTCACGATCCATAATCTGCTTTTTGTATAAAGTGTACTTTGAATAAAATTCACAAATGGCTACTTATCAAAGTAGCCATACAATAGCGTGAGCTTTCGTTTTACCGAGACTTCAGTTAGTTAACAAACTATGGAAATTTCCAAAAATTTAAATGAAGTAAGCAAATGATTTCCTAAACCGTAACTTTTTAAGAACTGTCTAGTTTGTGAAGGGTCTAGTCTGTAAAAGGTCTAGTTTGTGAAGGGTCTAGTCTGTGAAGGGTCTAGTCTGTGAAGGGTCTAGTTTGTGAAGGGTCTAGTCTGTAAAATGCCTAGTTTGTGAAGGTCTAGTCTGTGAAGGGTATAGTTTGTGAAGGGTCTAGTCTGTAAAATGCCTAGTTTGTGAAGGTCTAGTCTGTGAAGGGTATAGTTTGTGAAGGGTCTAGTCTGTGAAGGGTATAGTTTGTGAAGGGTCTAGTTTGTGAAGGGTCTAGTTTGTGAAGGGTCTAGTCTGTCAAGGGTCTAGTCTGTGAATGGTCTAGTTTGTGAAGGGTCTAGTTTGTGAAGGGTCTAGTTTGTGAAGGGTCTAGTTTGTGAAGGGTCTAGTTTGTGAAAGGTCTAATTTGTGAAGGGTCTAGTTTGTAAATTGTTCAGGTTGTGAACTGCATAGTTTGTTAAGCTCGAAAACAACAAATAACAGTTCTCAATTGCTAGGCGGATTGAGCTTCAATTTCCACAACCTGCCGGTGCTTCTGCTGCCCTCGGACTCCAGCACGCCCCACACCTGCCGACAGTCCTCTCTCTGGCTTAGCCGGCTCAACTCCACCCAGCCAACCTGCCAACTCTTTCCCCGCCTGTTCACCAGCTTCACTATCACGCGAATAGCGGCGTCCTTGATGCTGGTGTCAGCTGGCAGGGAAAACGTGACCCTGTGCCGCCACTTTATCCGGATGGAGCCTCTGAGCTCCCCCGGAGTGTCCTGAGTCTTGCTGGTCTCTCTACGTCGATCTCGAATCAGCAGCAC
The DNA here is from genome assembly GCA_002269645.1 of Macrostomum lignano. NCBI lineage: Eukaryota > Metazoa > Platyhelminthes > Macrostomidae > Macrostomum > Macrostomum lignano. Next base: position 62,488 of record NIVC01001178.1, read on the forward strand.
AGCTTTGGCTCGAAATGTCAGCCGCTGTTTCGAATGGCCGCCCTGGAAGACCGGCGGGACCGGCATCTTGCTGCAGTGGATTAGCCGGAGCCGGATTAGCCCGCGACCAGATCGGGCTAGCAGGTATCTGAGACCGAACTTGATGCTGCCATGGGTTAGCTGCTTGGCTGGATCGAACACCTGGATTTGCGTGTTGGATAATCCTGTGTTATGTATACTGTTGGGGTGTATATCCCTCGAAGAGAATCCCTGGAGATGAAAGTTGGGGAATCCTTTGCGAGAGTAGCTGGGGAATCCCTCGCGATATTAGTTGTGTGGAATCCCTTGCGATGGTAGTTGGGGAATCCCTTGCGATAGTACTTGGGGAATCCCTTGCGATAGTAGTTAGGGAATCCCTTGCAATAGTAGTTAAGGAATCCCTTGCGATAGTAGTTAGGGAATCCCTTGCGATAGTAGTTGGGGAATCCCTTGCGATAGTACTTGGGGAATCCCTTACGATAGTAGCTAGGGAATCCCTTGCGATAGTAGCCAGGGAATCCCTTGCGATAGTACTTGGGGAATCCCTTACGATAGTAGCTAGGGAATCCCTTGCGATAGTACTTGGGGAATCCCTTGCGATAGTAGTTAGGGAATCTCTCTCGATAGTAGATGGGAAATTCCTTGCGATAGAAGTTCGGAAATCCCTCGCAATTTAAGCTACAGAATTCCTCGCTGTAGTCGTTAGGGAATCCCTTGTTATAGTAGTTGGGGAATCCCTTGCGATAGTTGGGGAATCCCTTGCGATAGCTGGAGAATCCCTTGCGATAGTTTGGGAATCCCTCGCGATGGTAGACGAAAAATCCATCGCAATAATAGTTAGGGAATTCCTCGAGAGTGAAGTTGTGAAATCCCTCGCCATAGAAATTCGGAAATCCCTCATGATAATAGTTGGGGATCCCCCAACATAAGCTATTGGCACCTGCAAGCTTTTCCACATGGTCAGGCCGTACTGCAGCTCTCGCTGATCAAACTTGGACAGCAGCAAGACAGTCTCTCCCAGCGTGGACCGAAATCCGGTCGACTGCTCAACGTTGAGCACTCGAAAACGCAGTCGACTCGACCGGATATTGCCCGGCGGAAAGTTCTCAACTAGAAAGGTTTGCATCCACACTGGCTGGTTGCTACCCGGAACACAGCGAGTCTCAGCTGCCGGCAGGGCCTCTTCATTGTTGTCCGAGTTGAAGAAGATCTCACAGATCGGGTTGGACTCCACAGGGAAAGCGTCGGCGTGAGTCACCTGCTGTTGCGTCAGCAGCTGCTCCGCGCGCACCACGTGTAGGACCAGACGCTGGGCCGGCTCGTCGTATTGAACGCCTAGCAACAAACGCCCGTGCGAGCTGCTGCGCTCCTCTGCAAGATGGTGGCGTGGAGGATCACGCGTAAGCGCGCATGAAACAAGCGCGCAAAAAGCAAGCGTGCAAGAAACAGACGCGCAAAAAATAGACGCGCAAAAAAACTGACGCGCAAGAAACAGACGCGCAAGAAACAGATGCGCAAAAAACAGACGCGCAAAAAATAGACGCGCAAAAAAACTGACGCGCGAGAAACAGACGCGCAAGAAACAGGCGCAAAAAACAGACGCGCAAAAAACAGACGCGCAAAAAATAGACGCGCAAAAAAAACTGACGCGCAAGAAACAGGCGCAAAAAACAGACGCGCAAAAAACAGACGCGCAAGAAACAGACGCGTAAGAAACAGACGCGCAAGAAACAGACGCGCAAGAAACAGACGCGCAAAAAACAGACGCGCAAAAAACAGACGCGCAAAAAACAGACGCGCAAAAAAAAGACGCGCAAAAAACAGACGCGCAAAAAACAGACGCGTAAGAAACAGACGCGCAAGAAACAGACGCGCAAGAAACAGACGCGCAAGAAACAGACGCGCAAAAAACAGACGCGCAAAATACAAGCGCGCAAGGTTTCCGGTATGAGTACAAGGTCTGCTTGTAGAAAACTTCACACTGTCCTTCCAGTTTACCACCCAGCGTACTGCAGCGATTAGTGATGCAATTACATCAATTATTGAAAGTATAATATCAGCCAGATAACCATTAGTAATCATTAGGCCAGAAACACATTTTTAACTGTTCCCTGTGCAGTAGAAAAAAGCTTTTAACGTGCAAGCGACTCGATCCGTGGGCAACAAGTGGGACTTGACGCGTTTAGAAATTTTGCGAAGGATTGTAATCCACTTGTGAATGCATTGGCGATCAATAGATAGTTTTTATGCATTCCTATGCACACATCCATTTGCTAAATGGTTTTTCAGAAATTAACTCATCATTATTATTCTTGACTAACATAGGGGATGTCAACATCAGTACCGGGATGGAAGCCCGGAGCAAAACACCGGACCAAACCGGCTCCGGTCGATCCAGCCGATGGCTAGAAACACTGAGACTGAGAACTAACTTACTAACTAACTGACTAACTAACTGACTAACTGACTAACTAACTAACTAACTAACTAACTGACTAACTAACTGACTAACTAACTAACTAACTAACTGACTAACTGACTAACTAACTAACTAACGAACTAACTGACTAACTAACTGACTAACTGACTAACTAACTAACGAACTAACTGACTAACTAACTGACTAACTGACTAACTAACTAACGAACTAACTAACTAACTAAGTAACTAACTAACTAACTAGCTAACTAACTAACTAACTAACTAACTAGCTAACTAACTAACTAACTAACTAACTAACTAACTGACTAACTAACTAACTAACTAACTAACTAACTAACTAACTGACTAACTAACTAACTAACTAACTGACTAACTAACTAACTAACTAACTAACTAACTAACTAGCTAACTGACTAACTAACTAACTAACTAACTAACTAACTAACTAACTAACTGACTAACTAACTAACTAACTAACTAACTGACTAACTAACTAACTAACTAACTAACTGACTAACTAACTAACTAACTAACTAACTAACTAACTAACTAACTAACTAACTAACTAACTAACTAACTAACTAACTAACTAACTAACTAACTAACTAACTAACTAACTAACTAGCTAACTAACTAACTAACTAACTAACTAACTAACTAACTAATAACTAACTAACTAACTAACTAACTAACTAACTAACTAAATAACTGACTAACTAACTAACTAACTGACTAACTAACTAACTAGCTAACTAACTAACTAACTAACTAACTAACTAACTGACTAACTAACTAACTAACTGACTAACTAACTAACTAACTAACTGACTAACTAACTAACTAGCTAACTAACTAACTAACTAACTAACTAACTAACTAACTAACTAACTAACTAACTAGCTAACTAACTAACTAACTAGCTAACTAACTAACTAACTAACTAACTAACTAACTAGCTAACTAACTAACTAACTAACTAACTGACTAACTAACTAACTAACGAACTAACTGACTAACTAACTGACTAACTGACTAACTAACTAACGAACTAACTGACTAACTAACTGACTAACTGACTAACTAACTAACTGACTAACTAACTAACTAACTAACTAAGTAACTAACTAACTAACTAACTAACTAACTAACTAATAACTAACTAACTAACTAACTGACTAACTAACTAACTAAATAACTGACTAACTAACTAACTAACTGACTAACTAACTAACTAGCTAACTAACTAACTAACTAACTAACTAACTGACTAACTAACTAACTAACTGACTAACTAACTAACTAACTAACTGACTAACTAACTAACTAGCTAACTAACTAACTAACTAACTAACTAACTAACTAACTAACTAACTAACTAGCTAACTAACTAACTAACTAGCTAACTAACTAACTAACTAACTAACTAACTAACTAACTAGCTAACTAGCTAACTAACTAACTAACTAACTAACTAGCTAACTAACTAACTAACTAGCTAACTAACTAACTAACTAGCTAACTAACTAACTAACTAAATAACTATCTCTGTTAGTCAACCAGGTCAACCAGGGGTTATTCACCGTCGCAGGTCACCAGATGAAACTCTTCCATCACGGCCAGATGCAGCGGTCTGCATGGGTTCAGTTTGGATCTGTCGAACTCAATGGTGAGAAACTCCGGCTGCTGGTGCTGATGGCAGAGTCGATGATGCAGCAGAGGCAGGGATGCTGGATCTGGTTGAACCAGTTCGACTTTGCTGTTCATAGCTGCCGCAGGAGATGGGACCTGCCACTCAGAATAGATGAACACCAGATGCTCCTGGCCTGACTCTACTTGAGAAGATTCCGAGTTCCCCTTTGGGTGCCAGCCAGAGCAGCTGAAGTCCAGCCGAAACAGAAATGAGGCCAATAAAAGTGCAACAGAGGCGACGGTCAGGGCGCAGGCAAAAGCCAGAAGGGCAGCGGCCACCCCAGGCGACAGGAACAGCTGACTTGTTGGCATGTCTGACTAAACAGAATTTCATTATTTTCATCCCCATAATGCATGAAAATGATCATTTATGCAACTCAAAATGAGCCCTATATCTCGGACTCAAAATCCCCCCGCAAATGCAGCAATAACAGTATGATTCCCGGATTTTTTACAAGGAGTTGGTCTTTAATGACAGGTAGTTATTAAAGGCTTCTACTCAAGTCTGTGTTGAATTAAGAACTGAGGTGAGAGAAGAATGCAGTAGACCATGCAAAACATTGCAGTGCCATTGTTCATTGTCTTCATGGACTAACAAACAATACCGCCACAGAGCTGACTCGCCCATTCTGAGTGACAGCTCTCAGTGAGGCTTGCAAACAAATTCTTTCTGACATGCGACAAGCTTTGAGAAATTTATTTGACAACAACAGCTGCAGGTGCATATCGGAGAAAATATTTTGCTCATAGAAGAAGCTTTTAATTGTGGCAAATTTACTGATTGAAAAACATCGAACTGAGTTTAGAATTCTAGTTAGATTTAACAAGAGAAGTTAGGCAGCTGTAGAAAAGTCTCAGAAGAAGTAAATGGAGTTCTCCGGCTTGCAGAAAATGAAAAAAATATTTCTTCATAACTAAAAGTTCTGCACGAACGAATGCAGCTAAGAGAGTCATGTTACGCTCGTTGATAATCAAATTTTGTTTGAACTCGTTGCCTGGGGCTCGTAGTTCGGCTCTAGTCGTAGTTTGTGTGTACACTACCCGACGATGGGTAATTAGGGGCTGAACTCTAACAAGCTAACTGACAAACAAACAAATAAACAAACAAACAAACTAACTAACTAACTAACTAACTAACTAACTAACTAACTAACTAACTAACTAACTAACTAACTAACTGACTGACTAACTAACTAACTAACTAACTAACTGACTGACTAACTAACTAACTAACTGACTAAATAACTAACTAACTAACTAGCTAACTAACTAACTCACTAACTAACTAACTAACTAACTAAATAACTAACTAACTAACTAACTAACTAACTAACTAACTAACTAACTAACTAACTAACTAACTAACTAACTAACTAACTAACTAACTAACTAACTAACTAACTAACTAACTAACTAACTAACTAACTAACTAACTAACTAACTAACTAACTAACTAACTAACTAACTAACTAACTAACTAACTAACTAACTAACTAACTAACTAACTGACTAACTAACTAACTAACTAACTAACTAACTAACTAACTAACTAACTAACTAACTAACTAACTTACTAACTAACTAACTAACTAACTAACTAACTAACTAACTAACTAACTAGCTAAATAACTAACAAACTCACTAACTAACTAACTGACTAACTAATTAACTAACTAACTAACAGCAGTCAGAACGGCGAGAAGCACTGGCACAGAACGGCTGTAACCGTTGTATAATCTTCTGCCAGATCGTTCAGCATGCCGTCGATAAGTGCCATCGAGTTCTGATTGCCGCCAAGGACATTGTTGGGCTGTCCGGAGCCCCAGAGGGAACCGTCCAAAGACCGGTTGCATGCGATCCACTGCCAGCCTCCAGACGGCTCGGGGCTTCCTGGCAGCTGAGATCCGCCCAGCCAGAAGTCCATCTTCAGGTTGATGTTGCTGATATTTTGCACCCGAGCGAGCTGGACAGAGTCCAGAGCTTCGGCCATGTCGGTCATGTCACCCGGCTCGGCCGCGCATCTTCGCCTGCTTGCCGTCCAGCCTCCCGTGCCAACGTAAACTCGGTACTTCATTCCGCACAAGTCGTTGGAGTAGCCAGGCGGACACAGGGAACCGAGGACCAGGCCTGGTCGGTGACGGACCATCACTCGACCGCGGCGGGTGCAGCTGCAGTCAAGAACTGACGGACTGCATCTGCAGGGACATGGTTTGAGTACTTTGCCACTCAAGTGCCAGGTTCCCCTAAATACTGACGGTTCATGGCGCAGATCAGCTCAGCAGTAAACGAATCTGACTCTCGCGCCACGACCCCTGGGGCCTGTCGTGCGATTCAGCACCCATGAGAGCCAATCCTGAAGGCTCAGGAGATTGTACATGCCTGACGATTAGGAGTGCTTCAGCAGAGTGAAGCTCAGAATTGTTAGAGCAGGGTGACTCTCGGGAATGCTTTAGATCAGCAAAGTGACTCTCAGAAACGATTCACTCTGCAAAGTGAATCTCAGAAATCATTTAGCAGAGTGAATCTCAGGAATGATTCAGCAGGGTGACTCAGGAATGATTCAGCAGAGTGACTCTCAGGAATGATTCAGCAGGGTGACTCAGGAATGATTCAGCAGAGTGACTCTCAGGAATGATTCAGCAGGGTGATTCTCAGGAATGATTCAGCAGAGTGACTCTCAGGAATGATTCAGCAGGGTGACTCTCAGGAATGATTCAGCAGAGTGACTCTCAGGAATGATTCAGCAGGGTGACTCTCAGGAATGATTCAGCAGGGTGATTCTCAGGAATGATTCAGCAGAGTGACTCTCAGGAATGATTCAGCAGGGTGATTCTCAGGAATGATTCAGCAGAGTGACTCTCAGGAATGATTCAGCAGGGTGACTCTCAGGAATGATTCAGCAGAGTGACTCTCAGGAATGATTCAGCAGAGTGACTCTCAGGAATGATTCAGCAGAGTGATTCTCAGGAATGATTCAGCAGAGTGATTCTCAGGAATGATTCAGCAGGGTGACTCTCAGGAATGATTCAGCAGGGTGACTCTCAGGAATGATTCAGCAGAGTGATTCTCAGGAATGATTCACCAGAGTGACTCTCAGGAATGATTCAGCAGGGTGACTCTCAGGAATGATTCAGCAGGGTGATTCTCAGGAATGATTCAGCAGAGTGATTCTCAGGAATGATTCAGCAGAGTGACTCTCAGGAATGATTCAGCAGAGTGATTCTCAGGAATGATTCAGCAGAGTGACTCTCAGGAATGCTTCTGAGCGACTCTCAGAAATGTTTTCAGAACATTTCTCAGGCCCAATGCATGTGCATGTATTTAAGAGTAGACTCTAAAAACCGTTATTAAAGTTCCCAACTGGTTGAATAAACGACAAACCTGTCAAAGACGAACAGCTGACAGAACCCCTCAGCCATGGTGAACGCTTGACACAGAGACTCCTGGCTGCACAACAGAGCGCAGTGCATCTCGGCCTCTGAGCTGGCAGCCCCGATGTGCACAATGTCACGGGTGTACATTTGCCGGACACACAGCAGACTCAGCGGCCTTGGCTCGTACACTGTCCGGCACTGGTGTGCAGCCGGATTCGAAATCAAACTGGCAACTAACAGCACTATCAGAACAATAGCAGCGGCTTTAACTGATGCGTTTCTCATAGCGATGCTGTATGAAATCATGAGTCTAAACTCCTGCCTGCTCTCGTTGATGCACTGGCTGTATAAATACAGATTCCTTTGATTGCACAAGGGACAGCTATAGGGGATCAGATGCATCTGCGTCTGATCCAATTAAAAATGAGTCAACAAAGGATGAGCTCAAATGATAATCCTTTGGAAATTCATGCCTTTTTTCCGGAGTAATACGTATAGTAGTGGTCTGCTTTGACACGACTCGTTGAGCAGTGAGTCAATTCGCGAGCAGGCAGTGTGTACTGAGTAGGGAGTCAATGTGTACTGAGCAGTGAGTCTGTGTACTGAGCAGGGAGCCGAGATGTACTGAGCAGGGAGCCAAGGTGTACATGTACTGAGCAGGGAGCCAATTAGGTGTACATGTACTGAGTAGGGAGCCAAGGTGTGCATGTACTGAGTAGGGAGCCAAGGTGTGCATGTACTGAGTAGGGAGCCAAGGTGTACATGTACTGAGTAGGGAGCCAAGGTGTACATGTACTGAGTAGGGAGCCAAGGTGTGCATGTACTGAGTAGGGAGCCAAGGTGTACATGTACTGAGTAGGGAGCCAAGGTGTACATGTACTGAGCCGGGAGTCAAGGTGTGCATGTACTGAGTAGGGACTTAATCATCAAAAGAACACATTTAAAATGAATTAAGGTGCATATTTGCACAGACATACAAGGCCGCCATGCACACCATTTTCAAAAAGTAAGTTGAGCAAATTTAAAACAATTTCAGTTTCTCGCTAAAATTCTTTACACAAAATATTTGACCCCAGATAGATATCGCGAATGAAAATAGGCACCCTTTAATTCTTAACCTATGCATTACGTAGTTGAGATTAAAAGTGGGTTTTAGAATTTTTTCAACAGAGCTCGTACACCTACATAGCTAAGCTAATACTTCGAGCACAAATTCAACGGCAGCGCAGTTGAGGTGAGGACAGAGATAAAGAGAGCCCTGCCGTTCTTGTCTCCACCCGAGCATAAGCGAGCTAACTCAAAGACCAAAACGTGCACTCTTGGCGCAATTTTCTAGATTAGAAAAGAAAACCTACTCAAAACTAGGTGAACGAAGAGCTGGGTACGAATAGACCGATGTGCTGAGAACCCAACGAGATGAAGCATAATAAACTGTCCATTGTATGTTGACCTTTTTCCACATTGAGACTGCGCTTTGGTGTGCACTTTTGAAATTTTTGTTTGCTTGCAGTCGACACTTTTAGGGCGCATTTAGAAGTGACTCTTAGGAGTGTGTTTAGGAGTGACTCTTAGGGGTGTGGTTAGGAGTGACTCTTAGGAGGCGCGTTTAGGAGTGACTCTTGGGATGTGTTTAGGAGTGACTTTTTAGGGTGTGTTTAGGAGACTTTAGGGGCGTTTAGGGGTGACTCTTAGGGTGTGTATATGACTGACTTAGGGGTGTGTTTAAGAGTGACTCTTAGGGTGTGTTTAGGAGTGACTCTTTTGGGAGTTGTTTAGGAGTGACTCTTAGGGGTGTGGTTAGGAGTGACTCTTAGGGTGTGTTTAGGAGTGACTCTTAGGGGTGTGTTTAGGAGTGGAGTGAATCTTAGGGGTGTGTTTAGGAGTGGAGTGAATCTTAGGGGTGTGTTTAGGAGTGGAGCGAATCTTAGGGGTGTGTTTAGGATTGGAGTGAATCTTAGGGGTGTGTTTAGGAGTGGAGTGAATCTTAGGGGTGTGTTTAGGAGTGACTCTTAGGGGTGTGGTTAGGAGTGAATCTTAGTGGTCTGGTTAGGAGTGACTCATAGGGGTGTGGTTAGGAGTGACTCTTAGGGGTGTGTTTAGGAGTGAATCTTAGGGGATGTGTTTAGGAGTGACTCTTAGGGGTTTAGTTAGGAGTGACTCTTAGGGGATGTGTTTAGAAGTGACTGTTTAGGGTGTGTTTAGGAGTGACTGTTAGGGAATATGTTTAGTAGTGACTCTCAGTTGTGTTTAGGAGTGACTTTTGATTTGCGTTTTGAGAGTGACTTATGCGTATGTACTACATCTGACAAGTCCACTAAATAACAAAAAACTCAATAAGTGACACAATATAATCATTTATACTTTTTTGAAATCATTCTAACAACATGAGTCAAAGAAATTCGGACTCAATCTTGGAGAACTGTAAAATATTTATTTATTCATATTCTTGTGCTTTTTTATAGTTGCTCGCAATTGGATAGTAACTATGGCCTCTAAATATTAGTATTAGTATATGCATTATAGTTTAATCAATGCACTAGCCTCGCATACTGTGCACAGATACATACAAGACTGAGTTGTATTGTAATAAGGGTAATGGTGTTCACTTTCACTGGTGTTCACTAGCTAAGTTAACAACCGCAAACATGACTATTATGATTTGCTAGCAGTATTCGCATTGAAAATTGTACTTAACAAACCTAATATTATATATAATTGTTATCCTACAAGAGTACAATGAGTTCCATATTGAAATGTAGTGCGCAAAGAAAATGGTTTGGTGATTTTCTTCGAAAAAGGAGAAACGAAAAAACAGACCAACTATTTATATTCTAACTAATAATAGCAATGATATAATTAATGACATACCCTACAGGCTTTAGTTGGAAACTAATACAATAAAAAACATTGCCAATAACTAATTAGCAGAAGGTTACATTAGGCTACTTACATAGTTAGGAAAGGATTAAATGAATATTCAGTAACAGCTTCTTGTCGAGTACGAAACCCCCTCCAAAAGTACGAAACGGTTAATGCATAGAACACACACACAAAGGTCTTCGTGCACCAGATTATCAGCTAAATTAGACAAATTATAACACAAGCTTCACTATCAGTTCACTGTTAAACCCTGGATTTCTTTACTAACTTGTGTTCACTTTTTAGCCGCCGCAACCATCTCCATGAGCTTCTCGGTTGAGAAACTCTTGGGCCGCTCGATTGGCAGACCGAGAGCCCGGTCCCACACTAGGGAGGCCAACACTCCCAGAGCTCTGCTGACTCCGAACAGCACAGTGTAATAATTCATCTCCTTCATGCCGTAGAACTGCAGCAGCACGCCAGAGTGCGCGTCCACATTGGGCCAGGGGTTCTTCACTTTGCCCTGCTCCAGCAGGATTTCCGGTACGATCTTGAAGATCTGGCTGACAACCTGGCGGATTTTGAGGTGAATAGACAGATGTTTCACCTTGCGATCTCACAATTCTCAACCCCAGAATCTCACGATTCTTACCCTCCCCCAGAATCTTACGATTCTTACACCCCCCAGAATCTCACGATTCTTACCCCTCCCCAGAATCTCACGATTCTTACCCTCCCCCAGAATCTCACGATTCTTACCCTCCCCCAGAATCTCACGATTCTTACCCTCCCCCAGAATCTCACGATTCTTACCCTCCCCCAGAATCTCACGATTCTTACCCCCCCCCAGAATCTCACGATTCTTACCCCTCCCCAGAATCTCACGATTCTTACCCCTCCCCAGAATCTCACGATTCTTACCCCTCCCCAGAATCTCACGATTCTTACCCCTCCCCAGAATCTCACGATTCTTATCCCTCCCCAGAATCTCACGATTCTTACACCCCCCAGAATCTCACGATTCTTACACCCCCCAGAATCTCACGATTCTTACACCCCCCAGAATCTCACGATTCTTACACCCCCCAGAATCTCACGATTCTTACACCCCCCAGAATCTCACGATTCTTACACCCCCCAGAATCTCACGATTCTTACACCCCCCCCAGAATCTCACGATTCTTACACCCCCCAGAATCTCACGATTCTTACCCTCCCCCAGAATCTCACGATTCTTACACCCCCCAGAATCTCACGATTCTTACCCCTCCCCAGAATCTCACGATTCTTACCCCTCCCCAGAATCTCACGATTCTTACCACTCCCCAGAATCTCACGATTCTTACACCCCCCAGAATCTCACGATTCTTACACCCCCCAGAATCTCACGATTCTTACACCCCCCAGAATCTCACGATTCTTACACCCCCCAGAATCTCACGATTCTTACACCCCCCAGAATCTCACGATTCTTACACCCCCAGAATCTCACGATTCTTACACCCCCCAGAATCTCACGATTCTTACACCCCCCAGAATCTCACGATTCTTACCCTCCCCCAGAATCTCACGATTCTTACACCCCCAGAATCTCACGATTCTTACCCCTCCCCAGAATCTCACGATTCTTACCCCTCCCCAGAATCTCACGATTCTTACCACTCCCCAGAATCTCACGATTCTTACCACTCCCCAGAATCTCACGATTCTTACCACTCCCCAGAATCTCACGTTTCTTACCCCTCCCCAGAATCTCACGATTCTTACCCCTCCCCAGAATCTCACGTTTCTTACCCCTCCCCAGAATCTCACGATTCTTACCCCTCCCCAGAATCTCACGATTCTTACCACTAGAATTTCTTATTAATTAGCTACCTTTATTACGGATAATTTTTATTTCTAAAATACCTAATTAATCTACTTTTTCCCTAATATAAAATCAAATTAATCTACCATAACAAACTAGTGGATCACCCAAACCCACCTTGAACATTGGATCGTTGGGCAGATGCTTGAGCGCAAACTCTCTCTGGCACATGTAGCGCGGGTCAGTCTTGCGCAGTACAGCGTGCCCGAACCCGGGCACCACCTGGCCGCTCTGCAGAGTTTTCCAAACGTACTCTTTCACTTTGTCGTCGCTGGGCGAGTTTCCAATTTCGGCTACCATGCGAGTCAGCCAGACCAGCACTTCTTGATTGGCGAGGCCGTGCAGCGGGCCGGCCAGACCGCACATTCCAGCGGCGAAGGACAGGTAAGGATCGCTGAGTGCGCTGCCAACCAAGTGGGTGGCGTGGGCGCTCACGTTGCCGCCCTCGTGATCGGAGTGGATGGTCAGGTAGAGGCGCATGAGCTCGGTGAAGTCCTCGCTCTGTATTTGGCAGGTAGGATGTCAATTGTCACATTTGGTGGCTTGTTAAATAGAGATCTTAGATGAGGGTGCTGGCGGCTGATCAAAGAGTGTTTAATGAGGGGGGGGGGTTGGCGGCTGGCTGATCAAAGGGTGTTTAATGAGGGGGGGTTGGCGGCTGATCAAAGGGTGTTTAATGAGGGGGCTGGCGGCTGATCAAAGGGTGTTTAATGAGGGGGGGTTGGCGGCTGATCAAAGGGTGTTTAATGAGGGGGGGCTGGCGGCTGATCAAAGGGTGTTTAATGAGGGGGGGTTGGCGGCTGATCAAAGGGTGTTTAATGAGGGGGCTGGCGGCTGATCAAAGGGTGTTTAATGAGGGGGGGGGTTGGCGGCTGATCAAAGGGTGTCTTTAATGACGGGGTGGCTAATCTCTACATCCGGCATCTCACCTCAAATCCCATCATGCGAACGAAGTTAGCAGACCAATCCAGTTTGGGGTCGATGGCTCCAATGGATGCGCCGTCCCTGTACAGATTCTTGTAGATGATGGCCGCCACTGTGGGCAGTTTGGCGATGAGGTCCATGCTGTCCTCGAACACCAGCTCCCAGTACTTGGTCTTGGGCACGCCCTCAGCGTAGGCCTGCAATAGGGATTGATGAGGATTAATAGATGAGACAGGTAGATGGAAATGATAGGCAGACAGACAGACAGACAGACAGACAGACACTAAGACAGAAACAGACAGAACGACAGACAGACAGACAGACACTAAGACAGAGACAGACAGAACGACAGACAGACAGACAGACAGACAGACAGACAGACAGAGACAGACAGAACGACAGACAGACAGACAGACAGACACTAAGACAGACACTAAGACAGAGACAGACAGACAATAAGACAGAGACAGACAGAACGACAGACAGACAGACAGACAGACAGACAGATAGAAAGACAGACAGACAGACAGACAGACAGACAGACAGACAGACAGATAGAAAGACAGACAGACAGACAGACAGACACAGACACTAAGACAGACACAGACAGCTTACCTTAGCGAAGCGGCTCTCAGTGTTCATGGCGGCAATGGCGCAGGCGAACTGGCTCATGGGGTGCAGGCGGTTGGGGAAATTGTTCAGCATGCTGACCACGTGACCGGGCACGGCCGCCCGCTTGGCCCACTCGTCGCTGATCCACTGCACGTGGCGCTGCTCGGGCACCTGCAAGGGAGGCAGATGCGGCGGTTCTGGGGTTAGGATTTTCTTAAACAGTTCAGGCTGCTTCTCTGATGAACGAGCTTAGGGCGATTCTCCCAATGAGTATAGGACGATTGTCTCAATGAGTTTAGGACGATTGTCTCAATGAGTTTAGGGCGATTGTCTCAATGAGTTTAGGGCGATTCTCTGAATGAGTTTAGGGCGATTGTCTCAATGAGTTTAGGGCGATTCTATTAATGAGTTTAGGGCGATTGTCTCAATGAGTTTAGGGCGATTCTCTGAATGAGTTTAGGGCGATTGTCTCAATGAGTTTAGGGCGATTCTCTGAATGAGTTTAGGGCGATTGTCTCAATGAGTATAGGACGATTGTCTCAATGAGTTTAAGGCGATTCTATTGATGAGTTTAGGGCGATTGTTTCAATGAGTTTAGGGTGATTGTCTCAATGAGTTTAGGGCGATTCTATTGATGAGTTTAGGGCGATTGTCTCAATGAGTTTAGGGTGATTGTCTCAATGAGTTTAAGGCGATTATCTCAATGAGTTTAGGGCGATTGTCTCAATAAGTTTAGGGCGATTGTCTCAATGAGTTTAGGACGATTGTCTCAATGAGTTTAGGGCGATTGTCTCAATGAGTTTAGGGCGATTATCTCAATGAGTTTAGGGCGATTGTCTCAATGAGTTTAGGGCGATTGTCTCAATGAGTTTAGGGCGATTGTCTCAATGAGTTTAGGGCGATTGTCTCAATGAGTTTAGGGAGATTCTAATAATGAGTTTAGGGCGATTGTCTCAATGAGTTTAGGGAGATTCTATTAATGAGTTTAGGGCGATTTTAACGGGTTTCTAAAGTAATGGTAGCACCGTCAGAGGGACGCTAAACTTACCTGTCCTGTCAGGAGCAGGTAGAACAGGCCCTCAGGCAGTGGCTCATTTCCGCCGGCAGCCTTGGGCAAAATTTCCTGACAATCAGGAATCGAATGCCCACGAAATCGGATGCCCTCCTCGGGGTCCAGCACGGAAGTCTCGGTCACCAGGCCACGAACGCCGCGCATACCGCCGTACATCATGTCGATGGTGACTTCGCCAAGCTTGAAATCTCCGTGGGTTTTTCGAAAATTGGCCACCCGCCGTTGTTCGACTGGCACCAGTTCCGACATGATGTCGCGGAGATTCTGCGAGGGCGGCGAGAGTAGCACTAGTAAGCTTCTATAAAACAGCTCAGATGGATTTAAGCATAGTGATGAAACAAGCGATACCGATTCCTCTATATTGTGAACCCAATAATATCGCAAAATCTCTTTCAAACTGACAAAACTCTCACTAGAACAACTTTTTCCAAAAATATTAGGCCCAAAAATTCGAGCATTTTAAATCTCACCCATAGGAGACTGAATCTCAAAATCATCAAATCTCAAAATCTCACTTATAGTAGAGTCCATCTTTAAATCTCACCCATAGTAAGGTGAAGCTCAAAATCTCACCTATAGTAGAGTCCATCTCAAAATCTCACATACAGGAGAGTGAATCTCAAAATCTCACCTATACAGTAGTAAGTTTATCTCAAAATCTCACCGATAGGAGAGTGAATCTCAAAATCATCAATTTTCAAAATCTCACCTATAGGAGAGTGAATCTCAAAAGCTCACCCATAGAAGAGATTATCTCCAAATTTTATCTATAGTAAAAAATTTTCCTAGTCATGCTATTAAACTTAAAATCTAATTTATAACCATAGTATTGTTTTTATTAAAAATATAAAAAAGCACAATATGAAACCATGATACTACACTTATACTATTAAATTCTAGAAAACATAAGCTTACAGCAGTTGACGATGCCCTGATACCAGTCTTGGCCAAGGCAGACAAATTGCGCAACATTCCAGCTGAGTATAAGGCCATTTCTATGTTAATTATTAAAATAGTTTTATCATGAATGCAAGAACAGGAAAATTAAATACATGCATGTTTAAAAATGATGTACATTTCTAAAATTCAAAAAGTATATCACTGCCCTAATAGTTTCTTTTATAACTGAACTATTTTTGGTTTCAAGTATCTTTCTAAAGCAAAATAGCTTATTTTGCTAAATACAGCTTTTTCTTTAAGTGAAAGCAGAGTTATTGGGCATTTAGCTTAGTGATCTAGTTAGAAAATTAAAAAGAATGGGCTATAGAAGGTTTTATAAAAGAAACATTTGCCTTAGATTTTAGTTAATAAATTGATTGCTATTGAAAGATGCATTGAACAGCATTGTGTATTAAATTATATTTGCCTATTCTTTTAATTCTTAGACTGATTCCATATAAGCATGGTTGTAACATGGCAGGCTATTTTTACTTATAAAATTAAATCTAATAATAGAATATACTTAACCAATATTTCCAGTAAAATATTATTTTGTCAAGAATACGTTTATATAGTTTTATATAGATATCATTAATAGTATAGATGCTATTAAACCTTGAATGACACCTACTAGTTGTAACAACAGGATTTTTGACAGAGAAACTAAAAGGTAAAAGTCTTGTTATAACATTTTTCATTTTTGATATTTTGCAATACATTTTAAAAAAGTTGACTAAGAACATCTTCAGAAATCATACTCTTTTATTAGAATATGTAAACTCATAAAGGCAACAAAGATACAAAACAAAAGGTAGCCTTATGGTTGCAACATATTTTTTCTGTCAATTCAGTAACTTTGAGGTACCAATTATAAAAATAGAATAGATTATATGGTGGCTAATGTTTTTATCTGGTTATACAAGTACTATAATTTTATCTATAGTTTGTTTCAACCTTTTAAAGCCTTCTATTTGCTTTTAAAGGTACACAAAGTTTAGGTACACAAGGCTTAATAAGATATTAATAAATTATTATTTATTTTTTAAATTTATTTTTCTTTTTAATAAATCTTATTAAAATATATTTGAAGGGAGCACAAGAATTGCTTGCAGATAAATTGCCTACCAAGCTTTTCTGATCAAGATTTTCCCACAGTGCATTTTGTCTGTGAGCAAATTGCTTATCAAGATTTGCCTACAAAGAATTGCCCATTGAGATTTGCCCATAGTGCAAATTGCTTGCAAGTGAACTGCCTGCAAACCAGTTGCTATTAAGTTTTTTCCTGCCAAGGTTTGCTAGCAATGCTTTTATCTTGCAGTGCATTTAGCCATGCAGCAAATCTTGATAGGCAATTTGCTCATGGGCAATATGTATTGTAGGCAAATCTTAGTAGGCAATTCTCAATAGGCAGTTTGTTTGCAGGCTATTCTCAATTTCTCATGGACCCATATTTGAAAACAAAGAGGCTCTAGCTATATAAGAATGCACTTTTTGACCTAATCTTTCCTGGCTTGACTAAAATTTTCTAGATAATAGAAAAGTAAAACTTAGAAGGAAAATTCTTTATACCTTAACTAGAAATATAGCAGTCTTTGTCTAGTAGTCTTGGACCTATCACACTCACATGTGCTTGGTTGATTGGCTTTGCAAGATACTAGGGATGTCAATTCCCTAGACTTTCTACTCCCTAGGGTCCCCGGGGAATTTGAACCCTTTCCCTGGGGTTTCCCTGGGGAGGGAGTTAAATAGTAATTTGTTAATATCTATTAAGAAAATGATATTTTATACCTTTCAATGTGCTTTTACAATACTTTACTTTGTTTTCATGCTCATTCACACAATCATACTGTCATAGGAGTCAGGGCCAGGGGCAAACCAACTTCACCCAAGCCTCTGACCAAAAGATTTCAAGGTTTTGCATCTCCCTCTAGCAGATAGTGCAAAATAATAATTTTGAACACAATGAACACAATAATTGAGTATTGAAAATAGTTTTTATTTTGTAAATACTAAAAATGAAAACTTTTTTTATTATTTGTTAGCACAGTTAGGGGACTATTAGTATTAGCAGCATATATGGCTGAGCAGCTATATGCCTGTAAGACCTGGACATTTAACTAGGCTAGGAATCCTTTTGTTTTATGATTACTAAGATGCATAAACTGATGCTCTGATTATATATTTATTGCGTGTAGCAGGTTGTGATATACAGCTGAAATCTATATCCAAGTCCAAGGCTGCCATACACAAGGGGGCCATAGCCCAGTGGTAGAGCAGCTGCTCTGGTATGCCAGCAACCCAGGCTTAGTTACAAGTGCAGTCACATTACTTTGGGGCTGAATTGGAATCTCAACTTGGCTCTGCTCGTGCAATTAATGGCCTTGAGAGCCAACCCCCCAAGGCGCAGTGAAGTGTACATGCCTAATGATAATATAAAGTTAGGGCTACTGTACACTCCTGTGTGAGTGTGTGCCTACGTACATATCCGGGCGCTTGTATGCCTGCTCAGAGGAGTCGGCAGAATGGGCAATAATGCCTCTTGCCAGTTGTGTGCCTATGTCGCTCAAAGTGCGTCAGGGTGCACACAACCCCCCTGCCTCTAATAAAAAAAGGCTGCCACACGCTTATAGAAAAATACTATAAGTTGCATGCTTAAATATGAGTCTTATTTTTTAGAAATGAAATCTATTTAGACAAAATATTAAAATTTGTCTAACATATTATTAGTTAGAACCCTAGAATAAATTGATACTGAGTGTGACTACTTACTATAAATAGTATAATATGAAGAATTGCTCACTCTAGAGCATTATGGACAAGCATACAAACAAATAAACCTTAGAGATTTAGTATATTTGGACTATAATATATAAATACTATAATAGTACTTTTTCTTTAATTGTATTTTGTCCAGGGACAGGGATCCCCGGTGGATCTCCCTAGGGTGCCTTCCTAGTGGTACACCCCGGGGAGGCCAAGGAGTGCTCCCTGGGGATGATATCCCTACAAGATACATGAGTTGGCTTATCAGAGGGTCAGTGTTATTTATGAACAGATTAAAGTCTTTTTAGTATATAAAATTTAATAGTGTTATTTATTTTATTATTTTATACTTTTTAATATGACTAGGCTTTTCTTATAGAATAATGAATGGGAATTAATTTATATAAAAATGAGAATATAGTTGCCAAACCTGTTAGGCCCATAAAATTCTATGCTGTTATAAAAGAAACAGATCCTTGGCCAATTTTTTTGTTTTGCTACAACTGCAATCTTCAATTTTGTGCTAAATGTAAAGAACTGACATATGGCCAGTTTCTCCCACACATTTTTTAGAGTGGAATTAAGTTTTTTTTATTAAAATGTCAATAGTGTCAACAACTGTATTCTAGATAATTAGCAACAAACTATGTTTTTAAGTAAAATTTTTTGTACTGGGAGAGCAGTTTTCCTCAAACACCAACTTTATTCCAACATAAGGTACCTTGTTTTCCGCAGAGATTTATCCACATAGGCCACAAATAAAATGCTATAAATATGAAGCTTGGTTAAAAACACATGGACAATTTTGCTTATTAGTGAGCATGGAAATGAGTATTATCTAGTTAACTCTAATTGAAAGATTTTATTTGGTTCTTTATTTAGGCCTAGCCATGCTAGAAAAAGAATGGCTTAAAGTAAAAGAATATGATCAATATGAATTTATGACACTACAAATTAGAGTCCAATTTGAATAGTAAGATTTGCGACGCCAGTTGGAGGCTATAGAAGAGTGCTCATCATCGGGGCACATAAGACTCGCAGTGAATGCCTTTCAGGTCTATAGTCACAAAACCAAGTGTCAGGTTAGTGGTCAAGTTTAGCATTTAAATGATGCTGGATCTGTCTTTACTTGCATCTTAATAATAATTACATAATAATTTATAACTAAAATGTGTTGTTTCTATGCCTGTCTATACAAAATTATAAATTCTAATATGCAAGCATAAATAAAAGCATAAAAGGTATAAACATGTTTTATGCAAATATATAAGAGCCTCATCTTCAAGTGACACTTGACACCAACAAGATTCTACAAACCAGTCAGATGGTTGTTCTCAAGGGTGCAGTATCCCCGAAGGCTAGGGGAATCCTTCTAAGTTTTGTGACTGGGTCAGACCACGTTTTTAGTAATAAAAATTCATCACTCTCTACACATGATGCGTGACAATTTCATAGCAGGTAGTTGAAATTGTGGTGATAGGTAACTTTGAAGTGAAGTTTTAATAATTGGGTTGATTGTGTAGCCTTTATATTTAATTTATAAGCTCAAGAGATGTAAGTTTTTATAAAAGAACCTTTATATACGAGTACATTTAAAGGTTTCTTTTTTGAATGCTCAAAAATCAATAAATATTATTTGCTCTTTAAGCTTCACAATTCTGTGCAAGTTGTCAATGGATACAGCCTAATTGACAGTGAACATTGCGAACGCGTCAATGCTTTGCTTCATCCATATGGCCCACAACTGAAGGAGATGCGTTTGGACAGGCACACTTTTTTCTAGCCTATATTATTAGGCATCTAAATGTGTCCCATTTCCTTAAATCTGGTAAGCATGTGTGGCAGTCGAGTGCCACTGATGAAAACTTAATGAAACAATTACGCTAAGTTGCATGTGTGGCAGTTGGGGGCTGCCACTAATGAACTTTAATATTCTAGTTTCTAAATTTAATATTATTTTACGTGATGTGGTAGTTGGGTACCACCGATTGATTATTGGCTCATATGGTTACTTAATACGAAGAGCTTGCGTGCACGGCCGCCGTTCACGTAAGCTCAGAATTGCGTGCACGGCAGAGCTATATCTTATAGGCTTATACAGTAAGTCATATACTATTCGAATTAATATTCAAGTTAACAAAAAAACAATGAATTAAGATTACATTTGCAGTCCATGGTGTACGGGGGATAAAACATTATAAAACAATATAGTAAAAATATTTTTTAATTAGGTTTGCCAATGCCAATGCGTGGATTTAAGGGCCCCAGTCCCGGCCAATTGCCGGCTGCCGTGCACGCAATTACAACACTAGGTGTACGGCTGCATACATGCAAATAAAGCACTAGGTAGATAGCCGCCGTGCACGCAATTCTGAGCTTACGTGAACGGCTGCCGTGCACGCAAGCTCTTCGTACTTAATAACATTACAGTTTCTGGACAATAAAATTATGCGTACCCTATTCTGGTCCCCGTTAGTCCACTCCCTGGCGCAAGTCATGACGTATTTTTGCCCCCTTTCTGTTCCCCCTTGCCCCATTTTCTGGCGTTATTTGACCAAATTGTGTTTTCCTTTTGTTTTACTATGTATTTCTGCGGTAATTTTGTTGATTCCCCTTTCTGGCCTTTTGAGTTTTCGCCCTTCCCCAGTTTCTGGGCCTCGCCAGCCTTTTTGTGACCTGTTTCCTGGGTATTTATTCCCGCCCCTTGCGCCTGTCCTCCCTTCATGCTCTTGCTCCCTCCCCCTTTTCTCCTACTCTGACGTCCCTTAACTTAATAACGTTTAGTTAACGTAGTCTATTACTTGCAGGAAAGAAAACCTAACTTAGTTTTATTTAAGTAAGCCCGCACTGCGGCACCCCTGATTCATCTTTCGTCGGTGGTCTCTTATTTTACGCGCGTGAGGCCTAGTTTAATATTTTAGTTTTTTCTTTTATACTAACTCGATAATCAATAAACTCGCAATATTCTACTGCAATCCGTTTCTTCGATTAAAGCCATAGTTAACTTAAGTCATTTGCCCGTGGGGCGTAAAATAACCCAGTCTCACCTCGAAGCAAGCTCTGAGACTTTTCCCAACGTTCCGTAATACGCAAATTACGGTGGTGGCAGCGCTACTCTACTGTTAATAACACAGCAAGAATACGAGACACATTAAATTTTACGGTGTCTGAGGACCCGCTATCTGAACGCTCGCGCCAAACGAAGGCCGCTCGCCTACGACCAAAACTACCCTCCCCCCGGGATTGAGGACCCCGGCAGACGGAGTATCTACGAGTTGTTTTCATCGGGATCCGTTCACACAAACTTTCCGGATTTAATTCGTGCGAAATAACGAAGGCGCCCAATCGAAGGCCTGAGCCGCTCAAATTCGACATTAGATCAAGTGAACACCGGACAATCCCGACCACCCCAAGTCTAAATCGCCCCCACCTCAGTGACTTATTAAACCACCTTTTGACCCATTCCCGCTGTCCCCAGTTTTGGTCCTCTGTGTCCACCCGTTGCCCCAGTTGTTGGTTTATTTCGTCATTTCCCCGTTCTTGCGATGGTTTTCCCACTCCTTTTTCTGGTCTTTTGCGTCCCTCCTTTGGAAACTTTGTTTATCGCCCTATCTTTCCGTGTTAATTTTGTCTGTTCGTTGCTTGGACCCCGTGACCACCTTTTGCCACCAATGTTTGACCCCATTTGTCCATCTTTTGCGTTTTCAATCTCTATATAATGGTGCCCCTAGAGCTGCCCAAATTTTTGGACCTTTCTTTGATTTTAATCTTTCTTTAAGGTTCTTTGTGTTTTCTTTCTCCTTGCCCACCCTCGCTCTCTCTCCCCATTCGATTTAACGACTAATATTTAATTCTCCCAACTTATTCACAACTAGCGTTAAGCCGTTTGTTTTATCCAGTCGTGCACCGCGGCACCAGCTAATCATCCGCCGGAGTAAGGTTCGGTCCCTTCTACTATTTACTACTTGAACTCTTACGAGCTAATAAAACAGTTGATCTGACGCTAATTTTCATTAATAACCCGAAGCCTAGTTTATTTGGAGTCATTTGCCCGTGGGGCGTAAAACAACCCAGTCTCATCTCGAAGCAAGCTCTGAGACCCCAACGTTCCGTAATACGCGAATTACGGTGGTGGCAGCGCTACTCTACTGTTAGTAACAAGTTACGTCAAACATACGAGATACGATCAATTCGGTGTCTGAGGATCCGCTCTGAACGCTCGCGCCAACGAAGACCGCTCGACTACGACTAAACTACCCTCCCCCCGGGATTGAGGACCCCGGCAGTCGGAGTAACTAAGGAGAAGATTCGTTGTGATTCGTCTGCGCGATTTTTCCGGATTCAATTCGAGCGAATTCAACGCCTTTCGGTTTCGCAGAAACCCAAACTTTTTTTTCAAAACTACCAACTTTCAATTTTTTAAAATCTTTCTCCGCCCCACCTCACATGCACAAGAAACATTAATTTTTGACTTTTCGTATCCATCCAGTGAATATTGGCGCATCATTTTCCGTCAAGTGGCCGCCCAGCCACTGTTTTTAGTTTTCCACTTGTTGCTAAAACGCGCTCCCTTGCGATGGATTTTTGTTAAAGTTTTCTTCTTTTTCCTTTGCGGCAAGCCGTCCACCTAAAGTTTCCACGCATTGAAACTTTGCTCCATCGGCCTGTCCAGTTTATCTTCCAAACGATGTGCATGTAATTCGCTCTTTATTTATAATTATCTGCGCACGATTAGTTGTTTTCTAACTCTTTTGGCCTTCAACCCCCCCCCCCCCCCTGTTTCCTTGATCAACCTTTTGGTTCACGAAATCTAATTTTCGTTATTTTCTAAGTTTATTTAGCGCACCGGCGCCCGTCAACATCTCCGTCGTCTGAAATATTAAAGTTACTAATCATAAGCCTGCATTATTATTAATAAACCAAGCCTATAAACCTTTATTCCGAGTCATATTTAATCTGTTGACATAAGCCATAGCATTTATTGAGTCATTTGCCCGTGGGGCGTAAAATAACCAAGTTCTCGTCTCAAAGAAAGCTCTGAGACTTATCCGTTCCGTAATACGTAAATTACGGTGGTGGCAGCAACTGAAAGTAACCAGTTCAACACATCGGCGCATTAATTTACGGAGCCAGAATCTTCGGTGTCTACACTGAACGACCGTGCCGCTCTACGACCGCTCCGCTGCGATTACGACTACCCTCCCCCGGACTTGAGAACCCGGCAGTCGGAGTAAAAGGAGAGAATTTTCCTGTGTAGTGAGTCGCTAGTTTAGTTAGGCGCCGCACTAGTCAGCTGTTGCCCTCGCCTTCTCCCCAGGTTTCTGTCTGCCGCTGGGCAGTTGCCTGTCCCTCCCGCCTGTCCCCTGGCCTGTCCTCTGCCCGTTTGTCTGTCTGTCTGTTTGTCCTCGTTTGCCCCCTTTTGTCTCGTTTTCCCTTTTTGCAGTGCCCAGACAGCTTGGTCTGGCCTGCCTCTGTTTCGTTCTCTGTCAGGCATCTCCAAATTTGGAGTGCCTTTCTGTTTTCCGGTCCCACGGTCACGAGTGCCTTCACTTGTGGGCCGTTTCCCCTTGTCATGTGAGTCAGTCACATGACAAGGCCCTCTTCCTTCTTTAGTCCAAAGTGCAATGATTTCATCATTGTACGCTGGGCTCGTGTTTATGGGGAGATCACGTGCGCCCGGACCCCCCCCCCTTGCCTCCTCTGAGGCAGGGCCCGCTTGTTTGTTGCTAAAAATAGCAACAGAGTCACTTATGACGCTCAGCGGGGGCCTTTCGTAATGTGGTGCAATCGATCCTCCCTATAAATGCAGCCCCTCTCCTGGCTTGGCTCAGACAAGCCTTCCTTTCCTTCCGTTAACCGTTCCTTCCGTTTCAAGTGTTTCTACGTTTTCCGCGTTCCGTTTTCGTTTCTAGCGAACACTAAGTTGTGTGCCAAGTTGGCGCTTAAGTTGAACTCCAAGGCTCCCGACTTTGTGCGTGACTGCCTCTGATTGTTCCTGCTATCAATTAGCAGGCCAGCTCAGATCGCCCGAAGCTAGCACTTTCGCTCTCACCCCGCACTAGCCCGGCAGGGACTGCTGAAGGTGGGCACCTCTGCGCGAGAACTGCTAAATCTGCACGAAGTGCGAGTCTCTTTCTCTCGTCTTAGTTATTTGCTTCTACGAGCTCAGCACCTCACCGAAGGCTGCGACTCTGCGAATCTGGTGGCAGCACTACCGACGCTACTAGATCAACCCGGAGACTTCCCAGAGGAGCTCCAGGGAGGCAGCTCACGTGACTGACAGGGAAGTAACTGGAACCAAATAATTCATTGGTGGCAGCGGTGGGATCTGCACAAAGACCTGCCAGGCCACCTCTAGACGCTATCGAGGAAAGTACAAGCAAGTACTTCACTGGTGGCAGCGGTGGGATTCGACGAGTCAACGACACGACTATCTGGGATTCGACGAGTCAACGACACGACTATCTGGGATTCGACGAGTCAACGACACGACTATCTGGGATCCGACAAGTCAAGATTCGACTACTACTACACCCAAGACAACCGCTCTTTCGAGTAAGAATTCGGCTATTCTACTAATTTGAAATGTTTAACGAGAGAGAAGAGAGCCGGTGCAGCAGCCGGCTGGATCAGCACATCAGCAGTTCGAGACCCGCAGCAGCATCGGCTGCCGCAGCAGCAGCGGTCAACGACCTTGGTCAGCAGATGCCGCGGCGAAGTGCGAGAAGCGAAGTGTCCGAAGACCCGCCAGACGAGCTTCTGCCAGGTTTGGACGACCTCGGCCAGAACATCAGGCCCCAGGATGTGAGAACGATGATGGCAGCTCTGCAGCAGCAGATGGAGCGGCCGGTAAGCAAGTCTGTTAAGATTGTAAAGTACACGCCCAGCCAGGACATCCATGTCTGGCTCGCCGCGTTCGAGCAGCGCTGCGAGATGGAGCGTATCGAAGACCCGATCGAGATGAAGCAGCACCTCGTTGCGAGTCTAGATCTGGCAACCGCTTACCCGGCTCTGCTCAGTATGCACCTCCCACGCTATGCTGGCTACGAGGAGGTCAAGCAGCGATTGATCGAGAGATTCGCCCGCCACGGTGGCGCGGATGAATATCGAGAGCTGCTGAGGCGCCGTCAGCAAGGCAAGAACGAGTCAGCAGAAGAGTACGCTGATGCCCTGCGCACCTTGGGAGAGCGAGCGTACCCTCGAATGCACCCTGAGGATCGAGAGCGGGAGCTGGCTGATCAGTTCCTAGCTGGCATCAGGACGACACCAGATCTGCGCGAGCGGCTCTATTGGGTCCGCCCGAACAATCTGCTGGCCGCCATTCGAGAACTCCATCGTCTGGAAGGCGCTAAAGAACTGGCGCAGCGCTCTGCTCAACCCCCGGTTCGCATGCTGAACGGGGAGCGCGACGGTGACCCGACGCCCGACGCCACCGCTCAAGCTCTCCTGGCTCTGACTGATCTGCTAGAGAAACAGCAGCGACTGCTAGACAACCTGGTGCAGCGTGACCAGCAGCAGAAGACGAGTCCGCCTGCGAAAGCCATAATCTGCTATGGCTGTGGTCAGCCTGGTCATCGCAATGCACAGTGCCCGTTACGCCAGAACCAGGGAAACGGCGAGACGGAGAGCGCCCACGGCAACGCCCTCCGCAGAGCCCAAGCCCCGGCTACTTGGCAGACTCCGAACGCTCACCAGAAGAAGAGGATGTCGGCTGCGCAGGCGCCAATGCCCAGTCCGACAGTCGCTCATCAGTAAGTGAGGCTGAGTGCGGAGGTTTCGTGGACACCTCCGATGATCAAAAAATCCATGTGCGTGAGGCCGATCCGTACGTCACCGGCCGATTGGCGGGCCGAGAAGTCCCTTTCCTACTAGACAGCGGCAGTCGGAAAAACTTTCTTGGAGCGTCGACCTGGGCCAATGTTAGACGTCGGATGCCTCGTTGTATCATATCGCATGCTATCCCGGATTGCGTGACCATGTACGACGGTACGCAGCTACCCCTTGCGTGTAAGGTGATCATCCCGGTGGAGTTCGGTGATGTCGTCGCGGACACCGAATTCCTGGTCACGGTCACCGATTGTGAAAATTTGCTTGGTATTAATTTCATGCGTGAACACTGCCAAAACTTGGACTTTGCTCAAGGAATGCTAAAGTTCAACAATGGCGCGTGCATTCCCGTTCGCTATTCGCGCCGTTAGCTTCAATCATGCCGGGTGTACACCTCCGAGAAGTGCACTCTGCCGCCTAGAAGTTCAGCGCTGTTGGCCTTCCAGCTGGATGTCGGCCACCCCGAGAACCGAGGATCGCCATCAATTGTCGAGCTGGTGAAGTCGAGACTGCACCCCAGCTGCAACACTCTGGAAGCAGCTCCAGCTCTGATGACTATGCCTGAAGGTCGAGGCTACATCGAGGTCGTCAACACTGCTGACTGTGAGGTGTTCCTGCAGTCGGGCATCCGCGTTGGTGTTGCGACACCACTTAGAACTGCCGACCTGATGTACCTGGAAGAGACGCCGGAACCTGAAGTTCGACATTTGCCAAGGAGCCCTGAAGAGCCCAGCACAGCTTGGCTGGAGGAAGTCGAGATCAACAGCGAGCTGTCCATAGATCAACGACAGAGAGTGCGAGATCTACTAGTTGAGTGTCAAGCAGCCTTCTCGAAGCATCTGCTAGACGCTGGCCTGACACACCTGGTGACCCACGAGATCATCCTGAAGGATCAGACACCAGTTGCGCTACCACCGCGCAGGATCCCGCCTCATCTGAAGGACAAGCTAGACGCCCTGCTAGACGAGATGCTGGCGAAGCACATCATTCGCCCAGCTTATTCTAGTTACAACTCGCCAATGCTGATAGTGCCCAAGAAGGACGGCAACATCCGGCTGGTGCACGACTTCAGAGCTCTCAACGACAAATGCGTGTACCACCCGTACCCGCTGCCGCACATTCAGGAGACCTTCGCGAAGCTGCGTGGTGCCCAGTGGTACTCTAGCTTGGATCTCGCTCAAGGATTCTGGCAGATCCCGCTACGCGACTGCGATCAGCACCTGACGGCGTTCTCTGTGATTGACCCCGGACAATTCTGTTTCAATGTTCTACCGATGGGTCTCCACGATAGTCCAGGCAGCTTTCAGCGTTGCATCAATAAGCTCCTGGACGGCCTGACGCCAAAGACTGCGCTTGGCTACATGGATGACATCGTGGTGCACTCAGTGACCTTCGAGGAGCAGCTGGACAACCTGCGGACTGTACTCCAGCGGATTATCGCAGCCAACCTCAAGGTCAAGCCGAAGAAGTGCCATTTGTTCCTCAAGGAGCTGCATTATCTAGGCCACGTCGTGACTCCCGACGGCCTGAAGACCTGTGAGGACAAGATTGCGCAGATCCGTGATTGGCCCGTGCCACAGTCCGTTACTCAACTGAGACAATTCCTAGGCCTCGCCAATTACTACCACAAGTTTGTCAACGGCTACGCTGGATTTGCTGCGCCGCTGCATGCCCTGACTCGAAAGGACATCGGCAGCCTGCGGCAGCATTGGACTGATGAGCACCAGGTAGCGTTCGACACGTTGAAGAAGAAGTTGTGTTCGACTGAAGTTCTCGCTCTGCCTGAGTTTAACTCAGATCCTGATGTGAAGTTTGTCCTAGACACTGATGCCTCAGACATTCGCATAGGCGCTTGTCTTGGACAACGGCAATCCGACGGCGTCGAGCGCCCAATTGCATTCTTTAGCCGGAAGCTTCGTGATCCTGAGAAGCGCTACACGGTCACGAAGAAAGAGCTGCTTGCAATTGTGGACGCGATGCGACATTTCCGTCATTATTTAATCGGCAAGAAGTTTGAAGTTCGTTCTGACCATCGGGCCTTGCTGTGGCTGCTGAACCAGACGCAGGTCACAGGTATCTTGGGCCGTTGGATTGAGCGATTAAGCGAGTTCCGCTTCCAGCTTCACCATCGCAAAGGCAAGGACCACGCCAACGCTGACGCCCTGTCAAGACGCCCGGAGACACCACCGGTTGACTTCGAACATGGCCGACTGCTGGAGCACCCCGGTTCTGTAGCCCGACCCGGTGATGACACCAGCCTGGAGCCGGAATTGGACACCACACGTGAGGCCACTGCGAGAGCAGCCCGCACGAAGAAGGTCCACACTCGCAACGAGGAGGCCGAAACTGCCCTGGCCGAAGACCTGGAGGCCACTGCGCCAGCAGCCCTTCAGCACGACGACCATCGCTGCAGTCAACGCCTGGAGACCGGTTTGGACAGCAACCCGGAGGCCACTGACACCTCAGCCCTCCGCAACGACGCCCACGCCGACTGCCGTTACTTGGAGATTCGCCCGGACAAAACCTCGGAGGCCACTGCTGACGTAGACCTCCTTGATGATGTCCAAGACTGCGGATCTCGGAACCTGGAGACGCCCATGGACCACGACTCAGAGGCCAGTGAACAAGCAGCCCTCCTGATGACAGCCCACAACGCGAATCCAGACCAGCAATGTAAGTTCAACTCCCCGGAGTTTTGCGCTGAGAGTTCTCGCCGTGTTGACAGAGGCCAGACTCTCGCGACGGCTGCAAGGTCAACGCTCTGTCCCCCGAGCCGACAGACAGCTGCTCATCGCCTGTGCGGACAGTCGAGTCCCCCTTTGCGACACCGCCCAGTGCTGGAGAAGACTCACCCAATGACGACGATGATCGAGCCGACGGCTACGGCTGCCTGCGACGAGGCGTGCTTCACGTGTTGCGTCTCGCCCTACAGCCAAGAGTCGCCTGGGCTTTGCAGTGGAGGCAAGTGCACTGCTCCAGCTGCGGAAATTCCTGTCAAGAGAGCGACGATGAGAACTTCGAAACGAGATCAGCGATCGTACGCCGACGTTGTGAGACAAAGTCCCTCGGAGCGACCTAATCCTGACGCCGACAAGACGGAGTCGCGTGATCAACTGCGAGCCACAGAAGCGGAGACTGAGGAAATCCGGAACCCTCAGCCATGCCGCGCCGTGCTCACTGATTTTCTGAGGTTGCCGATGACGCGGCAACAGTTTGTCGACGCGCAGCGCGCCGACCGAGCAATCAGCTACGTGCTCAACTTGGTCGAGAACAAAGCCGCGAAGCCTGAGTTCGACGCCCGGTTGCGACTGACGAAGGAGCAGCGGAATCTGCTCGGATATTATGATAATCTGCGAGAGGACAACGGCCTGCTGATGATCGATCTGACTGATGGCCAGCAGCCCCCGAAGGTTGTCCTGCCCGAAGCTCTAGATGCCCAGGTGCTCCAGGAGCTCCACAGTTCGCCACTGTGTGGACACCTTGGCCAGACGAAGACATTGAAGCGGCTACGTGAACGATTCTGGAGGCCCGGATTAGCCCGTGTCACCGAGAACTTTATCAGTAAGTGCCGCGCCTGTCTTGAAAGTAAATCCCGAAGACGAGACCGAGTACCTGTACAGAGCTTCCCTGTGTGCGAAGTCCTGGGAAGAGTACATTGCGACGTAGTAGGCCCAATTGCCCAGAAGAGCAAGAGCGGGAACCGCTACATCTTGACGCTATGCGACGCGACGTCGAAGTACCCGTTCGCCTATCCGATGAGGAACCAGAAAGCCAAGACTATCATCAAGATCCTGCAGGAGCGCCTCATCCCAGATTTCGGTGTACCCTGCTGGATCCACACGGACCAAGGCACCAATTTCACCGGCTCCGCCTTCAAGAAGTTTTGCAACCTGTTTGGCATCCGCCATACTACAACAACATCGTACAACCCAGCTTCTAATGGGCAAGTCGAGAACCTCAACAAGCAGCTGAAGAGTGTCCTCACCTGCCTCCTCGAGCGCAACCATAACGACTGGGACACCTTTCTCCCAGCCTGCCTGATAGCTCTCCGCTCTAGTGTACACCCGGTGACAGGCTTCACGCCACACTACCTGGTGTTTGGGCGAGACTTTCGACTACCAATCGACAACGCGATCAAGAAGCTGCCGGAGTATGCCGATCTGCCTGACTATGTCAAGCGCCGATTAGACGAAGCGACTGAGCTAGCTAAAGAACGCCTGCATCTGCATCAGCAACTGCGCGACGAGCACTATTCGAACCTGCCCGCCGCCAAGAAGCTCCAACCTGGTGACCTGGTTTTCCTCAACAACCCGGTGCTCGAACGAAGTTCCATCGACCTCGCAAAGCGCTGTACGAGGTAGTCGAACCCAAGGGCGAGGTCGTCTACAAGATTCGCCGTAGAGTGCCAAACTCGCGGGCCAGGCGCGACGAGCTAGTAGTCCATCGCCGGAATCTGCTACTCGTACCTGATGCCGACTACCAGCTGACTTCAGATCCAGAAGTCGACAAGGCCAAGAAGCACCGCAGGTCGACTGATGCCCCGGACGGTGCAGGACCCGCGACCCTGACACCGATCCCGGAGGACGATCCTGATGATGATGATGATGACGATGACGCATGGCCGGCCTTCCGGTGGCGCTTCCGGCCGTTGGCGATCCCGGATGTGCAGCCAGGAGGTGGACCGGTCACGACACCAGCGAACCAGGCAAGTGCATTTCGGCGTGAGCCACTGCCGTATGGTGATCGCCATGATGGTGTGCCTGGTTTGAATGCGTCTGCACCTGCTGCTTCTTTTTCACCTGCCCACGCGTCCCCCCTTCCCGAACCTTTTTCTGCGGCGCAGTCCCCTGCGCCACCTTCTTGCACCACTCCGGTGGAAGCGTCTCCCATACCAGTAGTGGTAGGTAGGCCAGTTAGGGATCGGAGGCCGCCCGAGAGGCTTCTGATTAGCGATCCTAGGGCCAAAACGTACGTCAGTCGCACCGCCCGCATGCGTGTGCACAAATTAAAACATTTCAGCGCAGCAATGCACAAGCGCCCTTATCAGGCGAACTCAAGCGCGTCCTCTGAGGATGAGCAGGGTCGGCCTAGCCGGAGCCGCCACAGGCAGGGAACCCCGTCCTCCCCGGAGGTCATGGGTATCCCGCGCCGACCTTTAGCGGCGCGGCAATTGCTGCAGCCCGATGGTCAGGAGCACCCGGTGCGCCCACCCCGGCGTGGGAGGGAGCGAGAGAGTCGCAACGACTCCCCATCACCCGAGATGCGACGGAGCCGACCTAGCCACCGAGCCCGAGGAACGGTCCGCGTGGAACTCCCCGAGGTCATTGACCTCACGGGTGACTCGCCGCCGGGCGATGCCCCGGTTCGCCGGCTCACGGCTCAGCGGCTGGCAGCTGCCCTTGCCTATGCTCAACTAGAGCAGGAGGTGAGCCGCGGGTTACGCGCGGTCCGCCGCCAAATACGAGCCGCCTTTCCAGATCCCGACCCGGAGTCCGGCCACCTGGAGGCGCACCGAAATGATCTTAGCGAGGCCGTCGCCGGAGGCCCAGGGGACCCCCCGCAGCCAGGGTCCCCCATGTCCTTGGTCGAAGGCGCCCCGTCGCCGAGAGCCGGCCAAGAGGAATCGGCTGAGCCGGCCGGTCTGTGGGACGGCCTGACGGCCGCACTGAGCCGCGAGTTACCACGTGCGCCACCGTCAACGCCAGAGAATCCGCCAACGAGGGCGAATGCCAGCACGCAAACGGCCGACCCGGAGCCAGCTTCGCCCGCCGACGAAGCGCGGGCGGCTCTGTTGATGGCCGGTGCTGGCCTGGCGCGCAACCTCCTGGTCGCCGCGGCTCGACACGGCCACTGGCCGCAGGTGTTCGCGGGTCCGGTATGGAGCAGCCTGCGCTGGACGACGAGGGAAGAACGTTCGGCCCTGTTCGAAGGGGCTGTTCGTCTGGGCGGGCCGGACTTGCAGCAACCGAATCGCCCATACGCTGTACACCTGGCGGCGATCGAGATCGCCCGGCATCTCGGCGGCAGTGATGCTGACCTGCCGGCGGCCCTGGCCCGGCCGTTGATGCAGTATTTCTGAAACAATGGTGACGAAGAAGCTGCAATTTAACTATGGTATTCAGGATGAGGTGCTCTCGCCAACCCGCAACTCTCTCCCAGTTAGGGATGGAGATGCCTCCACGCGTGCTTAGGCGCCCCCCCCCCCTGTTTTCTTTTCTCTGGTGGGCTGGCGCCCCCACTTCGTATTTAGGCGCCTTGCTAATAGCAGGCCGGCGCCCCTGCGGTAGCGGGTAACAACCTTTTTGGCCTGCCCAGCCAAGCAGTTAAAGACAGAAATTTTGCCGTTCATGTTTAAGTTGTTTCTCTTTGGTCAGTAAATGCATGTTCATCTTGTTTTAAATAAAGCGCGCGCCGCTTCACTCCGCCTCTTTATTTGAACGGGGAGAGTGTAGTGAGTCGCTAGTTTAGTTAGGCGCCGCACTAGTCAGCTGTTGCCCTCGCCTTCTCCCCAGGTTTCTGTCTGCCGCTGGGCAGTTGCCTGTCCCTCCCGCCTGTCCCCTGGCCTGTCCTCTGCCCGTTTGTCTGTCTGTCTGTTTGTCCTCGTTTGCCCCCTTTTGTCTCGTTTTCCCTTTTTGCAGTGCCCAGACAGCTTGGTCTGGCCTGCCTCTGTTTCGTTCTCTGTCAGGCATCTCCAAATTTGGAGTGCCTTTCTGTTTTCCGGTCCCACGGTCACGAGTGCCTTCACTTGTGGGCCGTTTCCCCTTGTCATGTGAGTCAGTCACATGACAAGGCCCTCTTCCTTCTTTAGTCCAAAGTGCAATGATTTCATCATTGTACGCTGGGCTCGTGTTTATGGGGAGATCACGTGCGCCCGGACCCCCCCCCTTGCCTCCTCTGAGGCAGGGCCCGCTTGTTTGTTGCTAAAAATAGCAACAGAGTCACTTATGACGCTCAGCGGGGGCCTTTCGTAATGTGGTGCAATCGATCCTCCCTATAAATGCAGCCCCTCTCCTGGCTTGGCTCAGACAAGCCTTCCTTTCCTTCCGTTAACCGTTCCTTCCGTTTCAAGTGTTTCTACGTTTTCCGCGTTCCGTTTTCGTTTCTAGCGAACACTAAGTTGTGTGCCAAGTTGGCGCTTAAGTTGAACTCCAAGGCTCCCGACTTTGTGCGTGACTGCCTCTGATTGTTCCTGCTATCAATTAGCAGGCCAGCTCAGATCGCCCGAAGCTAGCACTTTCGCTCTCACCCCGCACTAGCCCGGCAGGGACTGCTGACGGTGGGCACCTCTGCGCGAGAACTGCTAAATCTGCACGAAGTGCGAGTCTCTTTCTCTCGTCTTAGTTATTTGCTTCTACGAGCTCAGCACCTCACCGAAGGCTGCGACTCTGCGAATCTGGTGGCAGCACTACCGACGCTACTAGATCAACCCGGAGACTTCCCAGAGGAGCTCCAGGGAGGCAGCTCACGTGACTGACAGGGAAGTAACTGGAACCAAATACTTCATTGGTGGCAGCGGTGGGATCTGCACAAAGACCTGCCAGGCCACCTCTAGACGCTATCGAGGAAAGTACAAGCAAGTACTTCACCTGTTGAGTTTCGTCTGCGTGATTTTCCGGTTTTACACGTGCGAACTCAGAGCCAGAGGATGTAAGCTTACTTCTGTCGCCTCTCATCAACGAGTTGGATAATCTTCTCCGCGATGGATTTCATGTTAGTGAAAGTGAAGTCTACCCAGTCAAGCTGCGGTGTGTTTCGTGCGATACTCCAGCACGCGCATATGTTAAAGGAATAAAGTCGCACAACAGCTATTATGCATGTGATCGATGTTGTATTCAAGGAAATCGGGATCAAGGAACAATGACATTTTGCCAAATTACGGGCTCAATTCCTCGAACCAATTCCTCGATTTCTGGTACGAGATTCAGTTATAGAATTTCATGCATAGGGTTTGAATCTGTGAAATGCAAAATGGTTTGCTTTCCAAAAGGTTCAACTTTTGTTTTCATTAGTATTATGAGTACTCATAAATGAACATGCTAAGCCGTAGGCTCTTTAGGATCTAACCTGCTGGCTCTTTCTGTTTTTTTACATTTCTGATGTGGCGTGTATACTTAGCAACATTAAAAAGTTGCCACCGTATGTCCCACTGAGCCGTCTTTCGACCATGATCGTTTATCACCTGGCCAACCATTTTGATATTAAAAATGCTTGAAAAAACAATGGAAACTGGGCGGAAGCTTCAAACCATCCAATCTTCACCCTCCACTCTTCCCAATTCATTCTCACCCAGCGTTGCGTAAGTTGCGTCACCCAGAACTCAATACTGAGTTACAGTTTACTGCCCACTCTCAAAGGTGGCAACTTATAAATTTTGTTGAGGAAAATAATATTTATTTTATATTTCACCAGTTCCTAGCAACTATGCATTTTAAATTCATTTTCTTTTAGCATAAGATGTAGGACATTTTGGATTCCAAATTGTACGTATTAACTAAATACGCTGGATAGCTAAAGTATTACCTGTAAGCGCTTTTTATGCCATTTGGTACAGTTTCATTAAAATTTACTTTGTGTTTTTTTAATTCTAGTGTATTTTAGTTAAACAAAAATGTAAATTATCAGTGTTAAGCAGCTTGGCACTAGTAATAACTTTTCTGTTTGAGCATCACAAATCATGCTGTCACTCCTGAGCTAAAACCTTATATTTTATTTTGCAAGCATGATTTTTTTAAAGTTTCTGTTTCTGTATTTCTGTATTTTTACAACTTCGTGTGTAAACCTGCTTAATTTTATTAATTTGCATGTTAATACAACATGAACATTTCTTTCAAATGCATGCATGGAGCTTTTCATTTCAGCACTCTGCTCCATGCATTAATTGAATTTTAGTTAAATATTCAGGTTTAGTTATGTAGATTACTCTTTCCATGATGAAATCCTCTCATTGCGCTCAGCTGTATCAATATATGCTACTGTATATATTTAGTGTACAATATCAAAAAATTATACATCAGTTTCACTTATTTTAGTTTCAATAATCTTTATTAAAAGTTTTGCTTCAACGTAAGTGTATAAATTTGTTTGTGGTCTTTTACTGCTTTGCTATTAATTATTTTATTTTTTAATGGATAAAGGGGGTTGCTGGGTCTTTGTTACCTTTTCTCGGCAGAATAGTCTATAAGATTGTTAGCTAAACAGGTATTACTGAGCTGATAGCTAGTAGATGTATATTTTATGTTGAAATTTCTTTGTCAGCTTCTAGTCCTGCTGCACGTTTATTTCGATTAGTAGTATACATTAATTGTAAGCACAGCTGGGTTTAAGGCAGTGAGTAGAATGTATGGTAATATGAAAACAACCAGCATAATCAAACGTACATGGACTAGATATACTGTATCAAGTACGAGCAACGCGAAGGAAGCATCCTATTTAATGCATTACGAGTTTTCACGAGTAAATCACGTAACAAACTCGTAAACACATCGGACACTTTTTCACGTGTTTTTCACGAGTTTTTTCACGAGTAAATCACGTAATTTTCACGTAAAATCACGTAATTTTGTCAAGCGGGTACAGATTTGGCTTCCAACAGGCATACCAAACTTCGGCGAATCCTGTTGGTTTAATGCAGGAATTCAAGCTATTGTCGCCGCTTTGAGGGCATCAGGTGTGAACGCCTGTGAACTTGGTACTGAACCGGAAATGCAGCTGATCAAGACGTTGCTCACTGATCCGAGTTTGCAAGGCAATTTTGCTGCCCAGACAATTCGAAAGCAAGCTCTGGCAGCCTTTCAAAAATATAATAACGAAGACGACATAGACAGTGCGGCTCAACAGAAATGCGCCATTGAAATAGTCGAAAATGTTATCCAACTGCCGCAAATTCAGACGTCTTTTTCATTTGAGGTAAAAATGATATTTTATATTTAATTTGTTATATACCGGCCGGGTTAGCGTTTTTCTCTTAGCCATGTATACTTTTAATAAAAGTACAACTTCCCCCAACCAAAACTTTATACTTCTAGAAAACCACGTACACAATGTGCGTCGAATGCAACTGCGTGTCGTCTTATTGCTCCGCAACCAAGCACAGTCTGGCTTTGATTCCGCGCGCAAAACAATGCGGAGCAGGAGAATCTTGTCGATATCATTCAGAATGATTTTCGGAGTTTTAAATAATCGACGATCAATCAGCGAATATTTGCTTAAACTGTGGCAGTTCGAAGTCCGTACAGGTATCGGATGCGTTCAGCACCCCTAGAATTTTATGCGCTGCTATCTATCGGGCCCAAACCAGTAGTGGCGGCAAGATTTCAAAAAACCGAGTGCCAGTTCCGATTTGCCAATCGTTTCGACTGAATGATGCGCAGATGTATCATCTAAAGGCAGTAATAGTTCACAAGGGGACTGCAGTTGCTCGAGGCCATTATGTCTGCTACGTTTTCACGTCCGATGGAGATGTTTACTTGGTAGACGATTTAAGCGTTCGCCCAGCTACAGCGGCGTTTTCGCTCGACAGCATCAGTCGGGACTCTGCCGTTCTAATGTACTCAAAATAGTCAAAATTCCTTTGAGTTTATCTTATTATATAGTCTAGATGCAAAAATTCCATAAAGAAAGACTGCTGAATTTTCGCGAATTTTCTGGTATTGAGTTTAATGATGTACTTAGTTAATTAATTTTTTGTGGTATTTCAACATATTGAAACCATGCTGAATGTAGTGCGCGAACTTTACATCGAAAAGGAAGACTGATTTCACTTTGAATTTATGGTACTTAAAATGATTGATAAAACACCCAATTAATTTTTAATTATTGTATTTTGTGAAGCAAAAAAGAATTATAATAAATGAACACTCTAAATATAAATTGAAAAAGCCTTTTACAGTTACAATATAAATGCTAGTGTAGCAATTGTTATAACTAATAAAACACATTTGAGCAATCTATGCGTTCGCTTTTAAAAGACTCTCTCTACTGTAGTGTACAGGTTCCTTCAATGTTGCATTGCGTCTATCTGCTGGCTTGCTTGACTTACCAAACAAATACTAATAAATAAATTTACTCTTGTTTTGCCTGTGAATTCTAGGCCAATACGAAAAGCGTAATTTGTCTAATTTATATATTTTGTAGGCCCTAGGCCTAGTCAATTATGCTTGCTTTATCCTAGTTACTTTTTGAATGTAAAAATTAAAGATTCGGCCTAGGCCCTAATGGATTAGGACCTGGCCTCTAATTAATTACTTTTACTGAATTTTATCATATTGATAAGACTTTGTTCTTACTTTTACATTAATAATGTAGGTCTGCTTATAATATGCTCTATAAATAATGTTTGTTTTTCAACTCTAATTAATTATACTTAGGCCCTACTTAAGAGTTATAAGGTCAAGGAATCTACTGCAAGTCTAAGAAAGTCTAATTTTATCTCTTGACTCTTGGTCTAAAAAATGTTCATCTTCTCCAATCTTTGCAAAAAAAATAATTAAGTGGTCCTAGCCTAAGCCAAAAAACATTCACATAAAGTTAGACTTTTTTGTATTTTATTGTAAACTTAATGTTTAAGTGTGTTTAGTAAATTAAAAATTTATAACTAATCTGTTTTGTATTATTTTTATTTCTTTTATCATTGTCTTAGATTTCATTAGAAATGGAAAAGCGAAATCAAAATCGTAAAGTCCAAGAACAATTGATTCAAGATCTAACTGGGTTTTTTCTGGAGATCAACAAGCTTCTTCATTTAATCCTAATTCTAGGCCTTCTATTGAGCCTATTGCTATTAATGAAACTTTGACCTTGACTAGGCCTAGTGAAGTATCAGCTTCAATTTTGTTAGAAAGTGATAAGCAGTCAAGTATATATAAAGGAATTAATCATTCTAACAACTGTACAATTTACCAAGATTTTCAAGATGTGATTGATATCATTATCAAAGATGATATTCAAAAGGAAGAACAAGAACAAGATTCTACTGTTGAATTTGATGATCTAGTTAGTGATAAAGCTATACCAAGTCACAATGATTTAACAACTGAGGAAAAAGCCAATCTGGCCATTGATCTTTTGCAATTCTACCTGAACTTCAATATCCCTGAAAAGGCTATGCTACATCTTCTTAAGCTTTTGACTAAGTATAACATTGAAGGATGTCCTACTTCAATGTACCATCTTAAAAAACCTTTGACAAAGAATTTCCAGTTTGGTAAAGTTGTTTCAGTGAAACTGTCAGCCAATAGTGGATATTCTTATTTATCTATTGCAAGGCAATTTAAAATTTGTCATTGATGCAATCCAATCTAAAAAGTTGAGACCTATTATTCATTTTGACAATTTACAACTTCATTTTAACCTCTTCCGAACTGAAGAGGATTTTATTCATCTCCGTTCCGGTCGGATGGTAAGCAGCGCTTACCATAGACTATTCCTTTCAGCAGAATGGTTTGCTAAGTCTGTGGTCATTCCAGTCTGATAAAAAGACATTGACTATGAATAAGGCCCAAAACTAAGTCTCCATAAACTAACATAGAAAGTTTTACAGCTGAAGATTATGGCTGCACTCATGGAAGAATTTGAAAGTTTTTCCGATTCGGACTTAATGACGTCCGATGAAGAAGAAGACATCATGTCAGAGGACGATTATGGTGAGTCGGACGGCCAGAGCACTGCCGAAGAGACGGAAGAGCTGTCTTGGCATTCTGTAGTTGCTGGGCATGACGTGCAAGCAAATGTGCACGAGTTTCTAGGGACACCTGGACTGAATCCAGGAATTTGCATACCTGGTGATGTTGAGCAGGCAACGTCCTTTTTTCTCGGTCTTTTTTTGTCCAATAGCCTTTTCGAAGACCTGGCAAAATGGACTAATCGAAGAGCCTGGGCGGCGATCCACTCTGTCAATGTCAACGACCTGCCTCGGAGTTTTGCGCAATGGAGAGATTGCAGTGCGAATGAAGTAAAGAAAGTGTTAGGAATGTGCCTTTACATGGGTTCCAATAAAAAGGCCGAAATGAACGAGTACTGGAGCACAGACAGTTACTACAGTACGCCGTACTTTCAAGCACCTCAAGCTCTCTCTAGGGACCGCTTCAAGCAGCTACTTGGTCTGCTCCGTTTCTACGATTGCGCTGAGGATCCGATTGTCAACGATCCTCTCTTTAAGATCCGTCCGTTGCTGCAGGCTTTGAAAGAGGCTTGTATTAATGTGTACAGGCCCGAGGAGGATGTGAGCGTGGATGAGTCTTTGGTGCTGTACAAAGGTCGCCTGCGCTTTAAGCAATATATTCCAACGAAGCGGGCTAAGTACGGAATAAAGCTATATTGTGCATGTGAGGCCAAATCAGGCTACCTGTACAACTTCCGCGTTCACTCGACCCCAGAGGAGAACCGCCGGTTCGATGAACAGTTGCAGGGAGACAATCTGTCCTTCAGCGAGAAGATTGTTGTTGAGCTCTGCTACAACTTGTTGCACCAAGGCTACCGCATCTTTGTCGATAAATGGTTCGGTTCCTATCGGCTGTCAGAGTACCTGCTGACTCAAGGAACGCACCTGACTTGTACCGTCCGGGCCGACCGAGGTGTGCCGATTGAGCTCAGACAGCTGCACGTTCCACCTAACGACGTCGCCTTCATGCGCAAAGACGGGGTGCTGGCTGTCAAGATCGTTGAACGAAAGGAGAGTGGCCTGAAGACTCTGTATTTGCTGGACACGAAAGAGGCGGCTGAGAGGGTTCAAACCAGACGCGTGGTTCGTGGAGGAGCAGAAACAGTGGTGCAGAAGAGCAGGTCAGTTCTCACCTACAATCGGTGCATGGGTGGTGTTGACAGAATGGACAGTCATCTACAGCCTCATCTGCCAGGGAGGAAAACTACAAAGTGGTTTTTGAAGCTCGGCTTGCATCTTTTTCTTCAAATGATTCGCAACGCTTGGATTGTGTACAGCCGGTGCGGTGGAGAGAAGACGTTCGCCAAGTTTCTTGAGGCCAGCATTCGGGAGCTGGTGGAGCGTACCGGAACGAGCAGGAAGCGCCCGGCCGCTGGCATCCAGGCCGCTCCAGGTGGCCCAGTCAGTCCGCATTTTCCAACGAAGATTGTGGCGCGGGACAGTCAGCCAAGACCAACAAAGCGCTGTCGTGTCTGCTACAGAGCTGGAAGCAGCAAGCGCACGATCTACTGCTGCCCTGAGTGTCCAGGGGAACCGGGGCTCTGCTTGGAAGCCTGCTTTCAGCAGTGGCATGCCTGATCTTCGACTGCGATTTGGACTAAGTCTGCCTTAATGAATCTATTTGAAGGCAACTGTTCACTCGAACTTAGTCAAAATATAATGCAAGTCAGTATATTTTAATGTAGTTTGTAAGTTTACTGAGTTATTATGTTTATTTAATGTTTAAAGTTGTCTAACACATATATCACAATGTTCTTTTTTTGCGTTTTGGAGTACTTTTGCATCTAAATGTACGATCTGTACGATCTGCTTACTTTTGTTTTACTTTGTTAAAATATTTTTCGTATGATTTTATCTTCAGTCGAGTTGTTTCCAGACCGTGAATAATCTGTAGCAGATTTCAACCAACTGCGGTATAAAAGGCAAATGACAAATTTTTATTTGGAAGGATAAAAGTAAAGCTAGTTCCTTTTTGAATAAATATTTGTCCATGACCCCTAATGGCTGAATAGACAGACAGACAGACAGACAGACAGACAGTTTTGAAGAGCTGCTCAATCTGATTTTCCTAACTTCAATTCTATGGCAAGCTCTGCTTACCATAGCCGACCGGAACGGCCTGTGGCCAGCCATAGACTTATAGAGACTTTCCTCACTCGCGAAAGTTTAGGCTTGGATTGGAGTGTCAGCGTGGTAAGCACTGCTTACCATCAGACTGCTGGCGGTTAATATTGATGGACTTCCTCCTTTTCGCTCATTTTTGTTGGTCTCTGGACAATTTTAATGAGCATTCTAGGTGTTATTTATCCAATACCAATTGCTATTTATTGTGGACTTGGAAAGCCTAATTTGCAAGAATTTACTAGAAAATTTGTTAGTGAGCTCAAAGAACTACACTGCCGTGAGTAGAGTTCGTGCCTTGTCTGATCTGTTTGTTACCTGTTGCGATTTCGTTAGATTTCAGCCGCCTATTTTATACAGGTGGTATTCTGGCACAGGTAAATGAGCAGAAGCGTTTATTAGCTTTGTGCGAGAAATGAGCCAGCAGCAATTGGCGTTGATGATATAATAGTAATGTAGTTATCAGTCACTCGGTATTGAGTGGGTGTTACGCGCAGCGAAAATCTAGCGTTGACGTTCTACACAGCAGACATGGCAATATTGCGTTTATTTACATCACTACTAGAAAGTAGTCGCCTACCATGCAAGGTTAGATTTTTCTGCGCATAATCTTATGCCTATTGTCAACGCTAGTGCATGGTGGGCCAGGATTTTAGAAATTTATATAAGTCGTTGATAATGGAATTCCATTCCAGTGCCTAGCCTCATTAATTATGAGTGTCAAGGCGGTCTACTGTGCATGTGGTTGCTCTTGTTTAGCACAAATTCTCTTGCATTCTGCAGGCTGTGATAATTTCAGCATTATTCAGCAGACAGAATAGTGTGTCAAGCATTCGCGCCTTAGAAGGTGGGCAATCGTGAGGTAAAAATCTTTACTAGCTGTGATAATATACTGTTCGGATAGATAGGTTTATGCACAGTAGGCAATGCAGTACTGCGGTATATAGCTTAGGAAAGATGAAATGTGTGCCAAATGATTAAATAATTGCCTCTGCTCATTAAGTATGGGCAGTATGGCGGTCTACTGTGCACTTTGTTCGCCCTTGTGTGACACACCACTATTGCGTTTTGC
This sequence comes from Macrostomum lignano, assembly GCA_002269645.1. Classification (NCBI taxonomy): domain Eukaryota; kingdom Metazoa; phylum Platyhelminthes; family Macrostomidae; genus Macrostomum; species Macrostomum lignano. Next base: position 104,725 of record NIVC01001178.1, read on the forward strand.
CTACTGATAATGTGGCAGACACTATTCAAACGTTATCCAGTTAACAAGATGCGTGTCACTCATGCGCCTTAGAAGGTGGGCGTTCGAATTTCATAATAGAATTGCCGACGATAGTGCACAGTAGGCAATGCAGTACTGCGGTGATACGACTCTCGACTCTTTGCCTAGACTCATTAGGTTTGAGTACTATGGCGGCTTGCTATGCACGTGGTTGCCTTCAGGTGGGCAATCGATTTTATGGTTTAAATACCAGAACTTTAATGTCGGCCTTAGTTTGTGTATAGCAGGCACTGCAATATTGCGACGGCCTATGGCCTAGGTAGGAAAAAATTGCCGTGGCTCATTAGAATGAGTTCATTGGCGGTCTGCTGTGTAGGTGGTTGCACTTGGGCAGCAGCACAGTATACTGTTGTATTCAGCATGCAGAAAAGTGTGCTGCCCATTCGCCTTAAGCGTGCAATCGTTATTAATCTATTGGTGAATTGGCTGCGCGTAACATCGCCCGCAAAATGTGCAGTAAAGGTCCGTCAAAGTGTGAGCGGCATCGTTTGGCATTGCTTTGATATTGCTTAAAGAAATAATAGTTTGCCTACCAAACAAAAAGGCTATTTTACTTTTGGAATATTTATGATTGATAAAATATCCTCTTCTACCGATTAGCTATTCGATGCACGACGCTTTGAGTTTTAGACACAGCCTTTATTTGAAAAATATTTTAAACAGCTTTAGAAATGTTTAGAATGTTTTAAAAATTCCGAAAACTTTCCCTACAATCAGATACTTGAAATACTGTTCAAATTCCATTGATACGTCCAAACTGCAAATGAAATTGTGCATTTATTAAGTGTTATGCTTAGCATTTTTTTCTGTAAAAGTCTTTCTCTCACTCTCTGTTTAATACCCTATTTTCTTAACCAGTTAGCATCTTCTTATATTAGACAACTTTTCACATTTAGTGTACACACTTGTATGTTTTTCCAGAGTGTTTGTCTAAGTCTGTCTGATCGTATGTTCATCTCTTCAACAGTCTGTCTGTCTCTCTGTCTCTCTGTTTGTCTGTCTGTCTGTCTGTCTGTCTGTCTGTCTCTCTGTCTCTCTGTTTGTCTGTTTGTCTGTCTTTCTGTCTGTTCATCCGTTTAACTATCTTTCTGTTCATCTGTTTATCTGTCTGTCAGATTGTATGTTTGTCTCTTTTTCTGTCCATCTATCCATTTATGTATCTATCTATGAACCATATGTACGTCTATTTAATCTATAATATCTATAGAAGCAGTAAGAGTTAATTAAAGCTCCATTCGACAAAAACTTTATGCAGTGACCCCTACTCTCTACTTCTTTCCTTTCTCCCCTCAGTCTTCTCTCTCTCTTATATCTACTGCCTGTATCTGTTTTGTTCAGGGTTCAGTACCAATCGGAAAATAAATATCACCTCCCTCTGGATATGATTTTGGCCAAATGCGTATTAGCCCTATGCCAAAGGTTAAAGTCTACGCTTAACTGATGGCTGACATGGCAGGCTCCTTGTCCTTTAAATCCAAGAAAGCAAAGCAAATTTAAATTCCATTCGCCACTAAAACTCTGGCTCCTTCCTTCTCTCTCCTCTCTCCCTCTCTCTCTCTCTTCTCTCCCTCTCTCTCTCTCCTCTCTCCCTCTCTCTCTCTCTCTATCTCTCTATCTCTCTCTCTCACTCTCTCTCTCTCTTTCTCTCTCTCTCTCTCTCTCTCTTTCAGTCTTCACTAGGCCCAGTCATGAGGTCATGACAAAGTTCATATGTCTGTTTTCTGTCTAATTATCTATGTACTGTTTACTGTCAGTTTGTTAGTTGGCCTGTCTATGGATTACACTATCTTCGTAAGACAGCACAAGTTCGTTGTAAAACGTTTTTAGTTGAGTAGCGTTAAAACATTAATATTTTCCAGTAGCGCAATAGCGTTAGCGCAAACGGAGTATAATTAGGATTTTTTACAAATATTAACAAAGGTTAACAAATTAGCCTAAACAGTTTTCTAAATTAACGTAAGTAAATTGCCATATTGTGACTCCTGTGAGAGTGTATTCTACTTATATTAGCAGCTAAGCTTTGCTACTCTCCCTTTTGAGTACTTTTTTATTCCGTTTCTTAAAAAATACAATTTTCATTTTAATATAATTTTATAAAATTTTGAATTCGTTCCATTTAATTTATAAAAGTTGATAAGGTAGTCAAATACCAACTCAAAGTAATGTTCGTGATTAGCCTATTGAGAATTTATACGAGCAGTGCAGTCTATGTACAGACGACACATTACAGACAGACAGTCACACAGCTAATATTAGTTGCACAACTTTCTTCTTTCAGATGATCGTCAAACTCTATTTTAATGAACAGGGAGGCGGGCGAGGCGAAGGCGGGCGAGGCGGTGGCGGGCGAGGCGGAGGCGGGCGAGGCAGAGGCGGAGGCGGGCGAGGCGGAGGCGGGCGAGGCGGAGGCGGAGGCGGAAGCGGAGGCGGAGGCGGGCAAGGCGGAGGAGGAGATGGCGGCTGAGGAGGAGATGGCGGAGGAGGAGGAGATGGTGGAGGAAGAGGAGGCGGGAAGGGTTCAGTGCAAAGTAAGTCTGAATTAGTATAAATGTGTATATACATACACGTATGTATATAAATAGCAAAAACGCTTACAATCATTTTTATATTGTAGAGAGATGCTTCGTCTGTAAGAAAATAGGGCACATTGCCCGTAACTGCTGGAATAAAAAGAAGCAGCAGACAAAGCAACCATCGCAACAGGAGCAGCAGACAACGCAACAAGAGCAGCCGCAACAGCAGCAGGAGAAGCAGGGATGACAGTTTGCGTTGTGCATTTTGACTGCATTTGGACTGCGTATGTTAGTTTTGTGTTTTACTAATGGCTAAATGAAAGGGAATAGAGAAAAGAGAAAAGGAAAGAGTAGATAAAATATTAGATGAAAGAGAACATGAATACAGAGAATTAAAATGGATAGATTAGAGAAAAGAAAAAAGAGAATAAAGGCGAGAGAAGAGATGAGGGAATTGAGAGGAGAGAGGAGAGGGGGTAAGAGAGGTGAAAGAGGAGACAGGAGGGAGTAGAGCCGAAAAGACGAGAGAGAAGAGATAAATGAGTAGAGATGAGAAGAGGGAGAGGAGACATAAGCGAGAGGATAAGGGAGAGAGGAGAGGGTAGAAAGTAGAGAGATGACAGAGCAGAGAGGAGATAAAGGAGAGGAGAGAGAAGAGATAAATGAGTAGAGATGAGAAGAGGGAGAGGAGAGAGAAGCGAGAGGATAAGGGAGAGAGGAGAGGGTAGAAAGTAGAGAGATGACAGAGCAGAGAGGAGATAAAGGAGAGGAGAGAGAAGAGATAAAAGAGGAGAGAGGAAAAAGTAGTGAGGAGAAAGAAGAGAGTAGATATGAGAGCGCAGACAGGAGAGATAAGAGAGTAGATATGAGAGCGCAGAAAGGAGAGATAAGAGAGTAGAGATTTGAGATTTGAGATGAGATGAGAAATGATAGATAAACGAGCAGATGAGAGCAGAGAGGAGATAGGAGAGATAGTGTTATTAAGTAGTGTAAAAAACTGTATTTATTTAATTATTTATGCTCTCCTGTCACTAATCCAACTCTCAGTGTCTGCACAACTCTATGCGCTATACAGCTGTAAAATAATAAACTTTATAAGCATAAAAATATAAAACAATAAGTTCGAAGGTTATACCGATAATTATTGGCATCCAATGTTTATTTCGTAAATGTTTATTCTATAGCCATAAAGAAAAAGAGCCCCCTACTATAGTACACTTACTAATGCCAGGGGCGTGGGGGAAATACATAAGTCATAGCCATAAAAGTTACGAACAATATATAAACCATCGTCCCACCTTTGAAGACGACAGCGTCTTCATTCACTAGTTTTACTAGGTCTCAGTCTTTACAGCTTTTTGTGTGTGAAATGTTTGCTTGAAACCTTTCAATAGCTTCATATAGCTTGAAACCTTTTTAGACGCTTACAATGAATAAAATGCTTAGTATGATGCAATGTTTGTCAAAATCAGAATTCAGTCAGTCAGTTTTTTCTCTATAATTCTTACAATGCATTTCTCGTGGAAAGGGCTACTTGACCTATGCAGAAAAGTTTTTCTTTTTACCTTATTATCTTTTAGCATTGACCAATTTCTTAGCCACGATACATGTACCCTCACGGAAAAATGAGTTCTCTTCAGAGCCTTGAAAGTCAGCGAAGTCAAGTTTTTGCCCTTTGGTCGGTAGGATGGAGTGGAGCCAAGATTTCTGACCACTTATTCTCCATCCACGGTGAGAACAGCCTGAAAAAAACTGCAATTTACGGATGGATCGAACGCTTTAGAGATGGCCAGTCTGCTGTGAATGAATTCAAAATGAAAAACTCCAAAAATGGAGATAAAAAAATTTTTGCCATAGATTGTTGAGGTTGTGTAACACTACCCCTGACCTTTGCGCAAGTTTCTTGCTGTAGCTCTTGAATAAAAAAAGATATCAACATGATTTTAACTTTGTATTCTTTGTGACAAAATTTTATTTAATTTGACACTATGGGCGTGAAATTTCATGGCTCTGTTAAAGAGCTACGTTAGACATTCCGGGAACTTTTGGGACACCCCTCGTAATAGTGCAAATTTGAAGAAAAGCGGTTCACACAATGTTAAGTTAAGCCAAAATTCGTATAGATAGATACATAGGTTGGTAGATAGTTCTATTTTTAGTATAACTGAATGATGATGATTAGTCATTTGGTTCGTATTTTCTGCTTTCATATGTCAAATTTTTATTTTTATTTCGGCCGCGATGGCGGCCCTGCCGGTGGCGGCCGTGGCGGCCATGGCGGCGGTGGCGGCCTCGACGGTGGCGTCGGTGGCGGCCGCGGCGGTGGCGGCAACGGCGGTGGCGGCCATCCGGGTGGCGGCGGTGGCGGCCATCCGGGTGGCGGCGGTGGCGGCCATGGCGGCGGTGGCGTCGGTGGCGGCCGCGGCGGTGGCGGCCATCCGGGTGGCGGCGGTGGCGGCCATGGCGGCGGTGGCGGCCAAGGCGGTGGCGGCCGCGGCGGTGGCGGCCATCCGGGTGGCGGCGGTGGCGGTAATGGCGGCGGTGGCGGCCAAGGCGGCGGTGGCGGCCGCGACGGTGGCGGCCATCCGGGTGGCGGCGGTGACGGTAATGGCGGCGGTGGCGGCCAAGGCGGCGGTGGCGGCCGCGACGGTGGCGGCCATCCGGGTGGCGGCGGTGGCGGTAGTGGCGGCGGTGGCGGCCAAGGTGGCGGCGGTGGCGGCCAAGGTGGCGGCCGCGGCCGTGGCGGCAGTGGCGGCGGTGGCGGCCATTTCGGCAGTGGCGGCGGTGGCGGCCATTTCGGCAGTGGCGGCGGTGGCGGCCATTTCGGCAGTGGCAACCGCGGCGGTGGCGGCGGCGGCGGCGGTGGCGGCAGGCGAAGTTATCGTGAGTAAAGCATACACTAAATTTTCAATTTAGCAGTCTAAAACATAAATTTGTTGTTAAAATTATTACATATTTCTACATTATCTTAGTTAACGTAAGCAACCTTTTTTTCCAAATTTTAAATTTGTAGGATGCTATCGATGTAAAGTTCTCGGGCACGTTGCCCGAGAATGTAAATTGACGCGGCGCAACGTAAGTTCATGTGCAAATGTATTTGATTACTCTCATTAATTACTAAATCCTTTAAAGACGTTATAGCTGCAAAAGTTTGCGTTTTAATTTTAAGCACACAAAATTTGTGACTAACTGAAAATGATAATTAAATTAATATTAAATTTAATTTAGGCCCCTGCTACAGCTGCTCCTGCTGCAGCTGCTACTGCTGCAGCTGATACTGCAGGTGCAGCGGCTGCACGTTCGGCCACTGCCCGTGCGGCAGCAGCACGTGCGGCAATTGCCCGTGCGGCAGCAGCACGTGCGGCAGCTGCACGTGCGGCAGCTGCACGTGCGGCAAGTATTCCAGCTGCCGTCTCGACGTCTGCTCCTGCTGCTTCTGCTGAATCTGGGACTGGGGCTGGGTCTGGGGCTGGGGCTGGGGGTAGGTGCGTTGTGCAATAGGCAGTGTTGGGCACTATATTGAAAATTTTAAATTCCGCTATGACGCCAATTATTATTAATGCAAATAAGTTAATTGTTTATAAACACTTAACGGCAGGTCAGTAGTGTTAATGAAAAGTATTTTCAGGTCTGGCATAGGTATTCTGGCACAGATAAATGTTGATTAGCTCTATGCAGTACATAAAGCCTGGTTCACATTTCCGCAAATAGCTCCGTGCTTCAAACTAATAGCAGTTCGCCGCCGCTACCAGCTGATTGCGAACGCTACTATCCGTGCGCAGCTCTACTATCCGAAAGTCCGCCGCTCCTGGCGGACTCTAATAGTGATTTTATTTGGTTCTATTCATTAGAACTAGAAAGGACAATATAACTTTCAATTTTATGCATGGCAAACGAAACCGAAATGCACCCCATTCACATAAACACTCACAACTCCTTGCTTTGAGTTGTCCGCTTCTGCAGCATGGATGGCAGGGGTAGGTGTACAGTAAATTTAAACGATGGTGTCATTGCTCACTGCTTACTGTACAATGAGTACAGACAATTTCTTGCGCAACCAGACAGGAGCACAGCTGGAGGCCATATGAAACGAATAGAACCATGCTCTATTCTTCACCCCACACTCCACACAACTTGATACCTTGAAATGTCCGACTTGTCACACGAGACTCCGGAGTTGGATGCAACTGATAGATGAAGTTGCCAAACATGAAGTTGTCTACATCTCAAGCCGAAAATTCAAGGATCAGCAGGCGAAAACCAGCGCATGGAATCAGATCGCTGAGACTTTGGGCAAGGATGCAACTTGGTGCCTCAAGCGGTTTCAAGGTCTCAAGCGTGACTACTTTGTTTTCCGGCGTGGAAGCAAGCTTTCGAGTGGAAGTGCGGTCAAGCCTACTCCCAGGCGGTTGGGAATATACAGTCGCATGAACTTCCTGGACAAGTGTGACTACATTGGCGATACTACCTCAAATGTGCCTCCGCCCACACCAGAACTTGTAGCTGTGGGATCTGCTGGACCCTCTCAGCAGGCAACTTTGGTCAATGAAAAGGCGCAAGTCGAGCAGAGGCACAGGCTGCAACAACTGACCCCAGTGAGGCGTCAATGCGAGAGTTTGCGGAAAGTGCGCCAAGGAAGGCCAGAAAGGCAACTGCAACAGAAGCATCAAATCTGGATACTGCCCTCAGCCAGTTGACCCAGCAACTGACAAAAGATGAGGACGAATATGCCTCCTTTGGCCAAGCAATTGGACAGGCCATCCGTCGGCTTCCAACGCAAATTGAGCGCGACTATGCCATGGCGCACCTGCGGAGCGAGTTGTTCACAATCCAACTCCACGGCCTGCCCCGAAGCGTTGCCATCCGAACTGAGCCTGCCGCTGATGCCGCTGCTGGATCAGTTTCCTTCGACGACATGCTCGGCTCCATCATATCCACGGTCACACCTCCCAATGACTCCTAGAAGTGCGTGAGATAAAAGCGATAGAGTGCAATATTTTGCAAACTAGAAGCAAATCTTTTTTCCTTTTTTTCATGACCAGATTGCATTGTGCGTGTCAGAGAGCAAGTGCAGAGATCGAGAGAGAGAAAATATAATGAAATCATAAATGAATATGTTGAAAATATTGTCTCCACAGTCTTGCCAATTTATTTACGAGTTTGGATTACTTTCTGCTGCAGCATTGTACTTTCTCGCCGCCTTGTTTGAAATTTCCACAAAATTAGCTCATAAATTCACGTTCTGTATGCGAAATAAACATGCGGAATAAATTAATGATTCATCAACAGTGTTATCGATTATCATCAGTAGGTACATGTATCATTGCGCTCTGCCATGGAATGGCACCATTGGGGCTGACGAAGAAGTCCCTCAGCAGCATCTGTTGCTCCCGAGCGGAGGCGCTGCTTCGATTTCCACCCAGATTCCGGGCTGGCATTACCCCGACGCTGCCTGTCACGGTGGATCTCCATGAACCCTCCTGTACCTGGCCGGTGGGCAGTTCCTGGTCAACACTTCCAGGTGGCATGTAGGACCGAGTTGCTGTAATTTTGGCCTCGTCCTCTATTCGCACGAAGTTATGCAGTACGAATGCGCACCGAATAAAGGCCTCAACGTGATCGATTCTCGCTATGACAGGCCGCAGGAAGAGTCGCCAGCGAGTCACCAGGATTCCAAACGCATTTTCAATTGTGCGTCTTGCTCGAGACAGCCGGTAGTTGAACACTTGCATCTTGTAGTCCAATGGTACCATTCCGCCGCGCCCAGGGAATGGGCGCATGAGATAATTCTTCAGCGGGAAAGCCTCATCACCGACAATTGCAAATGGCATGACGAGGCTGCTGCCAGAAATGCAGGAAGGCTCCAGGACTTTCACCCATCCAGACTCCAATCCAGCGTACAAGGCTGAACGTGAGAAGACTCCAGCGTCTCCTTCTCTCCCTGCGCTGCCACTCTCTATGTACGTGAAGATGTAGTTACTGTCGCACATGGCGAGTACCAGTGAGCTGAACTGTTGCTTGTAATTGAAGTACTGGGAGCCGGTGTTTCTTGGACAATGAACCTTGAAATGCTTGCCGTCAATTGCACCGAGGCAGTTCGGAAAATGCCACTTTTCCCAGAATCCACCACACTGTAAATTAAAAGTGGCCGCAGAAGTAGCCGGTTGTAAAATAGTCTTTAGTAGCCGGTTGTTGAATTTCTTAAATCACTTCAAAAATAGTTACATATATTTAGTTTTCATTATCTGCAACCTGCTAGGTATTTTTCATACTGAAAAAATCCGCAGGGAATCCTGACAAAGCCATGGGAGCTGCATAATTAAAAAGTAGCCAGTTGTACAACGTACAAAGTACCTATACTTAAGATTGGAATTCATTTACAAAAGTCTGTAAAGCAAAGTATCTAAATGCATGTGCTTTATGAATAGCATATAAATAACTTGAAGCTTGATAGTTTTATAATTGAAAAAAGATGCTTGTATGTTTTCTTATAATGATTTCTTTTTAAAAATCAAACACTTTTGCTTGAGCAGAGTGATTATTGCATGCTTAAAATCTCCTAATTGTCAAATTTGTCGAATATTCGTTTTCAGTTTCAGACAACTAACTTGCTACAATTATTTCTTTGTGAATAACAGTGTCTGACTGTCTCGTTGCTCTTTGTAGAAACTTTGTATTTTAGCTACTGATAGTTTTTATTTCTGTCCTAATATTTAGTAAGCCATCCTTATCGTTTTAATTTTTGCCTGTACTGTACTGTAATCAATGGCTCCTGAATTTTACTTGTATAGTTCCAAAGCTATTAAGCTTTACTTTGGCTTCATTTTTTTTATGATGGCAAGTCATAACTCCTTGTCCATGTTCACATGTAAATGTGGTTGTAAGAGCACTTCTTTATCCCAGTTTTTAAAGCATTATCGCCATTATTGTCCTCTCTTGTCCACTAGGTCAGCTGAAATTCAACTGAAGTTTCAGTGTCCATTACAGAATTGTTTTGTATTTTCATCCTCGAAAGAAGCCACTATCAAGCATATTTCTAGGTTCCACAGTGATACTATCCTAAGTCAAAGCTTAACTGAGCCATTTCAATTTGATGTTACAGACATAAGTCCTAGCAATCAAGCCAGTGCCAATGATATGCATATGAATGAACACTTACTGACTGGATCTTCTACAATAAATATGCCTATTGACATTGAGCAAAACCAGCTTGTACATGCTGAATTTAAAAACCAAGAAGGGTCTAGAGATTTATCAAACCTAGTTAGGCCTCCTGTTTCTATGTTAGCACTAGCCAGGCCAGAATCATCTGCATGGGAATTGAAAGAAAAGTTAAAATCAAACAGTGGTTGCAACATGGCAAAGTTTTATTTTCAAGCTAGAGATTATTTCAGCTTACCAAATAGTACAGCAAGGTCATTAAGTTTACAAGTAAAAGGCATTTTTTCTTCCTTTAGTATATTATATCTATCAACCATTTGTCAATTCCTGAAAGAAAAAGGTATTCCAAATAAAACCATCCAAGGGGTCCAAGATTTCTTGCAATTAGAATCATTCTTTGATACTTGCCTTGAAATATTAGAAAGTGATTCACAGTTGTTAAGTTTTATTAAAGGGCATTATCAATTTGTTGAACCTATTGAAGTACCATTATTTAATAGGAATAGTATTGTTTATATTCCAATCAAAAGCAATATTTCTTCAGTTTTACAAAATAAATATTTTCAATCTATGATTTTTACTGGGGAATTAAAGGAAAAATCACCTTTCTTTTCTAGTCCATACTTTGAAAATTATATCAAACCATTAATTGAAAATGACCCTAAAGATGCTATTTATCTTGCACTATATACAGATGAATTTGAAGTGGCAAACCCAATTGGTAAAGCTAGGTGTAAGCATAAAATTTATGCAATTTACTATCGAATTTTAAATCTGCCAAAGGAAATTGCATCTCAAGAAAAGTGTTTCTTTTTAGCTTGCTTAGTAAAATATAAAATTATTCAAGATAATATCCTCAACCTTGAAGAGCTATATTCTCCTTTGATTGAAGAATTGAATAATCTGTATGACTATGGAATTACATTTGAAGCTTTAAATGGGGAAAAAATAAATGTTCCAGTTATTGCATGTTTATGTACTGGTGACAACCTATCAATTAATTCACTTGTTGGACTTGGGACAAATTTTGTATCAGGCCAAGCATGTAGATTTTGTATTGCAAAGGCTACTGACATTGATTTTTGTCTAACTAAGCATGATGACTTAAGTAGAGATGATAGCTGGGACATTAGCATTCAAACTGGAATTAAGCAAAACTGTCCATTCAATGGTCTTGGATATGTTACCATGCCTTACTTTTTCCCCCCAGATTTTTTTCATGATTTACTAGAAGGTACATCACACTTCGTTGCTTGTCTTGCTATTAAATTCTTATTAAGGCACAAAATCCTAAATTTTGATAATATCAAAAGGCTTTTCAAACTTTTCCCTGTCTCAATGCCTTCTCTTTTGCCAGCACACATCAACAATAATAGATTGCCATTCTGTGCAGCAGATATGATTCACATTATCCATCGAATGCCTCTATATTTTGGGCCTTATGTTCTTTCCAGTAATAATCCAATTAAGTATGATATCATGAATCTTCTATTAATACATTGTGAAGTTCTGGCCATTTTATTATCAACTTTAAATGAAGAAGAACACAATTCAGACTATATTGCTACCTTAATAAATGAACATAATAACCTAATATACAAAGTATCAAACAATCAATTATCAAAAAAATGTAAACTCCATTATATGTTGCATTATCCAGACCTAATCCCTATGTATAATGGATTGAAAGTAGCATGGACAATGAGATTTGAGTCAATCCATCAGTACTTTAAAAAAATAATACCTATAGTACGTTGCTTTAAAAATGTATGTGCAACAGCAGCACAAAGGTTTCAACTGCATCAAGCTATTACAATGTCTACTGTTGAATTTGATGTTCCATTGGCTTCAAATTTACAGCAAGTATCACTTGTTAATCTTTTTGATTTTCAAACAATCGAAACCATTGCTAGTTATTTGCAGTTGCCTAGTATAAATGATATGCCTAAGGATTGTATTGTAGCAAGTAGTTTAAAAATAGGGTCATTAGAGTTTAAAGCTCCAACTAAGTACAAGTCAATGATTATTTTTCAAAGTAAACATCAAGACTTTGATGATTGCTATGATCTAACCCTATCATCACTTTTTAAAATTATATGCATTAAGGGCAAGTGGCTTTTGGTAACAAAAAATTACAATTCCATTTTTTTGCCATCATACTTTACTTTTTATTGTAAACCAACATCACAAGTTAATATTATTGATCCAGTACACAAATTTCTCCATCCACCAGTATTTGTAGACATAATTGCAGGTAAACACTATGCTATTTTATCTTCCTTTTTGCCCTTCTAATCAGTGTCCATAATCTTAAAACTATGTTTTTAAATGTGGAAAAAGAATATGCATTGAATCATGGTTTTGATATATAGCAAGATTATGAATTTGTTATAAGAAAAATCTTAAAAAACTGCTGGCCACAATTCCTAAGACAGACCTAAGACTATTGTTTCAATATAATGTCTACTTAATGTCCAATGTCTAAGTAATGTCTGAACTCTGAAATTAATCACTTCAAAATTTTATTATTAATGCCCGCAGCTGAATTCATGCCATTGTACAAAATTTCTGCAGTTGGAAAGGAGAAGAAAGTTCTGATCAACCTGCAAAATTCTGACTTTGACAATTTTGTAACTGCTGGATGTACAGCCCTAGGAATCAGCAATGTGCCAAGCCCACTTGTTTGCACAGAGGATGGCTTCGAAATTGCAGATTCTGACACTTGGAAAGCAATCACTGCCGATAATCCAAGCAGCCAGGTCTTCCTTTTTAAAGCCTCAAATGTAGAGCCTGAGCCATCAACAGTTTCCAAGGAAATGGGACCTGATAAGGAAAACACTTCCAGTAGTTCACAGGTTCAAGTCCAAGAAGTCCCTGCCACTTATGAGCTGCCTAGCTATCCAGAGACATTTGTTGAGAAAATAAGCCAGGCAAACACAAAAGAGAAGGCTGCTGTATTGAAGAATGATCAAGGTTTTGTGAATGCACTGCTCAGGCCAATTATGAATGACATCACAACAAAGTACATCAATGCAACAAAACCACACTTAAGCTCAAAAGAGATGAAAGTCTTTTCAAGTGCAATTGTTGGACAGTTTCCTAATCTTGCTGATGCAGAACGGTGGAATCCTGTCAAAGGTGGACTTGGTCATACCTTCTGGCGGATTGGAATTCGGCGTCGCATCAGGAATTGGCGTGAAACCACATTTACCAATTCTTCTGACCTGCCACCAAAAATTTTGGAGATGCGTGAAAAGTTTGGGAGGAAAAGCTCTGATGCTGCTGCTGCCACTGAATCACAAGGTGAGGCTTGTGCCTCTGGATCTAAGCGCCGCCGGCCACCTCAATTGGATCCTGAATCTGCTGAAGAAAATTTGCCTTCTGCTGGCCAATCTGAAAGTAGTGACAATGATAAGGACGATGACAACAATGATGATGATGAGTCCGAAGTTCGAGCTAGTGATCTGGCATCAATGATAGAAGATCATGGGCCAGAAGGGACTCTGGATGGTGATGCAACTGAATCAGCAATGCAGGAGATGATTACAAATGGCGAGTTAACTGTTCCTATTGGGACGGCATCTGAGCTGATGAAGACAACTTTCCAACACCGTGTGCAAGCTGCTCAGTACATGACAGTTGCTCAGCAACTGTCACGTTACCCATTGTTGGGCCATCCTCAACTTTTGTGTGATGAGGCACTCCGCGTCATTGAGTTGTACACCTCTGCCAAGTCCAGTGACTACTTGCCACAGTCAAGCACATCTGTTGAATATTTATTTGAGCGCCTAAAATTTCTATTGCTTTGGTTTGGTCGCAGTGCATCTTTGTTTGCTAGGTGCAAGCGTGCCGGGCCCTATCTTGAGTCCAGTGATGACTCTGATACAAATGTCAAAAGAGGCCTAATGCTGCTGTCAATCAAAGCAAAAGTTGTGTCTTTGGATGGCTTCTTCAATGCTAAGCGCCTTGTCAGCATTCAGGCTGAGAACTTCGATGCTCGTTGGACTGGTGTTGCTGTGCCTGGCCATCTGGTGAAAACTGACACCGCACTGGAAGCAATTTTAGTTTATGTACTCGTGTTTCCGGCACTAAATCTTAAGCATGACTGCCAAACTGAGAATGCAGTTCAACTAATTGAAATTTTCATGGGACTTCGAAACCCCAAGCGGACCCGCAATGCCACCGTGAAAAATGTTTCACGAATTCTTCCGTGAAGGTGACTGAATGAAGGACTTTTGAACCTGTGACTGATCATGTGATTGATAGCAGGTTGCTTTCATAGAATAATGTATGCAAAAATTCATTAGGTAAATACATATTCTACTATAAAAATAATTTCTTGACTGACAAGGACTGAAAGCAACTGATTATCAATCAAAATCAAAAGTACTATTTCTTATTTTCATTGCTTGACTCTTTTAAGGTGCTAAACATGCTCTCTGTGCAATTTTTCATGCTACTAGCTAAACCTTGTTGTTCACTGACTAAAATTAAAGTACTATTTCTTATTTTCATTGCTTGACTCTTTTAAGGTGCTAAACATGCTCTCTGTGCAATTTTTCATGCTACTAGCTAAACCTTGTTGTTCACTGACTAAAATTAAAGTACTATTTCTTATTTTCATTGCTTGACTCTTTTAAGGTGCTAAACATGCTCTCTGTGCAATTTTTCATGCTACTAGCTAAACCTTGTTGTTCACTGACTAAAATTAAAGTACTATTTCTTATTTTCATTGCTTGACTCTTTTAAGGTGCTAAACATGCTCTCTGTGCAATTTTTCATGCTACTAGCTAAACCTTGTTGTTCACTGACTAAAATTAAAGTACTATTTCTTATTTTCATTGCTTGACTCTTTTAAGGTGCTAAACATGCTCTCTGTGCAATTTTTCATGCTACTAGCTAAACCTTGTTGTTCACTGACTAAAATTAAAGTACTATTTCTTATTTTCATTGCTTGACTCTTTTAAGGTGCTAAACATGCTCTCTGTACAATTTTTCATGCTACTAGCTAAACCTTGTTGTTCACTGACTAAAATTAAAGTACTATTTCTTATTTTCATTGCTTGACTCTTTTAAGGTGCTAAACATGCTCTCTGTGCAATTTTTCATGCTACTAGCTAAACCTTGCTGTTCACTGACTAAAATTAAAGTACTATTTCTTATTTTCATTGCTTGACTCTTTTAAGGTGCTAAACATGCTCTCTGTGCAATTTTTCATGCTACTAGCTAAACCTTGTTGTTCACTGACTAAAATTAAAGTACTATTTCTTATTTTCATTGCTTGACTCTTTTAAGGTGCTAAACATGCTCTCTGTGCAATTTTTCATGCTACTAGCTAAACCTTGTTGTTCACTGACTAAAATTAAAGTACTATTTCTTATTTTCATTGCTTGACTCTTTTAAGGTGCTAAACATGCTCTCTGTGCAATTTTTCATGCTACTAGCTAAACCTTGTTGTTCACTGACTAAAATTAAAGTACTATTTCTTATTTTCATTGCTTGACTCTTTTAAGGTGCTAAACATGCTCTCTGTGCAATTTTTCATGCTACTAGCTAAACCTTGTTGTTCACTGACTAAAATTAAAGTACTATTTCTTATTTTCATTGCTTGACTCTTTTAAGGTGCTAAACATGCTCTCTGTGCAATTTTTCATGCTACTAGCTAAACCTTGTTGTTCACTGACTAAAATTAAAGTACTATTTCTTATTTTCATTGCTTGACTCTTTTAAGGTGCTAAACATGCTCTCTGTGCAATTTTTCATGCTACTAGCTAAACCTTGTTGTTCACTGACTAAAATTAAAGTACTATTTCTTTTTTTTTTCACTATTATTAACTAACTAACCAACTACATACATCAAATGACCGAAAGAAAGCTGGTTAGTTGAAACGCTCAGGATATTGAAGGAGTAAGTTCTTGGAAGGGCCATATTTTAATCATCAAAAAGTGGCCTAAAGGGTGCCGGTTGTAATCAGTCGGATAGGTGCCGAAAGTGTCTAATTTTCGGCGCCCTTTTCTACAAAAAAGTGTCACAAGCGGTTACTTTTTTAACCTAAAAGTGGCTGCATGCGGCACTTTTTAAAGCCTAGAATTAGCCGCTTGCGGCACCCTAATATTGAAAAAGGCGCCGAAAATTGGACACTTTCGGCACCTATCCGGCTACTTACAACCGGCACCCTTCAGGCTACTTTTTCGGCTACTTTTTATTTACAGTGCAGCGATTGCTTTCCATTCTTCTGCAGATGCAGGAAACTTTAGATATGTTGACGCCAGCTTGTCGTAGATGGCAATCGCAGTCTCGAACACGACCCCTGACACAGTAGAGCGTCCTCGGCCAAATCGAAACGACAAGTCGGCTTGGCTGCAACCCGAAGCCAGGTAGCAAAGCGTCATCATTAGCTTCTCCTCTGCCGGAACGGCCTCTTCTTGCACATGGCCAGGAGAGTTTGGTTGCAACCAGTGAAAACAGATGCTCAAACCGAGCCGGGCGCATGCGCATATACTTGAAGTACATCTCCGAGTCTCTATCTCGCAGATGTGGGATCAATCCGGCAAACTCGCCAAGCTCTTCTCTTCGTTGATGACTCGGTCTCCGCTACCATCGCCTAGGGCGGCGGCCTTGCCTGATCAGCCTACGATGTTGCAGTATCGTTACGATTGCCAGTAGCAGTAGCTTCTTGGCTCGTGAAAGCATGTTTGAAATCTGAATGCTGGTCACGGCTTTTTGGTCAAGATTTTTTAGATTGAAAACGCCCTGTCCGAAGCACAGCTAGGGCTAGCACTAGACTGAATTACTTTATATACTCGTAACAGTGGCCAAGGATCAAATATTGCCTATTATCTTCGCGGGTTAAATTGAACTGCATGGCGATGCATCTATTTGAGGCCGATAGTAGCACCCGCTAAAAGTGCTCGCGCTGAGCTAGCAGATTTCTGAAAATCAGCTATTAGCTGTGAGCGTCGGCTATTTGCGGAAATGTGAACCAGGCTTAATGAGAGATTTCTTCTTTCTCCATCTTCAAGAGATTGTAATGTTTTAGATCTCAATGGCATTTGCTATAGGATTGTTAATGTGCTGTGTGACAAAATCAATCAAAATCACCTCATAGTTTGCCAAAGATACAAGTGCAAAAAGTCCTATTTTGACTATCCTATGGATTCATGCAAAATATCAATTTTTGTTGTATCTGATTTGGATTACAATATCACATGCTTACCTTTGAAGAACATTTCAAAGAAGTTTTGTGGTATTCCCATAGATTCCGGAATGCTTTTTGTCCCTATGCTTCTTTAGACAAAATAGTTCTGCTTTGCGCTGCAATTTTCAGACTCTTTTTCCATTGTTCTTTTCACTGAAGTGGATGTGGAGTATGTGAGTGAAAAGTGGCTTATTGGAAGGATACAGTGCAGATGGCCGAAATGTGGATCTGCAGAAATCAAGCGCCTGCGAAGTCGTCACGCTCCAACATCCAATGATTGGGAATCACATTCCTGTTAACTGCTGTTCTGCACACCTGAGGCCACTGCGAGGTTAAGGTTGGTGCGAGCTGTTGAGGGTAATGATGACCTTACTCCTGATGCAGATGCTCTGCAATCCCGCGAGTCATTTCCACTTAAAATATTTTGCCACAAGAGCTTTCCTTTAAAAATAAATAATCGTGTCGATAATCATGCTTCTAAAACAGCAAGCTCCAGTGAGGAGTTGGATGATTCGGATGGAGATCTGTCGAGCTTCTTTGTACAGCCGTTTCCAGAAGCCTCCGGTATGCTTCTTTTCTAAGCATAATGCATTGTGGTTTGTTTTAAACATTTTAATTCAACATTTTATTTTGCTATAGTGCCGACAGTTGCCAGTACAGGCCGATGGGGCGTTTCCTGGTCGAAGTGCGTCTTTTGTGGCGCTGACACCGACAGTTGCCAGTACAGCCGACGGAGCGACTCCTGGTCGAAATGCATCTTTTGCGGCGCCGACAGTTGCCAGTGTAGCCGACGCAGCGACTCCTGGTCGAAATGCATCTTTTGCGGCGCCGACAGTTGCCAGTGCAGCCGACGCAGCGACTCCTGGTCGATGCTTTTCGCAACATCAATCGACAGGTATAAGAAAAAATTTTCAATACAAGAATTTTCGTTGAATCTCTTGGGCGCTTTTGAGTCCTCTATGTTTCTAGCCTTATTTCTTATCATTTCTGTATACTGTGCATTTTTGTAATATTATTGCAGCGTTTGAGCGTGTTGCGCTGAGAGAGCTCGCAATTATGAAAAAACAACTCGACGATATGGGACGACAAGTTTCTTTCCTTGCTACACGTCGAGGGGGCAGATCAACCTACCTGTGTCGCTGCCATGTATTTCAATAGATGACTTTAATCTATTGTGCGACTTTGTTGCTACCGATGATGGCAATTTGGAAAATTTGGTAAGAATAATTTTTGTCTTCAATGCGTAGATAGTACGCAGACATACATATTGTCTAATAAATTATAATTGTTTTATTGCAGAAAAGGCAGATGGCCTGTGTCGGCGGCAAGGATGTGAAGGATGTGGTGCGTCGGATTATACGCAAACTGCTCACTCCTGCTACAGCATCATTATTTAGCTTCTGTAGACAGCGGGGCAAAAGGGCATTTCGCTCGACACGTCTCTGGCCGGTTCTACTTGCTGCAGCCAAACTGTCATTGAAGACAAACGACAACGATGTCGAAAATGCTGCAAAGGAACAATTAAAGCATGCCATTGACCCTGTGCGCAATCGAAAAAGTACACTGCATCCTTAATTTAAGATTAGAAATTCGCAATGATTTAGTGTGAAAGTACATAATTAGGACATTCAAACGCGTAAAAAACTGTTTATGTAGAAAATTATTATGGCATCGGTTTCATATGGAACTAGTCACAACTTAAAGGTGTAATTAGGAATCAGAAATCCACTTAATGTTTGTCCGAAAATATTTGTTTTCTTCTTTCTGTTTACCTTTCTATTTCATTGAAAAACTTAGTAGATCACCTAAAATCCTAAAAAAGCAACAGAGAGAATGACAGCTACTGTCAGCTACCTGCCAGCAATGAAAAACCACTTCCACAATCTACCTGTTTGAGGAATTCTAACCAGCCCTAAACTTTGAAAAATTTGGAATACATTTATAAAAAACTCCTGTTTTCTGTCCCGTTGACCCCGTTAACGTTGTTCATCATTATAGTTTCACCCAAACTTTAGAGACTAGACTTCGCGGTCATAGGCCACATGGTCACGTCTTAGAAAAGTTAGGTCGGTTTTTGCATGTTGATTTTGACATTTGATTATTTTTAAAGTATTTTTATCGCCGACTTAAGTATCGAGCATAAAACATGTGCTTAAAAGTGCAACATTTTTTAGCCCTTTCTTATTGTGTAAATAAGAAAATGCGCTGACACACCGAAACTGTTAAAGTAGCAATAATGTTTGTTTTTTTCTTTTATTCAGCTAATATTTACTTTTCTATGTTTACAAATCACAATTACGATTATATTTTTATTACGATATAATTACAAATTGTATTTTTAATATTTAAAAAAATTACTTCTAAATGGTGCTCTCTATAGCTACTCGGTGCCTACTTTTATGATCCGTTTTTTGTATCATTTCATTCACTTGCTCCATAATTCAGCAATTGTCAATGAATTTTAAGATAAAAAATAAATCCTAAGAACTCAGAGAATGACAAGAACTAAACTGAATTAAATAAATAAACAAAAATTAAAATTAAATGTAACTCTACATAGCGCCATCTTTTGCTATGGACTTGGACTTGGAACTTGGAAGCATTGTCACTGTAGCTATGTACAATATAATTTTTAATAAAATTGCGAGGTCGCATACTGGTCGCACAGAAGGTATATGGCGATGTAAACTCGTCGCCAAAAATTTGTATGTCGACGTCGCCCAGCGCGACAAACTTTATCAGTTTGCGACGTATTTTGGTGACGTGTAGTCGACGTGGGGACGACGAAACAGGTTACCTGGGTACCCTGGACGACATCAACGACTGGTGCGACACGTGGAACATGGATGCCCAAATACAGTTACACCACGTTCAGCCTCGCACCGTCAGAGACCAGAGCCAAGATGCCACTGCAGCTGAACATCCACAGCCAGACGCTCAGATAAGACCCCAAGCCCACATTCCTAGGCATCAAGCTAGACGGTCAACCTACTTTTAGCGGCCACGCTAAGGACTTATGCCGACGCATGACTTCCAGAACGACGATCGCTGTAGGCCTTACAGGCGTTCTGCCTTCAACTATCCCCAAGAGTGTTTGCCTACTCCAAGGGCGCCTTGTCCACTAGAGACGTACTGGCGACCCTAAGGGCGTTATTCTACTGAAGGCGTTCTGCCAGCCCCAATAGATGTTTTCCCTGTAGGTTATAGGGTTCCCATGGAAATCCGTACGCTAACCAGGCAACTTTAGTCCGCTGTGAAAGCCCCTATAGACTGGAGAGATATTAAATTAAAAGCAGTGTCTTACAGCTCGGGAACTACACGCAACCAGGGTGACGTTGAACCGTCGAAGCTGCAATCGCCGGCCCTACAACAACCGCTTTAAAGTTTCGGCAAAATTTCTTTCGTTGAGTAGTTTTAGAAGCCGGAGGAGAAATCGAAAACAGGGATGACTCATCTGCGGTCTGATGTATCAACAGCTCGTAGGCAAGCTGTTGGTAAAGGACCGTCATAGTTTGACCTTCATGGACCTACGACTTCGTTTTAAAAGTACGCCAAAAACTATTGCAAACAGGCTATTGTCGAGCCTATTTCGAAATTGGAGCGTATCGTCATGCTCCGATTGAATGACAATAGACATCCTGGAGCCCAGAGTTATCAGCCACCGCAGCATGTCCTGAACTCCTGTCCTGTCCATAATCACAAGAACCGTAGGCCACTGAAGTGTTTTAGGTGTGGGGAGACAGACCATCTGATCGCAGAGTGTTCCTATCCCAGAGAGCCAGGTGCCAGTGTGGCCCCATCGAAGTTCAGGGCCCCGCAGCCGTTCGTCGACCTAAAGGACAGAGGGAAGTCGAGCCCGAGACCGCCGAGAGAGAGGGGGTAGTGACCCACTGGAAGGGATCCTACGGGTTCGTCCGATCCTCCCAAATCGGAGATTCAGTTTTCGTGCACCTGTCCCAGCTAGTGCAGCCCCTGATGGACCTGGCCTTAAACCACCAGCTAGTGGGCACCTATGTGACCTTCGGCCGTGTTGCTGACGCTGGAAAGACAAGAGACCGGGCCATCAGCGTGACCGCAGATTCGGTAGACCCCAAGTGTGCGGGGGCCTCTTCCGACCTGCCCCACTACAAGGCGAGATTCTATGTTCAGATCGAAGTCGGAAAGAGGAAGACCGTGGCCTCTCGAACTCAAAAAGCTTGCGGATTTTACCGAAGCCTGAAAAGTCTACTATGAAGTTTAAAGAAGCCTTTCAGCTGCATCGATTCGTGAGCTCTCAACAGCGCTAATTGACGAGGAGAGTTTCGACTTCATCTGCACCCGCAGTCTGACTCAGGATCATGTGGAAGTTGTAGAATGATTTTATTGACAATAAATTGAAACAGCGCGTTATCAACTAAATAATAAACAAGTTGCAACTTTTCCAGAATCTCTTTAGTATCATAAAAGGCCGATAAGGTTTCAATGAGAAGCCTAAGCAGGCAGCATTTGTCGGAGCATTGAGATCAGTGATCAGTGGCAGCGAGCGGACTTGATTGCCCTGATTCTACAGCACGAAATTGTGAAGACAATTAGTGCACTGCGGCTGTGACAGCCAATCTTTTGTCTGCTGCTACAGACACCAGCTGCGCATCTTCAAGCGACTTTCCTACGACCAGCGTTGCTCAGCAGGCATCCCAGCCATCTCAACCAGATCCTATTCTTGCTGAAGCTACTGAGTACGTCGGTGGCTTTGTGCTCAAAGCGAGCCGTGTTTTGGAGTGCTGCGCATGCAAGCAGGTGCTAACTGCCGCATAGCCTAGTGGTTTAAACCTAAAGAACAAGCTATTTAGCCATGCCTGACGCAAACTTCAGCCGCTGCCCTTCAGGCGTTTTCAAGATTGGAGGCGTCCTTTTTACAAAAAAACTGAAACATGCGCTTTGCATCCAAAGGTGGCTGCACAAATTGTTACAAACTCCTAGCTGATGAAATTTTCCGGCTTGCAGTGCACATTTTCTGATGTGCACAACAGTATTGTCTTAGCATTTTTTCGCTTGCGGTTTCACCATTAGTGTCGGGAAAAGATGCGAAGCTTGAGAGCTGCTGCTTACAAGCGGTGTGCAGTTCGCAAAGTAAAGAAATTTAACTAATTGATAATTATTTCTAAGCTGATTATCCTGCCCAGACTTTTATATTTTTATTGTTTTTTACTGTCTCAAGTCTTAAATTCGTTTCTTTTTAAACTGGTAAAACTGAGCAGACATTTTTATTTAATTAGCCTGCTTGTAGAAAAGCACAAACAAATCTTGCAGCTTTAAAACTTGTATTTCGTTCAAAACTAGATAAATTTGATTTTCACTTTTATAAAGGCAAAAACGCTAATTTTGCTACTAAAAAAGACTAAAGAAAGGCATTTTTTGCAGTTGAAATATATAGTTATTCAGAATATGCTGGGCACTTCCGGTACTCAGTAACTTTTGAAAGTACCGCAATTTACTTTTTCCTAAAGCGTTACTTTTTCGAGGTTCTTTTTAAACTGGGTAACGGAGTAACGGTAACGGAGGCCTTTTTATGTAGTCCGGTCCTCCGGTCCTCCGTTACTAGCCATTAGAAATTCCTAGAAAAGAGGAATTTTTTAATATACTTCAATCTACTCAATAGAATGGATAGATAAATATAAAATATTTAAAATATGACTCTAAACACTATAATATTTATTTAGTACAGTGTTATTTTTTTATTTTGCATGTTTTTGTTAATTTGCTTCTTTTTAAAACGAATTTTATTTTTTTGGAAATTCCTGTTTATACGGCGTTTTTTTGTTTTTGAATTTAATTGACTTACTTAAAGTTAAAATTGACTTAATCAATTGTTTAATTCCAAATTCTTTCTTATTCTTATTCAGATTCTTACAACTTAAAAGGTAATTCGTTGATTCAAATTGCAAATTGTTAATTGAGTTGAGTAGATCTAGATCCTAGATCGAGAGTAACATTGACAACTGTGGAGATCAATGACAATAGCAGTAGTGAATCTAGCGGGCTGCAGGCAGGCATAAAAGGCTTTATTTTCATTTATTTGCATTTTCTGCACCATGTAGAGCACGTTTTTATCTTTTAGGCACCAGAGAATCTGAAAAAATGACATTAGTGACGAAGTAACGGACTAAGTAACGGAAGTTACAAAAAAATCGAAAAGTAATGTTTACAAGTAACGAATGAAAAATCTGTTTTGGAGACTTTGGTAACGGAAGTTACCAGTAACGTAATTTACTTTTTTAAAGTAACTTGCCCAGCACTGGTTATTCTAGTATCTGTGACTAAAACTTAAAGGCTTTAGTCACAGAATTTTTCACTAATTTTATTAGATGCACATGTTAAGAAGGAAGACGGATTTTTACCCATTCTTCCAATTCTTCCAATTCTTTCATCTCGAAGTCATAGCCGAATAGAAGGGACGCTGCTGGGACTAAGATCGCATTGGCCATGCAGGGACAGAGAGGACTTCTGCAGGGGGTTCTTGCGCTGGCGAGCCTTCATACACCACTAAAAGTACTATTTCATTACCGAATTTCCAGAAGTACATGTATAAGTACACGTAACTGCACGCTTTTGGCACTAAATGTGTTAACACGTCGACAAGTAGCGATGATGTAGATACATTGTCACTTTCGGAGATCTTTAGACTAATGTTTAACTTACTTTAGCCGCTTAACTGCCTGTGACCGCGCCAAAGCGCCAGTCTGGCTCTTAATTTGCATGCTTAACATAAGTAGTGGATAGAAATATAGGATATGGCCATACATCCCTCCTTTGTCGGGCACATTCACTCTGCCGCTCTCTTGCTTGCTTCGTTCCTCGTTCGGGACATCGTTCATTTGATGTCCATATCCTATATTTTCATCCACTACTTAGAAGTGTTTTTACTAGTGTGTAAAAAAGAAGCTTTATACCCCCCATACTAGGGAAGAGTTATTTATGTTTTGTAAAAACGTTGAGGGTACTGAGGGTGAGGGCAGTCCCCAAAACAAAAAGGGGGTACCTTAATATTTTCACTTTTTTTATATTCTATAAATAGGCCTTAGACCCCCCCCACTTCTAGGGGGATTTTAACTTTCATAAAAAACCTAAATTTTCTATACCCACTTTTAAAGATGGAAGGTGCCTTCACCCTCATGCCCTCAGTTAGTTCTTAAAAATTAATAAAAAAATGTTTTAAGACCTATAATTTTTCAGGATTTTGTAAAACTTAATTTTAAGTTTCCGAAGTAGAGTAACACTTTTTTAAGGATTTTGTATAACTTAATTTTAAGTGTCCGAAGAAGAGTAACACTTTTTCAGGATTTTGTAACTTTCAAGGCGTGTATTTCGTAATTTTCAGGGAGTGTAAAAAAAGTGTAAAACATTTTTCAGTATCTTTGTAATTTTCGGGGAGTGTAAAAAGTATAAAACATTTTTTAAAATTTTGTAATTTCCGAAGAGTATCTTAACGACGAGGACTATGAATAGATAAGTAGTGACTCTTCTGAGAATAATAGCGAATTTGAGAGTGATGCCAACTCTTTTGGGGTGATTCACACTCTGATTAAGCTAGCACGCAGACTATGGTTAGCTACGCGGAGGCCAACTCCATTGAGAGTTGCTCTGAGTCAAAGAGGAAAAATGAAAAAGGGGAACTACGACATAATTGGCACTCTGCCAAAAACTGCACACGATGTGTCGTTCTTTCATTGCTTGGGGTAATTCAATATATATAGAAAATCCCAATACCAAAAATGGTTTGTCAGTAGGTATCCCTATAATACACTCCGAGAGAGAAAAATCTGCCTTGCCAGCCTCCCTTCCAACAGAGTTACTTTTACATCTTTTAGTATGAGTGATATTGAAGCTGTTATAGAGAACTTAAGTTTTAAAAATATAAGTGAAGTTGGATTAGTAGAAGCTCTAACTGTAGTAGGGGATTATTTTAGGAACGGGAATTATTGCGGGTTCAAATATGCTTTTTGCCTACTATCAGTAGTTTCAACCCGGGGAAATAATTAGAGCAGGGGTAATTCGCTATTTTTGGGGTTTCTCTAGAACTACAGAGCAGTTGGGCTCTTGGAGAAGCATCTGGCTTGGCTTTCTCTCGCATAGAGGCGCCTAACCGCAGTACTCCTGTGAAACTTGTCTCTGCCTGGCTGAAAGCTTGTAATGAGTAAGTAGGCTGGGTTGGAGGGTAATAGTGGATCAGGAAGGGCTCTGGGTAGCTGTATAGGAAGACAGGACTATACCTGTTCCAGTTGGTGCTTTTACGGTCTCCCTCAAGTGCCCTCTGAGCGAACAGCCAGCGACCCTATTAAAGCTGGTGTGCCAGAACCAGGACTGAGTCTGAGCAGGACGAGACCGTTGGCACGGTCACTATAGAAATGGCGGGTTGGCGAAGCAAAGGGTGAAATAGTCCCGGCGATTAGCCCTCCTGCCGCTTTAAAGATAAGCGACTGTCTGGCAAGAGTACCCGGGGTTTAGTTGGGGGGGAGGCTCCTTTGGGCTGCCACGACCGTAGGGGCGGTCATATGACCGGTTGTTTTGGCTTTTCTAACCCAGGAGAAGGCACGGGCTTCCCCGAATGGTTCACTCTTACCCCCTCTGGCCCCGGGGAGGTTTATGTACATTTGGCTTGAGTACCCGGGGGTGGTGGGCGGTCGGCCCCAGCATGGTAGCCACGGCTCTCGGCCTTCGGGCCATCCCTAATAGGCTAGGGTCTATCCAACTTGGTTTTTTGGGCACGGGCTTCCTGACTGGTATGTCGTTCCGCTGTCACTGTCCCCCCCCCGGGGAGGTTTTTGATCTGATTTTTGCTCTTTGTACAGTCCTCTTAGCTCCAATTAGGATCTCAGTGTACATAAGTACACTCCCAACCTGGAATCAATTTCTATCTAGTGGCGTAAGAGCCTAATCAGTGGCTGAGGTGCCGAATACTTATTACTGTACTGTACTTGGAGAAGCATCTGGCTTACGCGTCTTGCGAACAAGGAATTCGGTAAGAAAAGGAAATAAAAAAGGGAATTATAGGATAGGATTGCACAGAGGAGTCTTGCCTCTAAATCTATAACTGGGAGTCTTGCCCAACGCACAACGGGGAAACTTAAGATAGGAACTAATGTAAAGACCAACTTTTGTACAATCAAATAACCATTTCCGTTCTTTATTATTAAACTTTTGTGTTAAATAAATCTAAATTGGTGTCCTGATTCAGTTCTTTAAACCTAAATCTAGAATTAGGGAACAGCAGGAACCTAGTGGCAGCGAACTACCAAAAGTCTCAACCAGTAGGTAGTAAATCCACTAGTAAAATCCTTAGCAATAAGAAAACCAGTAGCCTAAACCGCAGGTAGCACGACTTGTCCGTAACCAAGTGGAATCCAGAGGTAGTAAAGCGGCTCAATAGTCAACTCTCCTCCTTAGGAGAGCAAGCCTGCTCTAAGAAAAAGAAAGTCTCCAAAAAGTAAAAGCACTGAAAAGGAGGAGGCCTCTTTTTGCGAAGCCTTCAGGAGAGAATTGCAGGCGTTGCGCAGTCGGGGTTACAAATTGATAGTAAAGCGTTTAGCAGCCTTATTCAAGAATTGGCTGTTGATTTAGCTTCTCAGAGTAAGAACGATATTGAGGAACACTAAAAACATTTCTAAAGCCCTTACTCATATCGGCTCATTGAAGACTTTGGGAGCATTTGAGCTAGCTAGAACGATTGCTTTTGCAGTAACGATGCATACAGAAGCAGAAGCAAGAGTTGCAAAGGACTTTCGTATCACAAAGCGTAAGGTTTCAGACAACTGCCGTTTTTACGATTTCTGCATGAAGTTTTCAGCGCTTATTTTTTTGGGTTTAGTTTGTCAACTATTATTAAGTATAGAGGACCCATTCTGGGAGCTAGTAAAGAGGACGAAGAATTGAAGGAGTTGCTGCAGATCAATCAGGAGACTGTTGAATATCTTAGGGGCGAAAAGATCATCGAAAAAAATGTCTCCGCTTGGAGTAATGATGTTAGAGCGAGCTACGATAACCACGAAGAGGAAGGTTCGGTGTTTTCGATATCTACCGCGGTGCTCCAGGTAGGATGAGAGCTCAACTTTAAGGAAATACTCAATTATTTTGTTTTATCTAATTTTTCTTTAATCTTTTGCCACGTTTTAGGGTGCAGAAGGCGGTCAAAGCGAGAACATGGACGAAGTTGCTAGTGAAGAAGATCAGCAAGAGGATGATGACCTCTAAAATGTTGATTGATTTTAATAGACGCAAGTCTTTTTTATCATTATAGCTCTGAACAAGCAGAAAAACAGTTTTTTGACAGTTGAAAATATCTGACAAGCTGTCCAGACCCAAAGACAACAAAATAGCAGACCTTGTCAAAGTTTAGCTTTTCAGCTTAGCATTTCATTCACAAAGATGGATTTTTATACTATGCTTTTTACTGACAGTAGCAAGACATGAGTATGGTTGATATTTTTTGCTGAAGGGAATGAGAGTTGACGAAGTCTTCACCAAAATTTTAGTAGTTCAGAGCTATAATGCATATAGGCTAACAACCGATATTTTTTCTTCATTTTTTACTGACAGTAGCAAGACATGAGTATGGTTGATGTTTTTTGCTAAAAGGAATGAGACTCATTCGAAATCTAGTAAAACGTATTATCAAGGCAAAAGTTCGTTTTAGATTAGGCATTTATAATCACAACGCCAACAATTGCATAGATTGTCTAACCATATACGGCAATGGTCTAAGCTATGACGATGCTGTGAAATTACATAGGGAATACAGAAAACCAAAACTGTTTAGAAAGAGGATTCACTATGCAAAAGACACCATTTGGCATGCAGATATTATTGTCCTACCACCTGAAAGAGGTTACAAATATGCTCTCACTGTTATAGACGGTTTCACACGTTACGCTTGGGCAGTTCCTTTGAAAAAAGACCGGAGCAGAAGTTGCAGAAGCATTCCAGAAAATCTTTAAAGATTCAGGAAGACGATCAGAAAGACTTTGTGTTGATGAATGCAAGGAGTATTATAATCAGCATATGCACAAGCTATACTCGTTTTCGAGAGACAACGTTAGAAAGAAGGATGAAAAGGGTGAATATATAAACAAGATGTTCTCAATTTATGGCGAGTCCAAGATTTATTTCAGGACTTCTGGGACCTTTAGTATTTCTATACCTCTGGCAAGAGCTAAAGTCACTAGATCTCTGTAATTCTTTAGTTTCCTCACGGAGATTTTCTCTTGGTTCTTGGTCATAAAAGTTAGTAAGGCGTCTGTGAAAGGAATTTCCATAGTTTCTGAGCCTTTGAAAACAGAAATATTTTCCTTATTAATGTCGATATAATATTCCACTGGTTCATTATAAATGTTTTTTCTCACGTACTTATTCCAAATACATATTTCCCATCATGTTCTACACGCTCTACTGGTCAAAAATTGTTGTCTGTCACTTTTAGTTGTGATTGTTCTGGTTGCGGCTGTATTTGTGGTTGCGGGCCGCGGCTGTATCTGTGGTGCTTCTGCAATTTTTACCAAAGCCTTTTGCACCTAGGTTTCCTGTTTGTCGTCGATAGTTTCTTTACTTGATCAATATTTTTCTTAGCTTCACCATACCCGGGTTCATGAAACTGTGGCTGCTTGGATAAACGCATTGTAGGATCGTTGCTCCTTATTGATAAGCCCAGTACTCTCTTTTCTGCTTGTGCTAGCTCCTCCGATTCAGATATCTGCTGCGCATTTTTTCGCTTCATTTCTTACTTTATGTTTTCTTTTTGTTAAAAAATGAACAACTCACTGACACCAGTTTTCTACAAAATTACCAAGCCTATTTTGAGCGATGACAGCACCATCAAAGCGACGCAGGTAAGAGTTCCCAGTCAGGAAAATCAGAATGAAACTAATCTTGGTCCTGGTCAAACACTGACATTCACTTACAATGGATGTTCGTCTCTGGTTAGTGTGCACAGTCTTAAGAGCGTCTTCCATATGACATTCCAATTTAAGACAAAAGTTGGTGCGTATGCGGCTCGTGCTAACGTTGACAAGCATGATGCGGATGTGGCTCTGATCAGTAACTTTTGGGCTTATATGTTCAAGGAGTTTAGTGTATCGAATGGGAGCACAGAGTTGGAGCGAATCGCAAATCAGTCGAATACATTTAATCGACTGACTAGTAACTTTAGCTACACCTTTAAGATGACTAGAGATGATCGCAGTAGAGTGTTGTGCACTGGGGCGAACCACACTAGGATGAATGTGAAGCTAATCGGAATCGAGCTGTATTTGGAAGTTATTGAGCTAAAGACCGCACGAAAATCGGATTATCTCAAGGCAATAGAGAAGGACATTGATGTTGCATACACGGCCTACATGTGTCGAGATGAGCGAAACGAAACTAGAACAAATATCTGCATTAAAGAGGGATCATGCAGCAATCAAAGGTATATTATTATTAACATGAGAAACCCAAATAGCATTATACGCTACATGCATGGAGACGTGCGGTCCATTCAGCATGAAATCAGTGATAATCTTTACCCTGCACTGACACAAAATGGAGATTTCAGTCAGAACAAGATTAGCAAATTTTACAGCGAGTTGGTCGACTTGGCTGTGAAAGAGAACAATGGAATTGCTATCACTGCTCTTCAATATGGAACTCTATATCCGATGTTTGGAGCTGATGTGTCTGCCAGACAAATGCCTACTGATAACAGCCCTGTGAATATCGTGACTAACATTGAGAGGACTGTCGCAACACCCGTGGACCTGTACATTATCTATGCATTTGAGAGGAAGGTGAAGCTTAACATGAACAACGATTCATCCAGTACAGTTTAAATAATTTTTTGGGTGAAAAATGGAAGTGATTGCTGAAAGATTAAATAATATTATTTCTCACTCTAAGGAGAGAATTCCTATTACAATAACTGGGCGAATTAATGACTCAAACGGGATACTTGTTGAAAAATTAGAGCAGGCGATTCACCTGGATCCTGGTGCTAATTACCATGTCTATCTTAACGACTTCACTGGTTGGTTAAACGTTCCCAATGTGACGGAGGCAAATAATAAGTTTTATTACAAATAAAAAAGGTGCGGCAGCAGAAGCTGTGGTATTCCCTAAGAGCATGCAAAGTGAAACGTCTTTACTAAAAGAGGCCATATTGAGACACCTGATCTGATTAAGCCAGAACTGTTCCTTGTCAAACTAGCCTATGATCTCACTGTAATGAGTGTTCATGCAAGTTCACAAAGATGCGGAGGTTAAGTTTAAAGATGACACTGGGTATAGGGAATTGGGATTCGAGAAGACAGTTTATAAGGCAGAATCCACGGCGCGGACCGGCACTCAAGCGCCGAAATCATCGTGGGTCGTTAGCATGTCCCGGGAAAGCGTAAGCGGTTTGTTCTTAGCACCCAATATTGCAAACATTGTAAAGGGTTTGAATATTCTAATCAGAAGTAATCTCAGGCTTGATTGGGTGCTAAGAGAAAGCGAACGAATATTTTGTACAACATCTCCAACTCTGTTGCTGGAGGACAGATGTTGGTAGAGAAACAAAATCCAGTGAAAAATAGTTGTATTGAGTAATAAGGAGATTCACGAGATGGTGCTACAGTTTCAGACTGTAGCTCGATGGGTGTTGATTTTAACGGCGAAGAGTTTGTATTGACGTTAATCATTGAGAATGTCAGAAAAAAATACAATTGCTTATTTTTTTCTGTAAAGTTATAGTAGCTGTCGTAAGCTTTTACGTAGGTTACTCCATACTTAAGAAACCAGTGTCTTTGGAGAGCTAGATTAATATTAGGGACATTTATTGTGTGGTCGGCCCAATATTTTCTCATGTACTCGCTGCATTCTAGTTTGCATTGATACTTACTCTTGTAATTAGGCTCGTGCGCTTTGTATTAGAAACCTGGAAAGACAACTGGAAACATTTTTAGAGAAAATTTAACTTTTTCGGAGGATTAGCACCCTGCGCTGATGATTTAAAGTCTTAGGGATGTGCTTTCGCGTTGTGAATTAAATGTGGGGAGAATAATGCAGATTATTTCTGATTGTTTCGAAGATGCTATGGGTGGATGTCAGTGGATTATGTAGGACACCTGTTATGGTCTGATTCTGTCAGGGATAATATGGATGGATTTAATGGTATTATGTTCGAAGTTTTCGGAGCAAGTGCGACTCCTTTTTTTCTGATTCAAAGATAAAATGGATGGATTTAATGGGATTATGTTCGAAGTTTTCGGAGCAAGTGCGACACCCCGTTTTTCTGATTCTGTCGGGGATAATATGGATGGATTTAGGAGGATTATGTTCGAAGTTATCGGAGCAAGTGCGACGCCCCGTTTTTCTGATTCTGTCGGGGATAATATGGATGGATTTAGGAGGATTCTTTTCGGAGTTTTCGGAGCAAGTGCGTCCCAGTCCTTTTTTATTCTGTCGGGGATAATATGGATGGATTAAATAGGATTATGAAGGACGTTTAAAATTTGTGCCAAAAGCCCCCTCATGCATTCTACTTATGAAAATTGTAAAAGTTAAAAATCACTTAGAAATAGCAACATACACATTCAAAATGTCGGACACGTTTTTTGAAAAATATCAAAACAGATAAAGGAAGTAAAACAGAAAAAAATTATGAGTTAAGAGAGAATTACTAAGAGCTCATTCTACAAATTGCAAAAATAACAGTGAATTTAAAGAGAAGGAAGAGGATTACTGCTATGTGTACTCTGTGTACATTCTCTATTGTTCTTAAAAAGGGAGGAATACTATTAGTAGATAATGGGTTTTGTTTGCGACAAATATCCGACAAACTGTCGGAATTTTTTGCTCAACAGAAACCGTCGGAAAACTGCCTTAAATACTGGGAAATACATTGTCGATGTACACAGTCTCTTTCGTCCTAAAAACGGGAATTTACCTATTCAATTCCTCTCCATGACATGTAAAAGTACGCAGTCTCTATTGTCCTGAAAAAAGGAACTTACCTATTCTATTCCTCTAGCTGCACTGCGCGGCTTCCACCGTACTGAAAATCTTTTCACACCCACTCACGCACTCTTTCTAAAAAAACCACATACCCTCCTCCTCCCTAACCGAATATAATGGGACTACCTTTCATTTCTCCTCAGCACTGCATCTTTCCCACTAGCACACTCCGTCAAGCTTACGAGATGGCAGGACATGCCACAATAGTAACTAGGCGAAGAGCCGCTGAGTTTGGAAGAGAAAGATGTTTAGAGACTATAAAACGCCTTAAAAAAGAAACCACATTTGTCGCCATGAGAGACGAATTAGTTCTTTCGCTTGACGACCAGAAGATCGCGAAAACATCTTCTTTAATAAAGGCTTTGAAAAGTTTCAAGACCTACGTAAAACAAATTGAAGCTTACAACCGCCGAGAAGAGGAGCTTCTCCAGGGTCGTGCCCTTTGGAATATTGAGCTTCCACTACCATACGAAGCTCAACAACCACCACAAGAAGCTCAAAAACCACCACAACGATCAGCGCACTCGAAATCCTTCGTGCTGTACCAATGGACCATTAACTTGAAATTTTGTCAATTTTGTGCAGTTTGACAGTTTTATGCACAACTAACTATAGATAACATCTCTATGGAATCTGCTGCTGCTAGCCATACAAAAGCCGAGGCATGAACATTGATTCCTACAATGTCATTGATTTCTACTTACAGTATGATTGTGTTTTATTGTGTGACAAACATCTGACAGCATGCCAGAAATATAACATCTTTTAAACTAGCTGACGCCTTGAATCGATAATATGCTGCTTACTGCGGTGCTGAATTTTTCAATGTTATTGTCTTAAAAAAGTGCCTCCGATTTCTTAAAAATATAATAGAAACTATAGACATGAGAATGAATTACATTCCGAAGAAGGAATTGGAGATTAGCTGGCATAATAATTATACCAAAATATCAGAGTAAAAATGGGCTTCAGTAAGCACGTATTTCTAGGAAGAGCATTAAACATTCAGGCAGCAATGACTCATTTGCCTCCAATCTTCTCTACTGGAAAATATCCTGGCGAATTTCATATTCCAGGGTATTCTTTCACAGGTCCAAGTACAAATCTAGACAAGAGACTCAATCCAATTACAGACTGGCCTCGGTATGACAGTTTACAAATTAACCCGATAGATTGGACTGCTTACTATCATGACAAAAACACTGAAAACACTTCTTCAAATCTAGAGGAAGCTAGACGAAGCTAGACGAAGCTAGACGAAGGCTCTTATTCGTTGCATAAATTTGACGAACGTTCGTAAAAATCATGTGCAGAATAGAGAAAAAAGCTTGCCCAGCTCAGGATCCCAGGATCCCTTAACTAGCTTAAAGGATCCCTTGCCTAGCTTTAGAAACGTCCATTTAGTTCCTTGTTTAAACCCCCAGCCTAACCCCCAGCTTTAACCCCCAGCTAGGGGTTAAAGCAACCCCCAGCCTTCTCAACCCCCAGCTCTTTCAGCAGTCTTCCTAGTTCTTTACTTGGCGCATGCAATAAAAACCCGCCCCTTTTCCCAGGCAACCCCAATCAACCATTAATAGAAAATCGGCGGGTTTCCCATATTCTAGAATATTCTAGAATAAAAAGAGAATCCAGTGATTACCGAGCCGACACCAATTGTATATAAACAGCCGATTCACACCGCCCCTCGCCTCATCCCGCCTGCTCCGCCGGCAGGGTCCGCTCCGCCTTGGCTCCGCCTCGTCATGAGTTCCAGCAATGCTGCAAAATTGTGAATACGATAAGGAGTATTAGTAGTAAATAAATATTCTGCCAGTACGGCAATCACCTTTGCTAATCTAGAAGATCAGGGAAAAGCTTTACTTTTAAACTTTTTAAAAAGTAGACGTAAATTCTATAAAAAGAGCGCTTGGAGAAAGAAAAATCTTCTAATCAAGAAAAAAAAGACCGCGAAGCTTGGCTTTTAGCTCGCTTAAAGCAAGAAATCATGTCAATAAAAAACGAACAGCTGGTGATTAAAACAAGGTAAGTATTGCTTATTTTTTATTATATAGACAATTTCCTCAATACTTTTAAGAGGCAGAAGTTAAAAAGCATTTGAAGGAATTGAAAGAACGTGATAAAAAAGCTAAACAGAAGAAGATAAAAGAAGCCAGAGAGAAGAAGAAAAAGAGCCTCCACGCAAAGCTTAGAACTTCGATAGTTAATATGCACTATGACCTGTCGCCGACATCACTAGAACTACCACATCAAGAGCCAATAGGAGAGGCTGTGAACAAACTACGAAGCCTGGTAAACCACTCCGAAAATGTTAATGCATCGCTATTGTGGCAACGAATAGTGATCGGACAATGGCTAACCTACATCCACAGATTGTTGGATAAGAAGGCAGAGCTTATTGTCTATTTAACGGCACAAAAAGTTAAGATTAGTAAGACTGATATCTACTTTCTTCGGCTTCTTAAGTTGCCAATTAGGGAGATCAAAACAAATTTTAAGATTATCGAAGAGTTGGTGAAGGAGGATGGCGCATACTGGAGATAATAAGTTAATCAATACAAATGTATATTGTTAAATACATTATGCGTTAAACTTTTGCTATTATAACGATTTGAACTGTTATTAAATATTTACAGTCCATGAGGATATCATCCTATTGAGGCCCTTCGAAGAGAAGCTAAAAGTCTACACATGCTACACAGTGGTCTGACTACTTTTTATTTAAACTAGCTCATAATATCACATGACACTAGATGCATATTTTTGTGCTGTACTTTAAGACAGGATTAAGACATAATTTAGGATTAACACATAAGACATGATTGTGCTGTACTCATTCCTATATGCTTCTTAAACAAGTTTCGAGCGAGAAACCTGCATAGCAACCTGGCAAGCTTTTTTGTGGTGTACTCATTTCCATATGCTTCTTAAACAATTTTCACGCGAGAAACCTGCAGAGCAACCTGGCAAGCTTTTTTTATTGTGCTGTACTCATTCCTATATGCTTCTTAAACAAGTTTCACGCGAGAAACCTGCATAGCAACCTGGCAAGCTTCTTGAACAAGTTTCACGCGAGAAACCTGCATATTAACCTGGCAAGCTTTTTTATTGATCAATGCACTCATTCCTATATGCTTCTTGAACAAGTTTCACGCGAGAAACCTGCATAGCAACCTGGCAAGCTTTTCTTTATTAACGAGAAACCAAATCCAGTGAAAAGAGTTGTATTGAGTAATAAGGAGATTCACGAGATTGTGCTACAGTTTGAGACTGAAGATGGGGTGGGTGTTGATTTCAACGATGAAGAGTTTGTATTGACGTTAATCATTAAGAGAATGTAAGAAATCACAACTGCCTTATAACTTAATAAGGACCCTGCGCTGATGATTTAAAGTCTTAGGGATCTGGTAGCACGTTGCGAATTGAATGTGGGGACAAGAAGATTATTTTTTTGTGAGCGAGTGCGACCCTCGGATTCAGGGATAATATGGATGGATTTAATGCGATTATGTTCGAAGTTTTCGGGGCAAGTAGGACCCCCCTTTTTTCTGATTCTGTCGGGGATAATATGGATGGATTTAATGGGATTATGGAGGACGTTTTGTGAGCGAGTGCGAGCCCCCTTTTTTCTGATTCTGTCGGGGATAATATAGATGGATTTAATGGGATTTTGGAGGACGTGAAAAAAATTGTCCCAGAAGCCCTCTCATGCATTCTACTGTGCTGTATCGAAATCAATGCCCATTTATCAACATGTGCAAGATATACTCTGAATGAATACAAATATGGGGTGCGTTTACAATCGGTGTGTTTTAATATTTTTGCTTTATATTCATCGTAAGCTTTATCAATTTCTTTAATTAGTCGAGCCTTTCGAGTGGGTGTTTTTATTTGAGAGAAATTTATAATAGAATCATAATACTTTTGTGGCAGAACATTTCGAACATTTGGGTTATTAGCTTCCATTTTTCTAGGAAAAATTTAGCTATGTTGTTTTCATTTTTTAAGTCACAAACTATTTTATGAATAGTTTGAAACTTGCATGACCTCTTTGCTTATATTATGACTCAGAGTTGTTCTTTGGCAGAGTAGGCAAACTTCACTCAATTGCCCCGAAGGGTCGCAGACAGTCTGATAAGTAAGACAGGAATTCGGGGTTCTATTCGCGCCACACACAAACAAGCGCGCACCGCAACAATATAGTCGACTAAAGCAAACTTCATTCTATCACCCCGGAGTGTCGCAGGCACATTGCGATGACTAACACAGGAATTTGGGGTTCTACTCGCGCTACTCACAAACAAGCTCACGTCGCAACAATAGGATCGATTATAGTATACTTTATTCCATCGTCCGAGGGGTCGCAGAGGCAGTTTTATGACTAACACAGGAATTCGGGGTTTTCGAGTGCCCATTCACCAACGGCGCAACACACTGAGTCATGCTTTCAATTGAAACCAAAACGCGAGCCGAAATTTTTTTCTCACGTGTTGCTTTCGCCATGTGAGTTGAATGGATTGCATGAATTCTATCTATTGTCATAAAAAATATATATATGACCCCCCGCCGCAACTGAATAGCCGCTTACCCCACCAAAACTGAATAGACGTTTCACCCGTTTCAATTAACATAGCAATTTTCGTTATTTTAAAATAATGGCAGCTAATATTCCAAGCCAAATATTATCAACGATTAAAAGTATCGGCGCAAAGGATTCGACCATAACTACTATAGCAGTTAGTAGATTGCAAGACAAAGATCAGCAGGCGCTCTTAGCTAATTTAGTGAAGATCGATCAAGAATCTATTAAAAAGACTAGGGGTGAAGGGAACGAAAAAAAGCAAAAGAGAAGATCGACAGAGGTGCGCTTTGTGGCGAATCTGAAGGTTAAACTAGACAACATACGAAACGAGGCTTGCACGGTCAAGACGAAGTAAGTTTTCATTTTTATACGTACATTTAATTAGAGTAAACAAATTGTTTATTACTCGTATATTTTGTTTTTTAGCTTCAACGATGCTAAGCGACTATGCACCGCCGAGGTCAGTCCAATTGATGATGTCGCCCATCTCCAATTCCAAGAGCTGGAAACGTTTGTGCACAGTTTAAGCCAGTTGGAGTGCATCGCACGGAAAAAGCAGGCCGAAATTATAGCCACCTTAAGAGAAAAACACGGGATAACCGTCTAAGGCGTAGCCAAAAGGCTAAGCATCGAAACAAAGTTTGCCCAGCGGCTATATACGTTCTATGGCCTCATAACCAAATACCTAGCTCTGCAAGCAACTGGCTACGCTTTTGAAACGCTGCTATCTTACCAGGTGGCCATTGAAAAGTTTGCGCCCGATGATCCAAACTATGACTGCAAGATGAGGGCGCCTATTACCATTCGATTCGAAGGAGAGGACGATGACGAAGACACCCTACTTGCTGAAAGCATGTCGAGCATGTCTACGAATACTATGAGGGAGTAGTTTTTAATAGCTAACTTAAAAACATTGAATGGACAATAAGCACTAGCCACCTTTTATAAATTGTATTTTTTTATTGTTCAGAATTTATTCTGAACTTTCAGAATAATGATATAAAATACACAATCTTTATGTCTACCCTATTCTTTTGTGCCTCCAGTAGTCTCTTTTTCTGTTACTAAACTATATTCAATAATAATAATAACTATATTCAATAATACAATTTGAATGAATTGCAAGTAGGAGACCCAGTAGAGTATCGTGCAGAAAATGGGTGGTAGTTTTGTTATAGCTGATTGAATATCTAATGCAGAACCTAGAAATAATGGTTTACTGAAGGCCCTTTTATATATTTAAAAATTTACTATTGTTAAATTTGATGACAATTTCAAATTGAATATACCCGAAATCGCATTGAATCGAGCCGTGAATCCAACTTTTCTCATGGTTTTACTCACGAAATCGTGAAAATTTAACTTTTTCAAAATTTTCGAAAATCACAAAAAATCGCTGTTTTCAGACCATTTTCACCTGTTTTTAGTCATTTTTACTCATCTTTAGTGATTTTCAAAATGAGTGAGGGCATGAGGGCGAGGGCACCCTCCTTTTTAAAAAGTATAAAATTCTGAAAAATCTTTGTTCTGTGAAATATTCTAAAGGCCAATGCCCCCACATGCTCTCACCCTCAACACCCTCACTCACAGATATATATTTTATATAAATTTTATATTAATTTTATATAAATTTTATATAAATTTTATATAAATATATATATAATATTCATATCACACACACCTTGCAACAATGACCTGGTAGTAGTAGTGTTATATAAGGGGGTGAGTCATACAGCGAGTTGGCGCGCAATGCGCCCGGGCAATAAGTGTGGCGCACCCCCTTATAACACTACTACTAATAATTATCCAGATTTAAATAAATCACGCGCCCTGTTATAGAGTTGTGCGTTTTTACTTTTATTAGCAATTATCTATTTTTAATTTAATGTAACAAAAAATATAGTTATTCTTGTTTTGTTTGTTTAATTTATGTGATTTTGCATTGATTTAGGATGTAATATATATCTTGGAAAATATTTCATATCTAATAAAATCTCCTAATGATGCTAATAAGCAAGCAGCTGCTGCGTCAGTAACTTTAACTTCAGAGAATTATTAATTACTTATTAATAGGGAAGAGGAAGAGAAAACACATTAGGTATGGTGATGATTTTTCAATCTCAATATTTTTCTACCCAGCCTAAATGTTATCCAGAGTATGTAATTTCAAATATATTGTTTTTTCAATAATTAGTAATTATTATTATCAATTTTGAAAGTCTTTCTTTAATTTGGTACATGTGGAAAAAGTCAATTATTCAATACGCGGAACCAGATCCCAAAGACTTTAATTCCCCAAACCCAGGGTGCTCATCTTCCGAAAAAATTAAATTTTCTATAAAAATGTTTCCAGTCGTCTCTCCAGGTTCTTATTACAAAGCGCACAAGCCTAATTACAAGAGTAAGCTCTTCCTCTTCAATCCTCTTCAATTTGGCCTTACTCGAGGCCAAAATCCTCTTCAATCTGGCCTTGCACGAGGCCAAATTTTATCGCAAACTGGCTTTCTGGCCTTCACTTCTCTTCTCTCCACACAAGTGTACAGTCTTGAGCACACTGGTTTCGGCTACAATCTCTCTTTCCACCATGCTTCTCCTTCATGCTCGTCACCTCCTCACCCTATGCTCTTTGTACAGAGAAGTCTCACCCCTCACTTTCACACGCCTTATGCTTTATCGTAAACTGAGCTATATCGATTACTTTTCCCTGCTTGACTCCAAGATTGTACAGTCTAGAATTTAATGGAATTCTACGGTTAACTGTATATTTAAGCAAACACAAACACTCGGGCTTCTTCACCCCACATATGCCATTGAGGTGATCTTAATTTAAGCATGTTATGCCCAATGTTATTTTTTAGTCTAATGCAAACTTCAAAAGGTTTTCCTATCAGTAAAGTACAGCACATGCTTGTGCGGCAGTAAAGATCCGATTGCGTGAAGCGAACACCAATGAAATGCGTTATAGAAATCATATATAGCGTTCAGTGAGAATGAAGCCACTCTCCGCCTTCGTCCGCCCTTGTCCGCTCTCGTCCCCTTTGCGCCTCGCGCCTCGCGCCTCGCGCCTCGCCCTCTCGCCGCACTCGGTTCTCCGCCTCTTTGCCTCCTAAACTGCTCCACTAGCTTGCCTCAACAATCGGGCCTGAACTCTAATATCCCAATCTAACAGAGATAAATCTGGACAAACGTCAATTCGTGCAACAATATTGATAAGTAGCCTGTGGCTCCTTATTATTTATATAAAGACTAATTTATATTAAAACATTTATATTGTTTTATTATATAAAACAAATTTGCGTAATTGCGTGATCAATATCCTATTAGGAATTGCTACTAACATTGATTAGTAATAAACATCTTGTTGAAGGTTAGAGATCGAGAGAAACAAATCGAACCTCTGACTTATTTAATTTAACAGAAACATCGAAGATAATAGACATCGTCAAAGAATCTTAAAACGAAACTAAGGACTGCACAAAATGTCACAGTCGTGCTGCACGCTGAAATTGATCTAAGAAATTTTTCGCTAGACAAAATATATCATAAGTGGATTGAATGTTTGCTTCAGAAAAAAAAATTCAGAAAAAAAAATTTTTTTAAAGCAGTGCAGGTAAGACTCGAAATCTGTTTTCTGTGTATTTCTGGGTACTTTTTATCATTCCTCATTGCATTGTTTCATTTCTTACTATTTGAAGAAGGTTAAAGACCCAAGGGAAAAGGTTCGAATCAAGGAAAACAAGTTGGAGAGCCGCGAGAGGGAAAACATCCCACCTGGACTCGAATGTCCCGTGTGTTATAACCAGCTATCGCCATCTAAAAACTGGATTGCCCACATTCGTTCTGTCTGAGATGCGTCCAAAGTTTGTACATTGCGGCAACGAACAGTATAAAGTGTCCAGAATGCCGTGCGGAAACATTCAAGACGGTTGATGAGCTGCAAGCAAATGTGGCTATTGAGCGTACGATTGAAAGTCGTCGAAGATACTAGTTTATTAAATTAGTTTCGACTTAAGATTCTACAGTCATCGTGTATTAGTTTTTTTAAATATAAAATGAGTTAAAACACCTTTGGAAAAAGAAAATATAAACGAGTCTTTGTTTCTTTTCTTTGCTTAAAGTGAAATTACCATTTATGATTCTAGCTTGCGTGCAGAGTGAAACTCTTACTCAGTTAGCATGACTAAGCAAATTTTACTCTGAACTGAACTGCGTAGTACCAGGTTTCACAGCCATAGGTCTTATACTCCTTAGACCACGTCACTGCACTGCAGAGAGATTATAGGGTTCTCGGACCATAGTGTTAGAGCACTCAGGCCAGCTACTTGTCGTGCTAGTTTAAGGACAGACAGAGGGAGAGTTAGTAGGCAGCAGCAGTAGTCATCAAAGAGTAAAAAACTTAGTAAAATATCCTTTTACACATTCGGCTAATAATGTTTTAACATAGTAGTAAAAATTATTAACTATCCAACATTCACATCCTTGCTACCTGCTAATAATGTTTAATAACTCAAGACCTAGAATATAATCCTTGCAGCTCTTCAGGCTTTGGGAATTTTATACAAAAAGTCATGAAGAGCTCACCGCATATGCCGGTGCTAAGTTCTTGAAGGATAGTCTGAGCGGCAAATTTTTTGCCCTTTGTTTGCTTGAACATTTTGTTTTTATCTCTAACGCTCTTGCGCAAATCGAATCACTCGAGTTATAAAGTGAGTTTCGGTAGGCAATGACAATAGCTTTTTTGAAAGCCAATTCTTCTGAAAACATCATGCGATTTTGAAATTACAAACAGCAAGGTTTACGAGCATTAAACGTTTTACAATTTTACTTTAGTGTATCCAGCTTTGATATTTCCTGGTTACAGTCTAATGACTATTCTTGAGTACAAAT
Source organism: Macrostomum lignano (assembly GCA_002269645.1). Taxonomy (NCBI): domain Eukaryota; kingdom Metazoa; phylum Platyhelminthes; family Macrostomidae; genus Macrostomum; species Macrostomum lignano. The sequence continues at coordinate 146,121 of NIVC01001178.1, forward strand.
CAGCAATAGAGAGATAAATGGACGCAGAGTTAAGCAATATTCTAGGAAGGTACATAAGAAACAGAGTTTATTTAAAATAAGGAAAACCGAATGCAGAGTGAGAAAACTCTCTGTGGTTGTCTGTGTGTGGGGGCCTCTCTCTCTCTCTCTCTCTCTCTCTTTTAAAAAGAAACTTAATAATTTATTGCTATAGCTATAACCTGGTTGTCCTCTCTTAAAACATCTGTTGTGAAGGTACTTTCCATCTGTTTTGGAAAAACGAAAGGGTGGACCGCGAATTCCATCCTGCTGATTTTCCTGGATTAAGTTTTGCTTGGAGCTTTGTTAAGACTCTGTCAAATATTCAGTTGTTACATTGCTTATTTTGATTCAACTATCGTGGTTTTAATTCACTAAGACTGGAAAATTTCCTTGTAGTATAGAAAAAAGCTATAGTTGTCGGCATTTGTCAGCAGCTAGTTTTAACTTTCTGAGTACAATGCATTTGTTTAATTTAGCAAGATGTATTTTTATGCATTCGGTATTCTTGTCGTTTCGTATACGGATTTTTTCCTCAGCTCAAAATTGCTACATTTCAAGCATTTTTGACAATTCTTTTCCACTTCTTTCGATTTTTTGTGCATGAAATGCTTCTTTCGCATCCATATCATCAGAACTCCATTCGTGTAGTTGCGAAACATTTAGAAAGACGAGAAGCACCGCAAATCAGGTAAGATTTCATTTGTATTTTCACCATTGTCATGACTATATGACGCCCTTTATTTGTTTTTCATTTAAATGATAGAAGTTGTGATCCAATTTGACACTTACAGGCCATAATCTAGGGGTGAGTTTTCGGAGCTGGCCATAATCTAGGGGTGAGATTTCGGAGCTAGCCATAATGTTGTCTATTTTGTTGTCTATTTGATGTATTATTTGTTGTTACTTTTACTTCTTGGACCGATTTCACGAAGCTTAGCAGCTAGCAGTTAGCATTAGCTTAGTCAACAGTAGCTCTTGAGCGATGCATCACGTGACAGAATCGAGGCCATAGATTGGTTGAGCTACTGCTAACTGCTAGCTGCTAAGCTTCGTGAAATCGGCCCCTGTTGTCCTTATGAACTTTGCCAATTCGCAACCATTCAAGCATTTGTCCTTTTCTACAACTATCCTTGTTGCTATAAAGGCACTGTTCCTAATATTCACCCACCGCTGCTGGCAAATTACATGCGTAACCTTTTTCGTTTAAATTTTTTAATCAAAAATGCTTTTGCCTTCCATTGTTGTTTTCTTTTTTAATAACTTTGTGTGCAACATGAAAGGGCACATACTGATGGACCTGTCCACTGATAGACAGGTAGCATACCCGCTGATCGACAGGTAGCCTACCTACTGATTGACAGGTAGCACACATCAATTTTCTTGTACAATACACTGTATTAAACACAGTTATCAATTAATTCTGCTATACTCTTAAATAATATTTAATTATGATCATAGCCCATTAAGCTTCTTAGTAAATACGTTAAATTTTAGGTCATAAACAATAATGGACAGTATACCCATCGTCCCACCTTTGAAGACGACAGCGTCTTCATTCACTAGTTTCAGGCATCTATGGCAAGCGCAATGAGGCGTCTGAAGTTATCATGCAGTTTCTGCGCAAGACGATCCTACCCAGTCCATCGTTGTCATGCATAATTAGTCGTTCGTCTTTGCAAGGATCGTCAGCAATTACCAAGGTAACTCAATAATAATTGATTTATTATTGAGTTAATTAATTAATTAATTAATTAATATTAATAATTAGTAATATTCTTCCCAGTCAATTGTTGCCATGTATAATTACTTTTCTGTCTCAGGAAGGATTGTCAGCAATTACCAAGGTAACTGTCAATGGTAATACTTTTACTGCTGCGGACAGTGAAAAAGGATTGATGGCATCGTGCTATGCGGTTGCAAATGTCGATGGACGGAAGGCAATTGTTAGGATTTTATCATTCTCTAAACACAACGGCGATCCCTACTCCCACTGCCACGTGTTTTCGGAATCCGTCACCATCGTCACCCTGGCTCGATTTGACAGACTCAATCCAGTTCAAGCTGCTGGCCTGGTCGAACTGGAACGAATATGCCCATTTGTGACGCTGACCTCAGGCAAGAATATAACACTTCGCTGCTCTGAACTGTTGCGATACGTTATTGTTGTCTGTCAGATCGTGCGCTGTATGTACGCAATACCTGTACTTTTTAATTATGAGCACGATTAAGAATTTCCTTCATAATCTTTAACTTGATATTTCATGCAGATTAATTTGATACAGCAACAATTGAAATTAAAAGTGTAGAGTGTTCTACCTCCCGATAAAAGTAAAAAGTAAAAATCATAGATACTACTGTAAGTAAGCAAGTGAATGCATGCGCACTTAAGATAGAAAAAGATGTAGGTTGCTATTTATAGCATATGAATCATGTGGCTATTTATAGCGGATGAATCATGTTGCAACATATGGCGACAAAGTGATTCATGTTACTATTTATAGCATCAGAATGATTCATGTTACTATTTATAGTAACAGCATGAGTCATGTTACTATATTTAACCACAATCAATCTTATTTCACCTTACAGCGTAACACGTGACTCATGGACAAAATGCCTATAAATATAAGTGGCCCAGAGCGGCACCGGAGTCATTCTCCCCACGGAAGAGGAGCGCTCCGAAGAGTGTCGATAGAACGACATACTAGTTAACCAGTCAACTAATACTTGGTCTGATAGTTGCGGTAAGCCTTTCTTAATTGCGCCTATTGTTGTTAGAGCCGGCTCGCTCTTGTCTGTTGAGACTTGAGTTTAATTAAGTCTAGTGAGACTTTTGAGTCTGTTGAGACTCCTGTGGTCGTAGTCTCCCGAAGGACTATCCTAGTAGATCGTAGAGGACCTACTAGCGATATCCGGAGCATCCCTAGTAGAGTGCAGAGAAGCACCACTAGAAGAAGAAGGCTTAAGAGTAACCGCTATATTTGGCGCAGGGATCCCATTGTCGACAAGAAGAATCTGATTGGCCCTGACTACATTACCGACCGGAAGTTACTTCATCGGAAGTAAAGAAGAAGCAAAGGGCCCGAAACAGGAGACACACAGAACCTGGTCTACGCGATCGCCGAAGGATCTACAGACGAGATCAATGAGAATCTACCGCGCGAATTAAGAAGAGATATCTCTGAGGAAAGTCGAGGTAAGTAATACCTTGTTGATAACTGGGTTGCCTAGCTAAATAGCTAGAAGTGGTGGTTCCTTGATTATCAAAAGACTGGTAATAAGGAACACATCAAGAGTGATGCCATGACCAACTCATCATCAAGTATCCCCTTTAAATATCATGATGCAGAGTATCTGCAGGTTGTCTGAGTATCAGGTTATTTGACTGTAATTTTTGTTAAATTGCAAACAGATTTTTAGAGAGTACGCCGATAATGAGCAGATGTATATGTAAAATTAATCGACGCAGGTAGCAGAACAAGTAGCAGAAAAATACACGAAGTTAACTTTTTAAGTAAGTACTAAGTAACATTTAATACTTTGTAAGAATTTGAAACGACAAGATAAACTTGCTAAGTGTGTGCCAAGTACTTGGCAGACGTATTCACTGTTACTTGGAATGGTACTTTATAAGTTTCGATGTTTTTTACTACGGCGGCGTTGTTCAACCCATTCAACCTCTTGCAGCTAAAGAATTAATACTATGGCCAATGCTTCACTCCATGTATACCCAGAAAAGAGAACTTATGGCCAGAAAACAAAGAAACAAAGATCCAGACAAGAATGAGCCGCCACGGATTAGAGCAGTACACGTAGCTAGCAATAGTGAAAAGACCAAGCAGAAGCCGGAAGTGAAGGAAGAAAGCGAGCCGGGAGACTAGTAATTGACGTAGACATTGAGGAGATGGATAGAGAGACACGACGGCGAGAAGAAGTGTTCAGAGAGATGTCAAGATTCATAGAGGAGATTCAACTGTTGCAATGCTATTCGTCCATAATTTCTAGAAACTTCCGCCACCTTCGCGCACCTCATATTAGTAAAAATTTCAAAATTAAGCCAAAGAAATTTCTACATTTTTCTGCGAACTTCTATAACAAACAAATTTTACGCTTAAACTTTACATACTTCATAGCTTAATTATTAGCCATATTATTATTTAATGCATTTACTCTTATTAGATACAGTATATATTATAATATCGTATCTTTGTTATAATCCTAAAGAAATTTCCAGAACACCGTAAATTTTCTATAAATATACAGCAGGCAAACCCAGCTAATAATCAAGTTCTCTGTAATCTCGATTATCGATAATAAACAAACAAAACACCGCTTTCAAGCCTCACTTATTTTGCGGACTCGCTACACAACAATACAAGGAAGGAGACCGGCGGAGGAACCATCTGAACAGCAAGATAACCCTGGTGAGCAAGAGAAAAAAATTTTGTCGATGCTACCGTGCCCTGAAGAAATACCAGGTACATTATGAAGACGGACAGGACAGGACTATTCGAATCCAAGCTATTAGAGGCATGCGCCAATTTTCTATCAACGTCATCTAAGGAGGAGGCAATCAAGTGCTTTGAAATGGCATGCACTTACTGCCTCCAGTGCGCTGAAAGTAATGCACGAGGGGCTATCTGCATGAGCAACACGATAGAGCAGTTGGAGTTTCTGGCGGAGAAATTTGATCTGGAGCACCGAATGGTGCCCATAAACGGCCTGCTTTATATGTTGGCACAAAAAACTGTCAATCTACGGCCGGTACACAATATTTAACAATAACATAATAACGGAACTGCATTTTACTTTTATACAATATATGTATTTGACAATTATTTTCTTTTACCATCTTTTGGAACAGAACATTATTTACATCGCTGCCTTGCTCAATGCTCAATAATGCACAACATTTTATGACACAAATACCTATTCACATTTGCGTGCATTTCAAAAAAATGTCACATTTATTCTTTTCTGTCAATTAATAGTGTTCAAGCATCTTTTGGAACAAAACTGCTGCCAATAATACAAAAAATTATGACAGCGTATATTCATTTTTTGTAGTGTTCATTATGTGCCACATTACATCAAATATTTCTAGCAATTATTACGCAACTTGCCTATGTTTCAATCAATTGTCATATGTTCAGAAATTTTCATATACATGCTATACATCCAGCTTGACGTTGATAATTATTCTTTTAACAAATAAATATGGATTAACAATGTACAAAAGGGGTTTTGCTCATTTCTGTAGCAAGGGGAAGTGTAATAGGGCATATATTTAATGGGTGAATTTAAATATGCTCACTGCCCAGCCCAATCTAGCCCACTGAAGAGCTAACATCCCTCAACTGAGATATTCCTGAACAGACAGTCCCCTTAAGTAGTAAGAATAAGGGTCCTGATAATTGGGAAAATGAACAATATTTGTCCTGGGCCCTAGCCTACAATGACTAGGCTTTATAGCCTAGGCTTTAGGCTTTATGGATTTATTGATTTAATTGAGTTATCCGAGTAACGAAGAAGCCGCCCTTCAGGAGGACCTATCACAGAAACTTAGAGAATTCAATTGTTCATTAGGGCGCATATTCTATTGCTAATTCTGAGCTTGAAGACCATTAAGAAGTTCTGATTTACTCTCATTTTGGTCGACCCACAGATAAAAGTCAAGGACTCAAGAAGACTACTCCAAATCGGCCATCACTACTGCTAAGCCAAGTTAGACAGTCACACACACATACCGCAAGAACCAGAAGTCTACCAACCACAAGAGGATCTGCTACAGTAAGTAATTTGAACTGGTAAATGCCTACACACTTGTTCCCCAGTGTTTAGAAATAGGAGTTTTTGAGTGACTGATCACCATTCTCAAACTTTTCATTAACTTGGTCTACTAAATTTCAAAAAAACAATTGCTTCAAATTCAGAACTATCAAACTGTTATAGCTAAATTTAAGCTAAGCCATACCCAGGGCCTAGGGGCTAGGTCGAGACTCGAGTCAGTTGAGTCAAGTGTAGCATCTGCGTGAGCCACTTTTAAATCGGTGCCGGCGTTGCCGCCGAGAAACACCAAAAAATATCATGATTGTCATTACAGTTTCAAACAATCACGACTCACAAGACTCTATTAAGTCTTTTGATATTGAGTCTGACTCTATTTACTATAAATAGTATAATACTATACTATATAAATACTATAAATAGTACTTTTTCTTTAATTGTTTTTTTTGTCCAGGGACAGGGATTCTTGGTAGACCTCCCCGGGGTGTTTCCCCAGTGGTATACCCTGGGAAGGCCAGGGAGCACTCCCCGGGGTCGGGGATGACATCCTTAGTCCTAGGTTGCCAAGGATTTATTCAAGGATTTTAGGCATTTGACAACTAAATAATAATTTAGGCCTATTATGTTAAGTTTTAAACTTTTAGAATTTATCTATTCTAGGTATTGTTTTATTTTAAGTGGGATATTTAATTTAGAATTGGATATAAATAGATTATTAGGCTTAGAACTAGAAGGCCAGAATTGGCAAAGGCATTAAAGTTAAATCTAAATTGGCATAAGGCTTAGGCCTATTAAAAAATCTATTTGACTAGGTCTATTGTCATTTACTAGCTATATAAAATGACTAAAATAGTACTAGCAATTTTTTAACATTTATTCTATCTCTATAGTATTTAGTTAGGTTTTTTAGTTATATTTAAAATATTTTTTGACAGTCTCTTGATTTTTTTTTCAAGTTCAAAACTTACTAAACATGGATATACATACATGCGCAATCCCCCTGATTTGCACTGGCCATGCTACTTACTTTTTGATCAAAAATGCGACTTACCTGTGAAAATAACCCTAAAGCAAAATTAACGCAACTTTTGTTAAATGGCAAGAGTAACTATGACTGTCTTATTAGGCCTAAATGCCTTAGCATCAAATTAGTACTTCGTTTGTTTTCTTTGGGGTGGCATTTTTGCAACTTACCCTTGGTCTACCACAATTTATGGTGGCCAGATTGGCTAGGTTGGCCAGTAGTTGCACATGTATATGGATATAGGATGTCTAGTTTATTGAAATTAATGAAATTATTAGGCCCTATAATTTAAACAAAAATTTTATCAACATTCAACTTTGATTGTCAACTTTTCAGTACAATTTTCTTCATTGGCTAGGGGGAGGCAAGTCTGTCACAACGCAAGTAGCTACCATCATGTATAGCATCATGATGGACTCTCTAGGAAAGTAGTATAGCCTTTGAGGCGCAAAATGCAATGGCATTGACAAACTATATTTTGAAGCCATTGGTCTTCTCCTGCTTATCAGACGTAAGAATCGTTGGATAAATATATTTTTTTTTACTTGTCAGCTGCCACCACTGTGTAAGAATATTTTAAATATATTTTAAATAGTAGCTTCTTTTCCTTGGCAAAAAGGAGTCTTAAATATAAACTTAATAATATAATTAATTAGTTTAGTAAACCATTATTGAACCATAGAATTTTGCTAATAAATAGTTTGTAAATTCTCTAGAAACTGAAAACTCAAAGAAAAACTTAATACCTTTTCTGCTTATCATACAACTACAAACAATTTCACCTTTGACAGAAATTGTTTGGTCAGTTCATAAAAATAGAAGCCAATAGAGATTGAAGAGGCTATAGGCGATCACCTGCACTTTGCAATGGTTAGAGAGCGCTGGAAAGCTCAACACACCATTGCTAGTCCAACAGTTGCAGCTGCTGCTGCTGCTACTATTGATGATAACGCCTATAATCAAACTGATGGGGATGGCTTCAGTGTTAATGACACCTGTGGTCAAGCTGACTAGGATGGCTTTAGTGCTGACAAGGAAGACAATCAAGACTTCAGTGTTATCTATATCATTTAGCTGAAACTTACACCTTTTTGCTACTACAAAAAAACACTTTCTATCAATAACTTAAAGTACTACTATTACTAAGTACTACTAAATACAAGAAGTAAAGGTTAGACACGAGACAAGTCACCAGAGAAGTACAGATTAGACACAAGACAAATAGAGATTAGACACCAGAGAGGTAGAGATTAGCCAGGAGACAGGACATTTTGAAGATTCGGTGCCATTTTAGAGATTAGGTGTTATTTAGAAAAAATTTGACCATTTTTATTAATATTGCCATTCAAATTCAATTCTTTTAAAAAGCGCTACTTTTTTGTAAATATAGTGCCATTTTTTCAAATTTGTGTCTCTTCCAATACATATTTTCAATTTTTATTAAATTGCATGTCATAATTTAAATAATTAAATAAGTGCTTTTGCCATTTATTTAAAATTGATTGCCATAATTTCTTTAAAAGTTGCTGCCATTTTCTAAGTTTATTTAGACTTTGTTGTCACTTTTAAATATAGTGCCATTTTTTAAAGTCAGTTGCCATTTCTACAAAAATAAATGTGTGCCCATCTGCTTGATTGGTTAATGCATTGTTTTTGATAAAATAATAATTAATATATTTTTTCCATATCTTATTGTGCTACTATTAGTAAAAAGTAAAGAAAATTAAAAATGTTGTCATGGCAACATTGCATGCTGTTGCTGCAACATTCAAGCATGAACAGCTACAACGACAAATGAACAATTGATATAATATTGCTATGTAACAATGTAACAAAGTTTGGCAACAACATTGTGGCAACATTATGGAAATGTGTTTGGCAGCTAGGCCTAGGACACTAGTACATAATCCTGACATTGCTTTGGTGCATGGCACATTAGAAAAAAATGGGGGAAATTTATTCTAAGTACACATGGCGCACCTTCTTGACTAGGCCTATGGAGCTAAGCCACTTTCCTGACTATTATGGGGCATGGGTATAATATCTGCTTAACAATTAGTATGATAGGCCTAATTCAATAATATTTTGCCCGAAAGCGAAATATTTATTATATTTAATAAAACATGTAAATTGTAAAATTTGAGGCCTATGTATAATAACTATAAATATAATAAAAAGAAGTGTTAATACTAATATTGTATTAATAGGCCTATGCATTATGGCAGTGCTTATCCCCACGGTACCGTAGGAATAATTTCTGTCTTATTCCAATGGTACCATGCGTATAATTTTCTGCTTATCCACATGGCACACTGATGAGATAGCTGCCCTATCTTCTACATATGCCATGCGAATAATTTTCTGCTTATCCGCACGGCACACTGACGAGATAGCTGCCCTATCTTCTGCATGAATAAAAAGAATAAAGCGAATAAAGCGAATTGTTAAAGCAATGCAATAATCGATACAAACAAAATTGTGAATTCACATGAGTAGTAAAATTCTACGGAAGCGGCAATGGACTATATAAATCACGGCGAGATCAGATTAGACTTTGCTAAAAATTTAAATAATAAACAATTCTTAGAATTAATTTAATTTAAATCATTTGTTACTACACAAAAAAAATTCTTTCTCATAGAAAAGTCGTTAAATCTAGTTATTTCTTTAGAACAAATGTTCAAGCCAAGATATGTTGTTAGACTGCACTCAAATCGTATGTACTAAACTTCCCACACAGCATATATAGAAGATAGGGCAGCTATCTCGTCAGTGTGCCATGCGGATAAGCAGAAAATTATTCGCATGATACCGTTGGAATAAAACAGAAATTATTCCTACGGTACCGTGGGGATAAGCACTGCCATGCATTATAGTCCTTGAAAGATTAGTATCTGTTGCTTCATTCTATTAAGATGAATAGATATAAATTTCATTATTTATTTTTTTGCTTTTTTTAACTAGAAATAAAATTATAAGCATCAGTACTAAACTGAAAGTCGCGTATATAGGTATTTTAGGGACTTGCAGGAGACTTAAATTACAGTGACTTACTTAGGCCTATTCAAGTTTTTCTTTAAAATATCGTACAAATACCTAATAAATAAGTTCCCTAGCTGGTTAAGTGCAGATTAGAATTAACAAATGAAGAAATGAAGAAATGAAGAAAAGTTACCTTCATTTCAGTTACGTGCATTCCTCTCCAGCTCTCAAGCCTTAAAACAAGCCACGGCCAGTCCTGGCAGCCCCGCAGCACCAGCAGCCGTGTAAGACTTGATACTTAAATTAACGGGTGGAATTGGGCAAGGCCAGAAGGAAGAGCGGAGAGAGAGGGGAAGGCTTTATTGTTGCTATAACTACCCCCGCCCTCTCTGCCTTAGCCAGGGTTCGGAATGAATGTGGAAGCCCTCCCCCCCCCCCAGTGTACACTCAGCCAAGTACACTCCCGCTCTCCACTCTTTCTGAGAGAAGGCATTGAAAAAAATCGATAGTCACACGCCCGACGTTCCTTGTCCAAGCCCAGACCAAGCGTTATCGTAACATCCCCTTCCCCCAACGGTCTCGGCTGAGCCAAGGCGAACTAAATCTAAACGTCTGCCGGATTGTATATAAGCATGCAGCATTTGTTCATCAAAATCCTCTCCGTGAGACAGAAATCCATCAATCCAAATCCTCTCCGTGAAACAAGACTCCATCAAAAGTAAAAACCAAAATCCTCTCCGTGAAACAGGACTCCATCAATATTCTCTCCATGAAACAGAAATCTATCGAAATCTTCTCCGTAAAACAGAGGAATCCATCGAAATCCTCTCCGTTAAACAGAACTAAGTCATATTCAAACAAAAGCTTTTTAATAGTTAGAATAGAGGTAATAAAAAATTGGAGTACATTATGTTAAATAAAGATTTGAGGCAAGCATTGATCTCTTTTGCTGGTTTGCCGCGCAGAATATCCGGCACCGTCTGTTTAAAGCATGTGTGTGCCGTCCCGTGTGGAAACTGGCCTATGGCATGCATCTGCCTCTCTCTATATCCCTTGGGGTCCTTAAAACTTATCTACTCTCTCCTTTCTCCTCCCTCTTCCCGTCTGTCTTCTCTCTCCTCTCCTCTCCTCTATTTTCTATCATTTCTTTTCTCATCTCATCTACAATCTCGTCTTTTCTCTCTTTCCTCTCTTCTCTCAGGGGGCCAGATGAGAGAGGAAATGAAAGAGACTAGAGGATGAAGAGAAAAGAGGAGATAAGAGATAAGATGAGAGAGAAGCGAGGAGAGGGGAGACTAGAGAGAGAGAGATTAGAGAGGAGAGAAACAGAACAGATTTTCTTGAGCTTCTCAAAGTTTTTTTCATCGGTACAAAACTAGGTTTGTCAAGTAGTATGAAGACCCACGTCTAAAAAGAAGCCCGTTCACTGGTGGCAAAAAGACGTGTGCGTCTTCATACTACTTGTTCTGCTGCATCATCGCAGTCATCGAGGTGAAGAGGGCGTTGACGTCGACGGAGCAGGGACTGGGGGCAACAGGCGCCTGGCCGCACCACGCCGACCTCTGCGTGCCCCTTGGTGTGCTGCGCTTTGCTGCCGCAGCAGAGGCGCGGCCGTCCGAGCCAACCGAGGTCATTCGCTGTTTGGTGATCTGGCCCGCGATGCCAGGAGGTGCCAGCACTATTTGCACGGGTGACGCCGTCCGGTCTATCAATGCAGCCGGCCCCGACGTTAAGAGACGCGCAGAGTCTGGACGGCCGTTCGGACTCTGACGGGGCGCAAAAAAGTGCGTGGCGATGAACCTGGCCGACGACACCCCGGAGGAGCGCAGGAATGAATTGCGCGACTTTTTTTTACCGCCATCTTGAACGCGCCCGCGTCGCCACTGCCTACAAGTTTTGCGATCACTGGACACACCGCTCCAGCTGAGGAGGAATTCTGCACCAGCCCTCCAAATGGCACCAAATTTTGTACTCGAGATCCTAATCCTAAATCCTAAATTCCTTAAGAGAAAAAAGGAAGAGATGAGAGATGAGTGATGACAGAAAAAGAGAATAGCGATGACAGCAGAGAGAGGGGAGAGAAGAGGGGAGTGAGACGGGAATGAAGTGGGAAGGCAGGAGAGAAAAGGAGAGAGAAAGAAAGGAGAGAAGAGAAAGTAAAGAGAGGAGATGAGATGAGAGATGAAAGAAGAGAGATGAGAGAGAAGAGAGTAGAGAAGGGAGAAATGAGTAGAGAGGACCAATCTAAGGCGCTGATTCGGTGAAGAAAGGACTTATAAGTCAATGTAGTTAATGTTAATGTTGGCGATATTTTAAATTTGGTAAATTCTTCGTCAGGTCTTCTCTCCTCAGGAGATAGAAAATAAAGTAGAGAATATATAAGAGAAATATAAAGTAGAAATAAAGTAGAAATATATAAAGTAGAAAAGTAGAAAATACTATATAATTTTCTATATAAAGTAGAAAATATAGTAGAGAGAAGAGAGGAGAGATTGAGAGAGGAGAGAGAAAAGAGAGAGAATTCCAGCCATGATGAACTGGAATCTTCTATAATAGTCATCGATCTAAAAAATTTTCTAAAAGTCTCCAGAGCGTTGAAGGGTTATACTGCACCATTAAGCTGGTTTTTTCGGCGCAAGATCTTTAGCATCAGCTCAAGTGCTTGGAAAGTCAGGCCGGTTTTGTGGGACATATTATAATACTCGTACTCTCAATTAGATTGTACACTAAACTGGCATAGGTACCCTAAGCCTCTTCCTCTTCTCCAACGGGGTTGCAAAGAAAGCTATAAATAAAGTCATTTCAAAACACTATACATTGCTACTTCATAAGCTGTATCTCACCTTTTGGTCTGGGGAAGGGATTGTACACGTACTCGTTGTGACTTGGAGCTTGCCACCCGCTAAACTTTGTCAATTTAAATGTGCAGTTAAAGAGCTAAATTTAATACTAAGTTCTAATCACATGACGCCTGTTTATCGGTTTAATTTTCCTTGGTCTGTGTGCGAAGCAAATGAAGCTCTATTGGGAGTACGAGATCTGCTAGCAGAAAATCTGCTAGCCGAAGTTTGCTAGCGAGAAATTTGCTTGCCGAAATCTGCTAGCCGAAATGTGCTAGCCGAAATGTGCTAGCCGAAATGTGCTAGCCGAAGTTTGCTAGCCGAAATCTGCTAGCCGAAATCTGCTAGCCGAAATGTGCTAGCCGAAGTTTGCTAGCCGAAATGTGCTAGCCGAAGTTTGCTAGCCGAAATGTGCTAGCCGAAGTTTGCTAGCCGAAATGTGCTAGCCGAAATCTGCTAGCCGAAATGTGCTAGCCGAAATCTGCTAGCCGAAATGTGCTAGCCGAAATCTGCTAGCCGAAATGTGCTAGCCGAAGTTTGCTAGCCGAAATGTGCTAGCCGAAATCTGCTAGCCGAAATGTGCTAGCCGAAGTTTGCTAGCCGAAATGTGCTAGCCGAAATCTGCTAGCCGAAATGTGCTAGCCGAAATGTGCTAGCCGAAGTTTGCTAGCCGAAATGTGCTAGCCGAAGTTTGCTAGCCGAAATGTGCTAGCCGAAATCTGCTAGCCGAAATGTGCTAGCCGAAATCTGCTAGCCGAAATCTGCTAGCCGAAATGTGCTAGCCGAAATGTGCTAGCCGAAGTTTGCTAGCCGAAATGTGCTAGCCGAAATCCGCTAGCCGAAATGTGCTAGCCGAAGTTTGCTAGCCGAAATGTGCTAGCCGAAGTTTGCTAGCCGAAATGTGCTAGCCGAAATGTGCTAGCCGAAATGTGCTAGCCGAAGTTTGCTAGCCGAAATGTGCTAGCCGAAATCTGCTAGCCGAAATGTGCTAGCCGAAATGTGCTAGCCGAAATGTGCTAGCCGAAATGTGCTAGCCGAAATGTGCTAGCCGAAACCTGCTAGCCGAAGTTTGCTAGCAGGAATTTTGCTAGCAAGGATTTTGCTAGCTGCCTTGCTCTCGTAGCTGTTGCATGTTATTTGCTGTGTTTTGATTCCGATTTGAGCTGCTTTGATTCGTACGAGTAAATATACAACTTATATACCATATACGGCCACTACCAGCCATTAATTTCTGATTTAGTAATTTTTAATTGCATTATATTACGATACAACAATGCAGGCTGCAATTATTATTATATATTGCAATTTGCAGATCACTGCTAATAAGCACGACAAAGAGAGTCATTAGAGCGAAAAACGCAAATTTATTTGTCATGCATGATAAGTCCTGCAAAGTTTCTTGCGAAATTGAACAAGAAAAAATGTCTCTAGCAAATTACAACTTCGTAAATTGCTGTTCGCCGGTTTTGGTTAGATTATCGCTAACAGATTTCGGCTAGCAAAATCCTCGCTAGCAAAATTCCTGCTAGCAAACTTCGGCTAGCAGATTTCCTGCTAGCGGATTTCGGCTAGCACATTTCGGCTAGCGGATTTCGGCTAGCACATTTCGGCTAGCAAACTTCGGCTAGCAGATTTCCTGCTAGCAAATTTCATAGACCCGCTCTATTGACGCCCCTCCGGCCCAAGCCCTCACGTCGTCACAGCCTCCCACTTAGAAGGGACGGGAGTGTACATTGTATGTACGATTATTCCTTCCTTTCCTTTCCTTTCCTTTCCTTTCCTTTCCTTTCTAACCAGCTTAACTCAGCCCAACGCCAAAGCCATGCAAGCAATCGCATGCAAATGCAAATTTTGCAAAGCGGTATGCAGCTTAATCGGATGAATTTTGGTGCAAAAAATGCGTTTTTTACCTGAAGAAAACATCGAATGGTTATGAAACTGAAGAAATTTGTTACATTAACTGTCTGAAACACTGTGCATTGGTTTCAGTGCAAAATTCCTACCATTTCCCGGTTATTTAGCCCCGGAAGTAACAAAAGTGTCAAAAATCATGTTTTCAGTTTTTTATCGATAATTTTTTACCCAATGAACCGAATCTCTAGAAATTGCACACAAATGTGCCTCGTTATGTGGGAAATCAGGCGTCATAAAAACATTGCCGTCCTATTGCGTTTTTTGCCTGATGTTGCAGACACTTAAAAACTTGGTTGATTTTAGCCAGACATAAGGACGACTCGTTGCGGTATCCGCCTTTGATCTACCATTCTTTTAAAATTTTATTCATCCATTTTTCGGGCACCCAATCAGCCAAAAATCACGAATTATCGATTTCTGATCGATTTTTCAACCCGAAAGCAGCGAAATCAGATGGCGGCAGTTCAAACCAATATAGTACAGCAACTACATAAGCTATGGAAATTCGAAGTCGGATTATTCGCACCATGGTCTCAAAATTATAATGAGCAATAATGCGAAACTCATGTGATTTTTTGAAAATCGATTCTTGTCGATTTTCTCAGCACTGCAGAATCGTAGGAAAACAAAACTCTAGACACTTGTAGATATTTGCATTGCACATCTAAAAGCACTGCTTTGAAGCCCAAACTCAAAAAGCTTCGTAGGAAAAAGGGGCGAAATAATAAAATAAGGGTCATTTCTTTACCCAAAAAACCCACCAAAACTGCATAAAGATGCAGAAATAAATCAAAGCGCCATATACCATTTTGTAGGAAATTTAATTCGACAACTTTGATCTTCAGATGTCGAAGCCGTATCTCGTAAGTAGGGGTGTTCGGGTCGGCCATTTTTTTCGGGGTTCGGGGTTTACCCCGAACCCGGTACCCCTACCCCGAACCCCGAACCCCGTCCCGAACATTTCTTCCAACCCCGAACCCGGTACCAAAACCCGACCCGACCCGAACGTAACCCCGAACATTTCACGCTTATTTTGGTCAATCATTTTAATAAATTCAATTTTCAGTTTTCAATTTTTCAGTTTTCAGTTTTGAATTTCAGTTTTAAATTCAGTTTTATATATTGAGATGTGCCTTAACAGCTTCAACCACATAGCCTTGTGGTTTTATTTCCCTTAGCTACTCTACAACTAGGAAAAGAAATATGAAACACTTCTTGCAATGGGATTGGGATTGGGATGGAAGGAATACCAAGACCCAAGATCTAATAGTAAGATACATGAAAGTTCACAACTAAAATCAGGACCATTTCGTACCTATACTTACAACGAAATTGCTTTCATAGTAATATTACATCTATTAGTTTATTTAGGCTGCAAAAATAGAGTACAATAAAATTAGATTATACCCTGTAGTGTAGATATCAGTAGAGATAGAACTAGAGCGATAAAGAGATAGCACAGATAAAGCAATGATGCAATGAAACAGGAGAGTTAATCACAAATATATATTTATTTTTACTTTTGACTACAGTTAACAGTAAGTCAGTAGTGGTATAACAGAATTGCTATGTAAAAACTAAAGTGACGTCTTTACATAAAATTGTATGCTGATATGAGTAGGTAATCATTGTGATAATTGATTATTGGCGACTGATGCGTGGAGAATAATAGTGTATTTATAAATTTTAAGCTTCCTCATCCAATCCAGAAGTTCAGACCATGTTACACGTAGCACATGTAAAATTATTACTGAACGTAATTTTTTAAATCATCAACTGCAAGACTGAATGGGTCGAAAAACGACAATCGTTATTTACCAGAAAGTGTAAATGAATCCATGGTTCTATCTGCTATTTCCGTTTCAAATTGTATGTAAAATATAAATTAAGTTGTACCTGAAACTCAATGCATATCTTTCGCATTGTGGATTTTGCATAAGGAGTAAAAAGTGCTTGAAAATACTCTTGAGAATGATAATTGTTCAAAATCCCGAAACCCCCGAAAACCCGGTGGCCAAACCCGACCCGAACCCCGAACCCTGTACTCCTACCCCGAACCCCGAACCCTGTACCCCTACCCCGAACCCCGAACCCGACCCGGAACACCTACCCCGAACCCCGAACCCGGTACCAAAACCCGACCCGAAACCCGACCCGACCCCGAACCCCGAACACCCCTACTCGTAAGGTGTACCAGAATTTTGAGATCTCCTAGAAGCACTTTTGAAAAAATCGTCTTTCAAGTTAATTTAAGGCTTAGTTAAAAAATCTCTGCACTTGAAAGTAAATTTCATTCGATAGATCTAAAAGTTTTCTATCGATCGACAACTCACTCAACTCAATCAGTGCAGTGGTTGCAAAACAGAAGCATTTTTGGCGAAAAAACGTGAAGTTTTTTTCTTCGGCCGCCATGGGTAGAAATTATTCACTCGCCCTCGGCCCTAGCGGGGCCTCGGGTTCTCTCGCTCGTTCACTGGCGGAACTAGCAGCTTATTCAGCAGCTCGCCGCCAATGTCCGTCCAGCCTCGACACCAGTTGCATCAACGCCTGCATCAGATGCTCATGATCCGTCCGGGCTCATCCGCTCCACTGTTCTCAAAAAGGTCCGTCTCCCGACACTCGACGGCACCGACCGTGCTGCATTTTCTGGGTTCTGGGACGCCTTCATCTACCGCGTCGATCAATCCAGCCTCAACGACGTCGTTCGAGGCACTCCGCGGTCTCCTATCCGGCCGCGCCCGCAGGAAGCTGGGCGCCCTCAATGCCTACCAACCCAACGCCTACGCTGAGGCCTGCCGCGTCCACCAGGCTAACTACGCCGACGCCCAGGAGCAGAAAAACACCTGCTTCCAACGCCTCCTCGGACTATGCTGCAGCTCTGCCTCCGACGTAGACGAGCTCGAGACCTACACCGACGCCCTCCGACTCGCTACCGGCCAGCTCTCCCACCTTGGCGAGCTCACCTGCACCCTCGACGGCTACGTCTACGCACTCTGGAGCCGCCTCTGGATCGAGCTGCAGAACGAGATCCGCAACGGGCAGCCTCTCATGCAACTATAAAACAGCTCCACAGCCACCTCGACTGCAAGCTGAAGACGCTCAGAGCCGCTTCCACTACCCCGCCGGCTGCGCCCTTCGCTTCCGCCATCCTTCTGGGCAACGCCAGTTCCCAGCCGCCATAAGCCCGCAGCACCGGCAATCGCTTATCGTCAGGCGCCGATCGACCTGATCCCGCTCCTCGCGCCGACATTACATCTCGCCCAGCCACGCAGTTTAGTTCTACTGCCAGCCAAGAGCCAAAGAGTTCTTGTCCCTGCAGCAACGCCAGTCAGCTTATCGGCCCTAACGTACCCGCCCAAGCTCTTCGACCGACTCTCACAGCCTGCCCGACACCCTCCAGGGCCATCCTCGACGGCTCCCTCGACACCACAGCCTCTCGTCTCAATGGCTTCCTCGGCTCCTCGCAAGTGGTCATTGCGAACACTTTCCTTAACAACGACAACCTTCACCTCGACCAACGCATGTCCAACCTCGAAGCTCTCGGCACAGCAAAGGATGCTGAAAGGCCTGACCCCAGGAACGACAGACCCCAGGAGCGCCTGCCCGACTCCATCACGCGCGATACTGACGGTCGAATCTCCGTCGACCTGCCATTCGAGCCTGGTGCCGAGCTCCTACCTTCCAACTTTGGCCAGGCCTTTGGTCGTGCTCAAGCCACCCACCGCCGCCTCAGCCTTCCCGAGCGCGAGGCCTTCTTACGCCGAGTTTGAGAAGCGCAAGCAAGAAGGTGTCCAGGAACGAGTCAGCCCTGGCCAGGTAGCTGGCCCAGTCATCCAGATTCTGCCGCACTTCCCAGTCACCAAGGAAAGCTCGAACACCACAAAAATTCGCCCCGTTGTCGACGCATCAGCAAAGACCTTTCTTGCCGGCGCTACGCTCTATGATTTTCTAGAGCCTGGACCAAACCTGCTGACTCTCTACTCCGAGTCCTTTTAGTCCATCGCGCCCACCGCTTCGCCATCTCGTCCGACTTCCAAGCTGCGTTCTATCAGATCGGGTCAATGAACGCCATCGAGACGCTCTCCGTATCATTCTCCCAAGAGCCATCTCTAAATGCTCATCGACGGCAACTTCGAGCTCTGGCGCTTCACTCGCATCGTCATGGACGCCTCTCCCAGCCCGTGGATTCTCCTGTCGGTCCTCCACAAGATCTGCTTGGACGCAATTAACTCTGGAGATTTTGACCTCACCCGACACGAGCTCGAGTGCATTATCGGCGGCCTCTACGTCGACAACCTCGTCATCGGCGCTGACACCAAGAAATATGCTTCCCGTCTCGTCTGCCGGCCCGCTTGCCGGCCCGTCTGCCGGACCGCTTACCAGCCCGTCTGTTGGCCCGCCTGCCGCCTCGGCTTCCGGCGCGGAATTATTGTTACACCTGACTAAACATTTTACCGCTTCCACGAACTAAACTCAATGCGCAAATACTCGCTATCTAATCATTCCACTGTTTTTACCGTTCAAAATCCCCTCTATACATCGTTACCTTTTGGCCCCCTGAGCCTGTTGGATTTCTATCCTCTGAATATTTTTACTTTCTGTTTTGCAATTCAGCCTTGTGCTTTTCAGTTAGCCGACTCCCTTCGTCTACCATGCTCTTCCCCACAGACAATCTCAATCTTTAATTCACCATAGATAATTCAGCTAACATGTTTATTATTGTTAGTATAAATACAACTTCAACCCGCGGCTTAGGCCCTTCTTCTTTTCTGCCCCGCTATTCACTTACAGCTCGTATTTTTAGTTTATTCGACAATTGCATATCTGCGTCAGTAAATCTGATGAAGATTGCTGAGCTTTAGAGGCCAGGCCTCATCCTGATCCAGGAACCCTGGATGCGCAGCGGTAAGTTGCCCAACATTCCTTCTGGCTACTCTGATTTTTGTGTGTGGCCCGGGGAACAGCCGCCCTAGAGCGGCTATCCTCGCTGCCAGCCATCTCCAGGCTTGGCTGAGGACTGATCTCTCTGATGGAGACCTCTGTGTCATCCAATCTAATCATCTCTCTCCGCGGACGTGTCTCGTTGCTTCGATTTATATTCCAGGCGACAGAGGCCCTGCACCTGAGAGTCCACTGCGCCTTGCGCAATACTGTGAGTCCCAGAACGCTGAGCTGTGCTTAGGGGCGACCTCAACGCACACCATAAGCACTGGGGCAGCGAAGACACCAATACTAAAGGGGAGGAGCATCTGGCCCTCATCTCTAACACAAACCTCATGCTCTGCAACCGCGGTAGCACTCCTACCTTTAACAATGGCAGATGGAATGAGGTCTTCGATGCCACACTCGTTACCCAAGACTCTTTGACAGAGTTGAGGAGTATAGAGTCTGGTCTGAGGAGCCCTCCCTGTCTGACCACTGCTTTATCGTCTTTAGCATTGCGGACACTAAGCCCAGTCCTCGATCAATTGGAGGCGTAATATCCGCAACACCGATTGGGCGGCCTATAAGGCTACCCTTGATCTGCACCTGCAGGAACTCACGGACTTACGTCCGATTGAGACCTGCGAGGATGTGGACCATACGCTGAGACGCTGACAGGTTGCATTATTGCAGCCTATGAAGCGGCCTGCCCTGTCCGTGCCTACAAAGGCACGACCTCGGCGCCGTGGTGGAACCCGGAGCTGGGGAAACACAGGCGGAAGCCCAAAAGCCTTCACCGCCGTGCCATGAAGACGGGAAACCCGGAGGACATGGAGCTTTTCCGGCAAGCCTCCCGCAACTTCAAATCTGAAGTGCGCAAGGCCAAGGAATGTAAATGGCGCCAGTTCTGCAATGAGTCTGATCAAGACAGACCTTACTTTTAGGCTTGTCAAGGCCCTTACAATGGACAAATGTCCAAATTAGCTATGATCAGAAAAGATGATGGCTCTCTTACTGAAAACCCTGAAGAAGTGCTTCAACATATGCTCAGCACATTCTTCCCGAGGGTACCCACTGCTAGATCGGAACCAACCATTCGATGGATGGAGCCACCCTAGCGACGGGCATTATCACTGAAGACTTGATCGCTCGCAAAACCTTCAAGCCTTTCAAATCTCATGGACCTGATGGTATCTACCCTGTTCTTCTTTGTGAAGCAGCTAAGATACCCTCGTTCTTGAGACTTACCCGCAATCTCATGCGGGCCTCTATCCAGCTGGGGGGATACGTTCCCAAGTGCTGGCCCGAAGCTCGGGTAGTCTTCATTCCCAAACCTTGGAAGGGTGACTACAAGAGCGTCAAGGCACTCAGGCCAATTAGCTTAACATCAGCAATGCTTAAGCTCACTGAGAGGCGGCTGCATGGTTTCATGCGAGCTGACAGCGATGCCCCTCAGCAATAATCAGTACGCCTTCCGTACCGGGAGGTCGACTGATAGCACCCTGCATGCGATAGTCGAGAAGATTAAACGGGCGGTACTGGGTGACGGACGACGGTTACGCCCTGGCTCTTTTTCTCGACATTGTTGGCGCCTTCGACAACGTCATTTTTGAAGCGTTTCAGAGGGCCCTTCAAAATCGCAAAGCTCATGCTACTCTCATACGGTGGATCATGTACGTGATGTCCACCCGTATGGTCACTGCCCAACTCCTAGGGCAAACTGCCTCCGCCAGAGTCTGTAAGGGTGGACCCCAAGGCGGAGTCCTCACCAAGACGCTCTTCTGGAGAGCAGTCATGGACGCTCTTCTGGGCGACTCCCGACCTGATTCCGTCTTCAAAGTCGGGTATGCTGACGATGTCACTGGCATTGTGGCAGGGCCGTCCCCAGCACGCTCAGGGATCTGATGCAGAGCTCTATCCGCAAAACAGAATTCTGGGCCAATGACAATTGTTTGGAACTCTCTGAGCCCAAAACTGTTGCTATTATATTCACCAGCAGAATACGCTGGAACATACGACCTCTACAGTTATACGGCAGAGATATTGCCTTCGCGCACCAGACCAGATGTCTCGGGGTCATACTTGACCACCGGCTCAACTGGTCCTTCCACGTGAAAGCAAAAGTCAGGCGTGCCTCAGCCATTCTGGCCCAGCTCCGACAAGTATTTGGCACTTTTTGGGGTCTATCCCCAAACGGCTTTGGTGGGTCTATACTTCCGTAGTTAGACCTGCCATTACGGCTTCTATTGTCTGGGTTAGCGCTACCCAGGTCAAAAGCCATGCAGATTTGCTCAACACGATCGAGGGCAGAGCGTGTTGGCTTATCTGCAACGCCACCAGGTCCACGCCCTTTGCCGGCATGGAGGCCTTCCTTAATCTACCGCCTCTTGACCTCTTCGTCAGGGGTGAGGCGGCTAGAACGACGCGGCGTTTACTTGATGCCGGTGTCAAATTCCTTTACATGAGGGCACCTGCTAAGCGGAACCTCGTCCCGCATAGCGACCTGTGCCTCAACATTCTCAACGAGTGTCAGGCCAATCGCGTCTTCACCGATGGCATTGCCTCAACGCTCAACCTGAGACAACGCTACTCCGTAGCTATCGACTCGCGCGAAACCATCAATGACCACTAGAACCCTGGTGAGCTTCACTGCTACACCGATGGTTCTAAGCAGTCAGCCAACACCGGTTTGGTGTTGGAATCTTCCTGAACGGGAGGGTTATCGCAACCCACGCTCAGTACACTGGGGTCAACTCTAGTGTCTTCCAAAATGAAGTTCTTGCCATCAGCTCCTGCACCGCAGAGCTCCTCGCCACTGGCGTTACCTGTGAGAACATCATTTTCCATTCGGACAGCCAAGCTGCCTTGCACGCCATCAGTGGCTGTAGTACCGATTCTGCTACAGTCCTCGACTGTATCAAACTCCTCAACATGTTGCGCTCCACCAACAAAATCACCCTTAAGTGGGTTCCGGGGCATGTGGGGATCCGAGGAAATGAGTTGACTGACGCCCTAGCGAAAGTTGGTATCTCCGGCTCCTCTCTCGTGCCTGAACCCATTGTCCCGATCCCCGGCTGCGTCATCGTCTCGCGCATCAAAACGTGGATCAGAACTCAGCACCACTCGACTTATGCGAAATGCACTACCTGCAGGCAATCAAGAGCGCTGTCCCTCACTCAGCCCTCTCACCAGCTCCGGAAGCTCATCTTGCGCCTCTCCGTAGAGACATTCGGGCTGCCACCATGACCCTCTCAGGCCACGGCTGCTTCTCCAGGCACCAGTACCTGCAGGGCAACTCCATCTGCAGTTTTTGCAACTCAGGTGACGAAACCGCTGAGCACTTCGTCAGCATCTGTCCCGACTTTACGGAGCCAGACTCACTTACCTCGGGCCACATACATCTATTACTGAAGCGTGCAAACCCAAAAAACTTTAATCAGCTCATGCGCTACCTCCGGGCCACCCGCAGGGCTGAACTCTCCTTTCCAGAGAGCACCATAGCTGCTGGCGACACAGGGGGACCTCCCTGGGCGGCGTCAACCCTCCGTTCATAGCGATGCGTCGGCTGTTCAGGGATTGCGGAATGGGCGTCCGCGCCTTCCCGCTGTGTCCCTCTCCGGGGCAGCCCTGCAGCTAAGTCAGTTAAGTCAAGTTCTTGAATGATCAAATAACCAATTTTTAACGCTCTCCCAAAGACAAGCCAATTACTTGGAATGCTTTGAAACCCTCTTTTGCATGAACAATTAAAGTGTTCAAATCTTTTCAAAATACCCGTTTTTTGCTCTCGCAACTCGAAAGCATTAAAATTTTAATGAGGATGGCATGCGCGGCTAGATTTACGGAATGACTGAATATAGTGCTTCATTACTATAACGAGCTTAATTTACTAAACATTCAAAGTTCAACTTATGATCGCAGACAGTAAATTATTTGTACTTTAGCCTAAGAAGTCATGTCACACTTTCAGTCATGTTGCTTTTTACGCTCACACTATCAAACCGCTAGAGAGTAGTTTTGCTAACCAAAGTCTGGAAGCCGAATATGCTAAATGTATTGTAATTAGCTCACCTATCTATGATCCTCGGCCCGGATCACGTGGCCCTCCAGTTGAAGTCGCCGCCGGCGCTGGATGATGGACGGGCGCTGCAGCTTGGCCCAATCGTACAGGGCCTCGGTCATGACGCTCTCGTCAGCTCGAAAGGCCTCACGGAGCAGCCTGAGTGCGTCAAATTCAACTGACGCTCTAGCTGTAGGTTGTGAGCTAGCTGGACGAGAATGATGCGACACTCCAGGGGGGCCTTCAGAGTTCGGGAGCTCATCGTGCTCACCTGGTATGAGATTGGCCTCGTGGTCCCCGGTGCCACTCGGCACCTGTCTGGAACGGCATTTCCACCGCAAACGTGTCATAGCTTTCTTCATGCCGCTGTATAATTCGACGTCAGAAAAATGCACACACTGCAGTACTACATGTATACCCCTACAATCCCATCCTTGTGAATGCATGGCTCCGCGATGTCCAAGTCGATTTTCAGCATTTGACTCCGTCTTTCCGCTGGTAGGCGCATTTGCACAGCCACAGCTGCCGTGTCCGTTAGAGACTAGATTGCGTCGAATTGTAACACGTATGGATGCCAATTGCCTGCACAGCAGCACTTTTGGAGCACTCCATGCCAGTCTGCTGGTTAATTGCACGAAGTGTTAAGTTGCTCCATGGCACATTTAGCATGGCTATACTAGCAGAAATATCCGCCACAAGTTGTTCCAGTCCTTGATTTAAGTATTCCTTAAGTAAGATCTTGAATATTCCTGGATTTAGTCGTTACATGTAGATCATTGACATGCAATACCACCACCTTAACTTTTTTGCACAGCTGCGAATGGATGGCATCAAAATGAGTATTTTAATTTTAGAAATTTTCACGATAAATTATTTATTCTAAATTTTTGTACGAGGTAAATATACTAAATCTCTAAGGTTTGTATGTTTGTCCATAACGCTCTAGAACTCGCATTTCTTGACCATAATACACTAAATATAGTAGGAATACTGATCGGATCGGTCACTACTGTGCCACCAGCGCAAGGCCCTGCAAATTGTCTGTTTATGATTAGGCCTACTGTTACTGATAGACGATTGGCCGATTGAATTGGTTGAACTGACTCACGCATTTAGCCGATTTAGGTTACCTACCAATCTCACTATCCAAGCGGAAGTGGCCAAGCCCAGGCCTCGGCCCAGGGTGTAGGCCTAGTGTAGTGGCATAACAATATTTTTTCGCCAGATAATTGGTTCTCTACAGTCTGTGGTCTGCACTCACTCTTGTCTCTGTTCTCTCTAGGCCCCTAACTCAGATTGTTTTTTAATCTTGATGCTGCAAAGTTTTTTTGCTAGGCCCCTAGGCCCTGGTCAGTAGCGGATCCAGAAAATTTTGGGTGATGGTCATTTCGTCAACTGGCGTTTCGTCAACTCGGTTGACGAAGTGACCAAAGTGTTGGGGCGACTTTACTGGTGGTTGACGAAGTGACCAATGCCTAGGTCCTTCCCATTTGCTTTTTGACGAAGTGACTAAAATTTTCATTATATGAATGATAGGCCTAACGTATGTAGCTGATACAGCTGCATATCTTGTATAGCTTACAATTATTGTTATATCGATGACTTGTTTTATTGTTTGCCTTATTTTTTAAAAACAAAAATTTTTGCAATTAAAAAATTGCAATACCAGACTGCATGTCCACTAGGTTAAATGTTTCGATGCAAATATTCTATGCAAATGCGTCACCCCATGCGCACTCATACCCATATGCGTCCGCGGGCATTAATGAATATTGAGTATTTGTGTGTTATGCGACCATACACGCGACTACATAACATGGGTATTTCTCCTATCAAAACGCGTCGAGGACTGCTATAAAGTCCCCTATATATGGAGCCGTGAAAATTGGTGGACTGCGTGCGCCTAATTCCCACCCCTCCACCCCGATGTGCACAGTCAACCGAAGCCCCGCAGCGAATCTTGATATCCGGGTAATGCTCTTGATCGTAGTGTATAATTACGCACGATTCACGCGCGCTCATCGATTGATCATGCCGTACATGTATTAAGGTATTTCACTCCCTGTCATGCTTAACACTAAAATGTACAATGCACTGTAAGAAGGCACAAGCAGACACGAGCAGACAGACGCAAAGGCACAGGCAGACGCGCAAACCGATCGGCGATATTGGGTGCAGTACCACAGCGGCGTGCTCTTGATTCGTGCTTTCCTGCTCATGCAGCTGCACAAGCCTTGGCCATGTGCCTAAGCCTAGTGCTTTTACGTGTAGGGTCAGCAAACTTTTTACCTCAAGGGCCAGATTGAGAACCTAGCGCAAATGACTGCCCTTCTGGGTCCGCTTCGCTGGGCCCCTAAGCAAAATGCGCCCAGGAGTCCCTGATGATTGCAAGCCAAAGGAGGGAGAGAGGATAGGGAATAGAGAAGAGAAATACGAGCTGGCGTACTCGTAGAAGAAAGGAGAGGCGAAGGAATAAGGATAAGAGAGTATTACGATCGAGAGGAGAGATGAAATAGGAGAGGATCGATTGAGAGGAGAGGAGAGACGAAATAGAGAAGAGAGGAGAGGAGAGGATTGAGAGAGGAGGGAGGGGAGAAGAGAATGGAGAAGAAAAGGAATAAGAGAGGAGAGAGGTGATAGAGATGAGAGGAAAGGAGAGAGGAGAGGAGAGGACAGGTGAGAGAGAAGAGAGAGGTGAGAAAAGAGAGCTGAAAAAGATCGAGACACAAAAATTGAGCAGTCCGGATTTCTATTGTGAAGATTCAAAGGACCCGAGGGCCGGGTAGAGACTTTGCGGGCCACATGTGGCCCGCGAACTGGAGTTTGACGACCCCTGTTTTAGCTATTTAGCCCTTCTCCTTTGGGGCCTCTGATCGAAATTTCGAGTCTGCCGCAATCCCAAGACTTAATTAAACCGCTGCGGGCGCTGCAACCAAAATCACTAAAATGCCGTCAGCTAAAAGAATAGACAGCGCCAAGAGATCCAGAAAATTACTGGTCTTGCGCTTGAAATTTTCATTCATTTGAGATATCTATGACTATACTAAATAAATTAGTCAAAGACCACTAGGAAGTCACTTAAGCGCAGTCCTTGAAATGAGTGCAGTACAGTTGCGCAATGTTTGAATTAGTTGAAAATTTGAGCATTTTCAGCTAGACTTTCGGCTACTTCAACACAGAATTGAATATTGGCCTGGTTATGTCATAATGCCACAAACTAACAGCAGGAGTTTGGGTGCCCTTAGATTAGAAGAAATTATGTGCAATGTGCCCTCCCATCATTAGCCCCCCACACTCTGAAATATGTTCCGACACTACTGGCTTGAGCTACAGTACATTTACATGTTAGTCTGGGGAGTCCTGCAGTCCGAGGCCAGCTTAATATACAGCTGACCGCTAGAGGGCAGCGTTGTTCCAGGCGAGGCTGTGATCGAGACCGTCCTGCTGTATACTGTCAAGACCTGGACGCTGATGAAGTCGCTCGAGCAACAATTGTTGACGCGGCGCACGCTGGCCTGCTGCGCGCCGCCTTCAAGATCGCCTACGCGAGTGACCAACGCGGCTTTTGTATCACCTCGCCGACCTGTTCCGTCCAATTCGACCTGCTGCGCAGTCACATGGCCACATTCATGTATGTAATGGCTTGATTTGGAATGCTTTCTATATATGTATGTTTTGCGAATAGAGGACCCGGCCACAATTCAAGCGTTATCTTTGGTCGGGGTTCTCCTCAACTACATGTACTACTTCTTAATTAACTTCTGCATTCAAAATTTAACATATACAAATTGCACACGGGATGTCAACCCCGTCGTGCTGCACACGTTTCAAACACATGGGCGCATTATATTTTGTTAGTACATGTACAAGCGTATAATAGAGACGCATCGATCGAAAGCCGGCAGATGTTGCAGAGGGTATGCATATTAATTAGCCTGTCGACTTAGTCATTTCAGGGTTCAGTTTTACTTTTTTGCGGCTGCGGCGGGTAGTTTATTGGCAGTTGACGAAGTGACCAATGTTGGAACACTTCCTATTGGCCAGTTGACGAAGTGACCGAGGTTTGAGATCGCTTCATTGGCTAGTTGACGAAACGACCAGTGATAAAACCGAGTGGATGAAATGGCCAGTTGACGAAACGCCAGTTGACGAAATGACTAGGACCCAAAATTTTGAACGGGGGGGGGCGCAGACTACTAAGGTACATATGTATTCCCTATTTGTATTTGTATTTTCCATATAAAAAATCAAAAAAATCAAACTCAACGGGGGGGCGCTCGCCCTGTGCGCCCCCCTCTAAATCCGCTACTGGCCCTGGTTTGAATTTTTATAACTATTTAATGAAGAAAACTGTAACTTAACTGCACTTATTATATAGTTTGGATTATGTCAAATTTATTTACATATTTCTTATTCTCATATAGATTTGAGTAATACCTTAGGGACTAGGTTAGACTAGGCCCATCCCATTAAGGTGGGGCGGAGAAAGAAAATAAAAAATTGAAATGGGGTTGTTCGGGTTTTCTTCGAAACCGGTTAGCGTTGTGTTCGCACGAATCAAGCCGGAAATCGCACAGACGAATCACAACGAAATTCTTCTCCTGTTTTACTCCGACAGCCGGGGTCCTCAAGTTCCGGGGGCAGTGGCGTAGGGAGGGGGGGGGATCAGGGGGGATGTATCCCCCCCGAAGAGCCTGACCAAAACTTTTTTGTTGCACTTTTTCGCTATACATGCTACCATGTGAGCACTTTTACCTTGGTGTATCCCCCCCCGTAGGAAATTCACCTTGGTGTATCCCCCCCCGTAGGAAATTCCTGGCTACGCCCCTGTCCGGGGGAGGGTAGTCGTAATCGTAGCGGAGCGGTCGTGTAGCGGCGAGGTCGTTCAAATCGATGAAACACCGTAGTCGGAGATTCCTGACTCCGTAAAATAATGCGTCAAATAGCTGAGTGGTTATACTTTCAGTAGGGTAGTTGCTGCCACCACCGTAATTTACGTATTACGGAACGGATAAGTCTCAGAGCAATCTTTGGGATGAGAACTTGGTTATTTTACGCCCCACGGCCAAATGACTCAAGAAATACTACGGCTGAACGTTAACGAATGAATTATTAATGGCTAATTTAATAATGCCGGTTATTATTGAGCTCGGTTTAAGATAAACAGCAGGCGAGCATGGGATAAAGATAATATTATTATTAATGCACGAGAGATGGATTCGCTTGCTGCGGCGCCGGTGCGCTAGGTTGAACTTAATAAACGAAACGGTTAATTAATGAAAACAACTATTAAATTGAAGGAGGCGAAAATAAAAGAAAGTGGTCGTGGTGGTGGAGGAAGGGCGGAGGAGGTTTGAGGAAAACAGGGCTCAAAAAGCGGCATAAATAATCAAAAGGGGACGCTGACAAACACTGGAAACAGACGTTGGGCAACAAAATTCACGGGATGGAATAGGCTCAAATACGTTGGGACACCGCGCGGATAAACAAAATTCAACATAGGGAACGACGAATAACAGTGAAGGGACGCGACCAGGCCACGGAAAGGAAGGGGAGCTGGGCAAACGATGGACAAAAATTGGGGTGAAAAGACAGCGGATGGGACGGTATATTATAGTTTTGATTGCGCTTTAAATTATTCAAAATTAGGTTCAATCAATTACTTGTGGCATCCCGCCTGCCACACCATCTTATTTATTATTATCTACAAAATTGTAGACTATCCCTTTTGCCCTAGGCCTATACCTAAATTGATGATTAGGGGGTCTAGACTAACTGCTAGGTCTAGGCATTTTTTAATTTATTATATTGTACTATGCCTATAACATTTCATAAATGTTATCACAATGTATGTCTATATCTCATTATCTAGCCATGCATTGGCCTTGCATATCAAAAGTAGGGTCTAGGACTCATTGCACAGTAGGCGTGAATCACTCCTAAGAAAATAGCCTGCGTGTATACCTGGCATGCACCTCATAGAATCACGTGGAAAATTTATCGTGAAGTAGAAAAAGGATGAAAAAAGATTCATTTTAAGCATAAACTTCAAGCCTTCTAAGTTTTTAAAGCTTATAATTTAGCATTTAAATAAACCTTTGTGTATATTGATTGTCTACTGTGAAAAGTAGGCCTCTATTGTCAAAGAAATAGAGAAATAAACCAAATTATTTGCCAAAAAGGTTGATTATACAGTTCAAAAAAGGTCATTTATTGTCACAATATTAAAAAGTCATGTACTGTCGCAACACTGGTGTAATTTTGAGAATGGGCATGCACTATTTTTTGGCATATATTTGTAAGTATCAATTTTTGCTTAGGTATATACCAAGCATGATCCAGACTATGGCATTGACACAATGTTTTTGTTGTATTTTATATGTTGGAATATATATTGATATGTGCTAAAAATGGCAAGTAGAGTACCCTTGTTATATGCTGGGAAATCCCAGTATAAAAGTCACCTAAACTATAGAATAGGCTTAGTGCTGTCTGTGTAAGCCTAATTAATATTTATAAAAAGGCAATTACTATGTCTAGTGACCATGGTTTAAATAGTGAATAACCATACAAATAAATAACAATTAATAGTAGTATTATATTATTAACAATTATTATAGATCTTAGCAAAATAAATACTTGCTATCAGCTGAGTGGCTATATAGGTAACACTTGCCTTTCTGAACTAAAAATACTATAGCAGGCTTGCGCCTAACAGCTTTTACCTAGTACCTCAAAGGCTACATCAAAGCCTTGCCCTGCCATCAAGTATAGCCTACATCAATAGGGAGTATTAGCAAAGCTATTTGGAAAGACAGCCTTGTGAAACAGGAAAGCATTTATACTAGCAATATTCAAGGATTTCATTTGATCTATCTGGTCTGTGCCACCCTTGATTGCATTGTAGTCGAGGATAACCTGCAGCTTCTAAGCTAGATATGCTGAAATGTCTAGACTGTTATGCTGCAATGACAGAATCAGTACTAGCTTATTTGTCTTGGCCTTATATGTGAAACCAACTGAATTTTGTCCTCTTCCGTACAAGCAAATTCAGTTGAGTGAAGCTTCCTATATTGGCAGGTTTATATCTATAGCGAAACCTCTTGGAAATATGCTTACATGCTGCCTAGAAAAATAAGGTTCCAGTGCTGATGACTTTATGCCAGGCTAAGTGAGTAGAAAAAATTGTCTACCATGATCCTTATGCCTGATCCTTGCAGACCTTCAGCCAATTTTAACACCATATGCTCACCAAGACTGACCTCTTAATACTTTTCACATCTAGCATATATCTCCAGGTTCTAGCAACAAGTGGTGGCTACATTGTTTAGGCACCAGAACTTGAGACCATACTTTGCCAGCTTCATTAGCATGTATTGGACATACTGGCAGTGGCCTCAGTAAGGAAATAGTTGTTCATTAGCTGTCATTGCTCCAGAAGGAGTTGCTCACAAATCTATCAAGTAGGAGGCAAATAGTTGCAAGCTTGTCTCTTAGCAGCTGTGCTTCCCTTGTTACTCAGTTGTCAAAACAAAGGAAATGAAGAAGCCTCTTGAAGCAAGACAAGCCTATTGTCTCAGAGAATATCTTTCATCTATAGTACTTGCTCCAAGGCTTCTCAATGCTCTCCATATTGCCCTTGAATATACTGCAGAAGATGCAAAGACTAAATGTAGCCATATATCTTATTTCATGTTATTAAAGACCAAGTGCAACTAAAAACACTAATGGCTTCTCAATTTGTTTTGCAAATGGTGTCTATTATATCAGTGTCAAACAAGAGTTTGAAGGCAGACTCTTTATCATGCAGTCTTGCTACAGCAAATTGCATTATGCCAGGCTGGAGGCTGGAGCCTCTGCCCAACTTATGGCAGGGAATTTGTGTTCTAGGCTTGACTGCTTAGGCTCGCGTAGCAAAATAGCACATTTCTGGCCTGTGCTGCAGGTTCTGGTGACTCTATCCTGGAAGAGTCACTAGATAAGCTTCCAGGAACACCATAAAGCTCCACCTCAAGCTTTGCCTTCTCAATGTCAGACAGAGCTTCTTCTTGGCCAGACTCTTCTAAGTCAACATGTGCATCAGGAATACTAATGTCTTGAGAAAGAATTTTCTGTGGCGTATGAGATTTGGCTTCCTGCATTGGTTTGGCCATCCTTATCACAGTGTAGAAGTGGCACTACAGCATCAGAAATTTTTTGTCAAAGCTGACAGTCAAAAGTAATGATTTTTGGTTTGCAATGGCCTTTATATATGCTGGTGCATTGGCCATAGACATTTACTTATAATATACTTGGCCATACATACTTGGAAAGCAGAAATCAGAAACCAAATAAGCTCAATTATTCAAGCTTCTATACATGACAGAGTGTTATTAATTTATATGCATAGAAAGACCCTAAAATTTGTAATTCTCCAAGAAAATTATTCAGCTAATGCATGCCATAATACTATGGATGATTGCTTATTGCTCAGTGGGGTCCAATGGACCCCCATTTATTGTTTGAGGGTTAATATAGTTTAATTAATAAGTTTTTTGTATAATTCTGATTCTATACCTATAATAGCTATGTACTAGACAAAAAAATAAATAAAGATATTAGTTATTACATAGGTAATATTCAATATTTCTAATATATTTTGCTTGAAAAAAGACATTTAAAAGGATATTTCTCTCTTCTCTTCTGCTCTTTCTCTTCTCTTTATTTTTTCTTCTTTCTCCACTCCTCTTTCATCCTTTCTCCTCTCCTCTCCTTTCCTCTTCTCTTTTCACTGGCCTGAAATCATGCACAAAGGGTAAAGTTCTCTACTTGGCCATTTGGGTCAAAATATAGTCAACTGCTGATCTAGATGCATATATGCATAGGCCCATCTGCAACCCCTGATACATCTGACAAATATCTACTAGACAAATAACTTGGCATACAGTTGTAGATATCTAGCTCATTTTAATAACCATTTGCTACACTAAGTGTTCATAGTTAATCAGATATTTTTTTGTTTTTTTTTCAGGTACAACAATCGCAATAATAACTAGATGAGCTTTTCACTGCACATATTGGGTCGTACAAATACTGTGTTTGCCAGAAGTACTATTAAAAGCTGCATCAACGCTAACAGTTTCGGCTTGAAAGCTCTATTTAGAAGCATGAGCTCGCAAAAGAAAGTGGCTGTGGTAAGTGCTATATAAAATATTTTATCTAGTATAAATATTGATAATTCACACAAATTTGTGATTTATTTTTTTAGGTTCTGTCTGGATGTGGTGTCTATGATGGCACTGAAGTACACGAGGCATCTTCGTGAGTTCATTGTTTTCTCTTAAAAATTACATCCGCCTGTAACTATCTATAACTTCAGCTCATGTTTGAATTCAACACTGTTATTTCAGCTGCCTTGTACACCTAAGCCGCGAGGGTTCAGCCGTGTCAATGTTTGCACCAGACATTGACCAGATGCACGTTATTAATCATCTGAATGGCGATGTTATGTCGGAGAAACGGTTGGTGACTATTTTGTGTGCTTGTAAAGTTTTTTTGGTATTTGTTTTAAAGTAAATTTTAGGATCTCTTGTGTGATTGATGGGGATTCAGAATCCGTTGATTGATGGAGATTCAGAATCCGTTGATTGATGGGGATTCAGAATCCGTTGATTGATGGAGATTCAGAATCCATTGATTGATGGAGATTCAGAATCCGTTGATTGATGGAGATTCAGAATCCGTTGATTGATGGAGATTCAGAATCCCTTGATTGATGGGGATTCAGAATACTTTGATTGATGGGGATTCAGAATCCGTTGATTGATGGAGATTCAGAATCCGTTGATTGATGGAGATTCAGAATCCCTTGATTGATGGAGATTCAGAATCCGTTGATTGATGGAGATTCAGAATCCCTTGATTGATGGAGATTCAGAATCTGTTGATTGATGGAAATTCAGAATCCGTTGATTGATGGGGATTCAGAATCCCTTGATTGATGGAGATTTAGAATACCTGATTGATTGATTGATGGAGATTCAGAATCCCTTGATTGATGGAGATTCAGAATCCCTTGATTGATGGAGATTCAGAATCCCTTGATTGATGGAGATTCAGAATCCCTTGATTGATGGGGATTCAGAATCCCTTGATTGATGGAGATTCAGAATCCCTTGATTGATGGAGATTCAGAATCCGTTGATTGATGGAGATTCAGAATCCCTTGATTGATGGAGATTCAGAATCTGTTGATTGATGGAAATTCAGAATCCGTTGATTGATGGGGATTCAGAATCCCTTGATTGATGGAGATTTAGAATACCTGATTGATTGATTGATGGAGATTCAGAATCCCTTGATTGATGGAGATTCAGAATCCCTTGATTGATGGAGATTCAGAATCCCTTGATTGATGGAGATTCAGAATCCGTTGATTGATGGGGATTCAGAATCCGTTGATTGATGGAGATTCAGAATCCATTGATTGATGGAGATTCAGAATCCGTTGATTGATGGAGATTCAGAATCCGTTGATTGATGGAGATTCAGAATCCCTTGATTGATGGGGATTCAGAATACTTTGATTGATGGGGATTCAGAATCCGTTGATTGATGGAGATTCAGAATCCGTTGATTGATGGAGATTCAGAATCCCTTGATTGATGGAGATTCAGAATCCCTTGATTGATGGAGATTCAGAATCCGTTGATTGATGGAGATTCAGAATCCCTTGATTGATGGAGATTCAGAATCTGTTGATTGATGGAAATTCAGAATCCGTTGATTGATGGGGATTCAGAATCCCTTGATTGATGGAGATTTAGAATACCTGATTGATTGATTGATGGAGATTCAGAATCCCTTGATTGATGGAGATTCAGAATCCCTTGATTGATGGAGATTCAGAATCCGTTGATTGATGGAGATTCAGAATCCCTTGATTGATGGAGATTCAGAATCCCTTGATTGATGGAGATTCAGAATCCGTTGATTGATGGAGATTCAGAATCCGTTGATTGATGGAGATTCAGAGTCCGTTGATTGATGGAGATTCAGAATCCCTTGATTGATGGAGATTCAGAATCCGTTGATTGATGGAGATTCAGAATCCGTTGATTGATGGAGATTCAGAATCCGTTGATTGATGGAGACTTAAAA
Organism: Macrostomum lignano; assembly: GCA_002269645.1. Taxonomy (NCBI): domain Eukaryota; kingdom Metazoa; phylum Platyhelminthes; family Macrostomidae; genus Macrostomum; species Macrostomum lignano. The sequence goes on from NIVC01001178.1 coordinate 180,808, forward strand.
TACCTGATTGATTGATTTATTGATTGATTGATGGGGATTTTAGAGTCCCTGATTCAATGATGGATAATTGATTCTCAGAATCCCTCGTACCCTGCCCAGCAACGTGCTGATCGAGTCTGCCCGAATCGCTCGCGGCAAGGCTGCGCCTCTGTCGCAACTGCGCGCCTCAGATTTCGACGCCATCATTTTTCCTGGCGGTTTCGGCGCAGCTAAAAATCTTTGCGATTTTGCAGTCAGCGGCAAGGACTGCATGGTGCAAGCGGATACCGCCAGGGTCATCGGCGAGTTTAATAAGGCCGGGAAACCTGTCGGTCTGTGCTGCATTGCTCCCGTGCTGGCTGCTAAATTGCTGCCAGGCTGTCAGGTGAGCTCAGACTTTTTATTCATTTTATCTCATCTCATTGCTTCATGCTTATGCGTTTCTATTTATCTCAGCATCTGCTCTCATCTCAGCATCTGCTCTCATCTCAGCATCTGCTCTCATCTCAGCATCTGCTCTCATCTCAGCATCTGCTCTCATCTCAGCATCTGCTCTCATCTTAGCATCTGCTCTCATCTCAGCATCTGCTCTCATCTCAGCATCTGCTCTCATCTCAGCATCTGCTCTCATTTCACGCTCTAATCTTATCTCGCGCTCTGATCTCATCTATCTTACGCTCTGACCTCATCTCATCTCACGCTCCAATCTTCTCTTACACTTTAATCTCACCTCACGTTATTATCTTATCTCACGCTCTTATCTCATCTCATGCTCTAATCTTATCTCATCTTACGCTCTGATCTGATCTCATCTCACGCTCTGATATTATCTCATGCTCTGGTCTTATCTCATCTTACGCTCTGATCTCATCTCATCTCACGCTCTGATCTTATCTCACTTTAATCTCACCTCACGCTCTGATATTATCTCATGCTCTGGTCTTATCTCATCTCACGCTCTGATCTCATCTCATCTTACGCTCTGATCTCATCTCATCTCACGCTCTGATCTTATCTCACTTTAATCTCACCTCACGCTCTGATATTATCTCATGCTCTGGTCTTATCTCATCTCACGCTCTGATCTCATCTCATCTTACGCTCTGATCTCATCTCATCTCACGCTCTGATCTTATCTCACTTTAATCTCACCTCACGCTCTGATATTATCTCATGCTCTGGTCTTATCTCATCTCACGCTCTGATCTCATCTCATCTTACGCTCTGATCTCATCTCATCTCACGCTCTGATCTTATCTCACTTTAATCTCACCTCACGCTCTGATATTATCTCATGCTCTGGTCTTCTCTCACGTTGTGGTCTTATCTCACGCTCTGATCTTATCCCAAGCTCTGATATTATCTCACAATATGTTCTAATCTCATCATCTGCTCTCATCTCACGCTCTGCTCTCATCTCATGCTCTGCTCTCATCTCACCATTTGCTTTTATCTCAATATGGTCTCATCTTACAATCTGTCCTCATCCCACTATCTGTTCTAATCTCACCGTCTGCTCTCATCTCACCCCGCCTAAATCTCGACCAGGTAACCATGGGCTCCGAGTCAGAAGAGGGCGGCCTCTGGCCTCACGCCGGAGCTACCCAGGCCATCGGGCCGCTCGGTGGCCAACACGTAATCCGCGGGGTCACCGAGTGCCTCGTTGACGACGCTAAAAAAGTGGTTACCACGCCCGCGTTCATGTGCGAAGCTCCGCTGCATCAGATCTACGAAGGAGTCGGCGCGTTGGTTCGAGAAGTGCTGCGTCTGGCCTAGAGATTTGATTGATTCGTAATCATCTAGAATCACGTAGCGTTTGCCCGTGTTTCCTTTGCTGTTTAATTCAATTTGTCCAACTTAACTACTCTTATCTGTCTCTCTCTACATACCCGCCTAAATTTACCCTCCAGTCATTTACCCTCCAGTCATTTACCCTCCAGTCATTTCATCCTTCTAAACAGTTACCGGTAATTTCTTAGAAGCCAACAATTAGACTTTGTTTTTTTTTCTTTTCAATTTTGTCATATATTTAGAATGCTTTTTGAAAAAACCGTAAAAATAAATCAAGTTCATCCATTAGTTGCTGATAGTGTTCAGATTAATAATTACGAAAATCAATTATCTTAATAATTTTTTTTCCAAGTCAGCAGTTAGTAGTTAGTAGTAGGGTTATCGATAGAGACATTTTTCGGATAGCTAAGGGTATTAATTAGAATTTTTCAGATAGCTAGGGGATAGGGGTATTAATAGGGAATTTATTTAGATAGCTGGGGGTATTAATAGGGAATTTATTTAGATAGCTGGGGGTATTAATGGGGAATTTGTTTAGATAGCTAGAGGTATTGATGAGGAATTTGCTCAGATATCTAAGGGTATTAATGGGGAATTTATTCAGATATCTGGGGGTATTAATGGGGAATTTATTCAGATAGCCAGGGGTATTAATGAGGAATTTGTTCAGATAGCCAGGGGTATTAATGAGGAATTTGTTCAGATAGCTAGGGGTATTAATGGGGAATTTATTCAGATAGCCAGGGGTATTAATGAAGACTTTGTTCAGATAGCTAGGGGTATTAATGGGGAATTTATTCAGATAGCTAGGGGTATTAATGGGGAATTTATTCAGATAGCCAGGGGTATTAATGAGGAATTTGTTCAGATAGCTAGGGGTATTAATGGTTAATTTATTCAGATAGCCGAGGGTATTGATGAGGAGTTTATTCCGATGGCTAGGGGTATTAATGTGGAATTCATAAAGTTTCACCCGTTCTAATGTAAATTTTACAATTGCTTTCTCTACACATGGTTATTCTATTAATAATTTTCAGCGCAAAAAATTGAATGTATAAAAAATGAAAAATGAACCAACTTGGCGTTGCAATCACAGTTCTTGCTGTTCTGTCGTCAGGCACCACTGATGAAGCGCCTTCTACCCAAAGTCCCAGCAGCGCCGCCTCTTCTACAGTCAGTTTACTGTGTCGCTGCAATGACCACAATCACTGCCAACCATTGTCAGCAAATCTGACTGTTCCACCAGCCCCTACTACTGTTAGTAGCAATCAAAGCAGCACGAATAGCCTAGCAACTGATGTTGATGTTAGAAATTTGTTAATATGCAAAGCACGCGGTGCCAGGCCTCACTGTTACGCGTCGAAGCATTTGGTTGGCAGTCAAATTGTAGTTCAATACGGTTGCTTAGCCAAGGATAGCAACGTATTGCAGTGCATCGGTACCTCAGCTGGTGTACACTCGACTCCCAGAGCTCTGCAGTGCTGCAACAGTAGCAATCTGTGCAATTTGTACTTTAATCCTCGCCTACCGGATGGACTGTCGCCTTTGCCATCGTCTAAGCCGCCTTCGTTTACCACGGGAACCAATAGTGATGACAATAAAGGTCAATTAGCAATAGGTTCCGGGTCGGCACTCACTATGATTGCTCTGGTGTCAGTCAGTGTAGCATTCGTCATTGTACTTTTAACAGCGGCTTTGTACTTTATCGTTCGCCGTCTAAGACGAAAATGTCGCGGCGGCGGCGGCGGCGGTGGCAAGTCATTGACAACTACAGACATGATGGAGCTGAGACCCATTGGTCAGCATGGAGATCAGCACACGGTGACAACTCCTCTGACTAATGTTGACAGCCAGCAGGAGCCAATGACTCAGAGTTTGTACAGTCCGCCTGGTCTGGAGTTCAGCAGCGGCAGTGGCAGCGGTGTCCCCAAAATTGTACAGCGGACCATTGCTAAAGAGGTGAATTGGATTGCAGTCATCTGATCTGGTCTCCTCTCTGATCTCTAATATCTCTCTCTATCTTTCTAATCTCCCCTCAGATCTCTGATCTCCTGATCTCTTCTTCTGATCTCTAATCTCCCCCTTGGTTTCTGTAATCTCACCCTTCTTCTGATCACTAATCTCCCCTTTGATTTCTGTAATCTCCCTCTTCTGATCTCTAATCTCCCCTTTGGTTTTTGTAATCTCACCCTTCTGATCTCTTATCTCTTTGAGTTCTGTAATCTCACCCTTCTGATTTCTAATCTTCCCTTTAATTTCTGTAATCTCACCCTCTGGTCTCTAATCTCCCCTTTGGTTTCTGTAATCTGTAAGCTCCCCTCTTATCTCTCTTTATCTCTCTCTCAGATTTTCCTATCTATCTAAATCTACTTTCTCACCTTTGTCTATAATTTCGCTTTAATTATCCCCTCATCCTTTTCCCTGATCTATTAAATATATATATATATATATCTCATCTCTAATCTTCATCTGATGTTCTGTCTAATCTCTCATTCATTGTCTCTCTCTGCGCCCCTACTCTTACTTCATATATTGTCAAGATCCCTGTTACATTCGTTTGCCATTCTAATAACAGGTCTAATAAATCTTCTATACTCTGACAGAATCAAAGTGACACAAGACCTTGATATTTTTTCCTACTTAAAATTCAGGTGTGCCATCTTCAAGCCGTTGGCCGGGGCCGTTTTGGCGAAGTTTGGCGCGGCGAATGGCGCCACGAAGACGTGGCAGTGAAGGTGTTCTACTCAACCGAAGAGGCCAGCTGGGCCAGAGAGTCGTCAATCTATGAGCAGTGCCTCATGCGACACGAGAATGTTCTGGCGTTTCTGGCCTCCGACATCTGCGGCACCGGAGGCTGGACTCAGATGGTGCTCATCACTGAGTATCATCCGCTTGGCTCTTTGCACGATTTCTTAAGCCAGCAGCCCGTGCTGACGCTCGGCAACACGATTCGACTGCTGTTCTCCGCTGCCAAGGGTCTGGCATTTCTGCACACTGAGATCTGCGGCAGCCCAGGCAAACCCGCACTGGCGCACAGGGATATCAAGAGCAGGAATATACTGGTGAAGACTGGTGGTGTCTGCTGCATTGCCGATCTGGGCCTGGCTGTGCGATACTCTAGGTGAGCTGCTGGAGTCTTGCGGTTTCTCATTGGGGAGAGAGATCCTCAGTTGCTGTGGGATACTAGCCTCCCAGATCCTCAGTTACTGTGGGATACTAGACTCCCAGATACTTGCTGGGCCAGCCTCCCAGATCCTCAGTTGTTGGACCAGCCTCCCAGATCCTCAGTTGTTGGACCAGCCTCCCAGATCCTCAGTTGCTGGGCCAGCCTCCCAGATCCTCAGTTGCTGGGCCAGCCTCCCAGATCCTCAGCTGCTGGGCCAGCCTCCCAGATCCTCAGTTGCTATGCCAGCCTCCCAGATCCTCAGTTGCTGTGCCAGCCTCCCAGATCCTCAGTTGCTGGGCCAGCCTCCCAGGTCCTCAGTTGCTGTGGCACTAGTCTCCCAGATCCTCAGTTGCTGGGCCAGCCTCCCAGATCCTCAGCTGCTGGGCCAGCCTCCCAGATCCTCAGTTGTTGGACCAGCCTCCCAGATCCTCAGTTGCTGGGTCAGCCTCCCAGGTCCTCAGTTGCTGTGGCACTAGCCTCCCAGATCCTCAGTTGCTGGGCCAGCCTCCCAGATCCTCAGTTGCTGGGCCAGCCTCCCAGATCCTCAGCTACTGGGCCAGCCTCCCAGGTCCTCAGTTGTTGGACCAGCCTCCCAGATCCTCAGTTGTTGGACCAGCCTCCCAGATCCTCAGTTGTTGGACCAGCCTCCCAGATCCTCAGTTGCTGGGCCAGCCTTCAAGATCCTCAGTTGCTGGGCCAGCCTCCCAGATCCCCAGTTGCTGGGCCAGCCTCCTAGATCCTCAGTTGCTGTGCCAGCCTCCCAGATCCTCAGTTGCTGGGCCAGCCTCCCAGATCCTCAGTTGCTGGGCCAGCCTCCCAGGTCCCAGTTGTTGGACCAGCCTCCCAGATCCTCAGTTGCTGGGCCAGTCAGTTACTCTCCATCACACCCCACCCCGCAGCATCAACGGCATGATCGACCCTTCGCCGCCTCTGGTCCAAGGCACCAAGCGCTACTTCGCTCCTGAGATCCTGGACTCGAGCCTGGACACCCGCTGCTTCGAGTCTCTGACCCAGGCTGACATGTACGCCTTTGCGCTGGTGGTGTGGGAGACTCTGCTGCGCTGCCGTCTCCCAGACTCCGATCCCGTGCCCTATCGGCTGCCATTCAGTGAGCACGCTCCCAACGACCCGTCTGTCGAGCTGATGCAATCTCTAGTCTGCGAACAGGCACTCAGGCCGACCGTATGCCAGCACTGGCTGACGAGTTCCTACTCATCAGCTGTTGTTGAAATGATGACCGAATGCTGGCAGCACAGGGCCAGCGCTCGGCTGACCTCCCTTCGGGTGAAGAAATGCCTTCGGGATTTGGACGAGTCGTTTCGTCGAAGTGATGTACAAGGAGCTGAGGCTGATTGCAATTGTTAGGTTTTAATCAGCTTTAATAGTTATCATTCGACTGGGTGCTAGATGGATATAGATCATAATACACCGCTGTTTAGGTCATTGTATTCTTCAATTCTAAAATCCCAACATCCCAAATCCCCATTTTTGAATCTCAAATCCCCATTCTCAAAATCCCAGATCCTCATTATCAATATCAAAGAACCCCATTATCGAAGTCCCAGATCCCATCCTTCGAATCCCAGATCCCCATTATCAATATCAAAGATCCCCATTATTAAAATCCCCAGATCTCAAAACTCCAGATCAACGTTATCAAAATCCCAGATCCTCATTATCAAAATCCCAGATCCTCATTATCAAAATCCCAGATCTCCACTCTCAAAATCCCAGATCCTCATTATCAAAATCCCAGATCCTCATTATCAAAATCCCAGATCTCCACTCTCAAAATCTCAGATCCACATCCTCAAAATCCCAGATCCCCATCCTCAAAGTCCCAGATCCCAATTCTATTCTAGTCTAATCCCCTAAACGATCTCAAGTCCTAAACACCATGGTTGCCTTTGTAGTAAAAGTGCATATTTTGTTATGTATTAATAATTGTTTTATTAACTGTAGTAAGAATTGCACAGCGCACTTGCCTTGCTCCGATTACAAAGTTAATCTTAGTTTTCCAGCTGTGCCCTTTTTCAATTATTTATGTTTAATTTCTTCAAATATACATCTTTCAACTTCACAATGACTGTAGACTAAATTACGAAAAAATATATAATTCTTTTATTCTACTTCAAGTAGCTAAAATGTTTATTTTATGCCAACTTGTTATTACTGCTTGATTTTTACTACTAATGTTCAGGTTCATTAGTAGAATAGCTGGGTTTTTTCTCTGTAAAGTATAGTAGTATCTGATTGTTAATCAGAACTTGTGCTGTTGCAATACTTATATTACACTTTCTCCTGCATATTGTGCATTAATGATAACTTGAGCAGGTTTTTAAATTAAATATTTAACTGCGGCCTTTCACTGATCATTAGGCAACTGTTTTGTACATAATTGTCTTCTTTTATTCAATGTTTTATTAAGTTCTGTTTTTATATCTAAACTGGTTATAATGATGTATCTATATGCTTTTGTTTGTATCACCTGAAGATACCACCGCCTTAATAATATATGACATATATCCATATATACTCATTTTTATCGATTTTAAAATAGACTTGGAATCTTTTTATTGTGGTCAAAGTTGGGGTCATTTTAAGGTCAAGTAATCGAAGGCCAAATGTTAACTGAAGGTCAAAGAATCATGGCTTAAGGTCGCATAAAGTCAATTGGAGTTACAGTTTGAGGTCTTATGAAGGTCAGGGGGTTGTAGGGTTTGGAAGGAAGGGGTTGTAGCCTAGTGGTCAGAGCGTCGGACTCTCGACGCTCGGTTGTTGGTTGTCGGTTGTTGGTTCGATTCTTGACCCACTGGAACAATTTATGTTCTTAAGCAAGACACTTAACTCTGAATTGCTTCAGTTCAATCAATTATTATTATTATGAAGGTCAAGGAATCACAGCTTAGGGTCATGTGAAGGTCAAACAATTGCAGGTTAACGTTGTATGAAGGTCAAAGAATCACAGTTTAAGGTCATATAAAGGTCAAACAATCATAACTTAGGGTCTTATGAAGGTCAAGCAATCATAGCTTAGGGTCATGTGAAGGTCAAACAATCATTGCTTAGGGTCTTATGAAGGTCAAGCAATCATAGCTTAGGGTCATGTAAAGGTCAAACAACCGCAGTTTAAGGTTGTATGAAGGTCAAAGAATCACAGGTTAAGTTCATATGAAGGTCAAACAATCATAGCTTAGGGTCATATGAAGGTCAAGCAATTATAGCTTAGGGTCATGTGAAGGTCAAACAATCACAGCTCACAGGACTGAAGCAGCACATGACTGCTTGAGTCATGTGAAGGTCAAACAATCGCAGGTTAAGGTTGTATGAAGGTCTAAGAATCACAGGTTAAGGTCATATAAGGGTCAAACAATCATAGCTTAGGGTCTTATGAAAGTCAAACAATCATAGCTTAGGGTCATGTGAAGGTCAGAGAATCACTGGTTAAGGTCATGTGAAGGTTAAAGAATCACTGGTTAAGGTCTTTATAAAAGTCAATGAGTCACAGCTCTGGGTCATATGAAGGTCAAAAATTACAATTTATTGTCGTATAAGGGTCACACGCCATCCTGCACCCCCGCCAACGCCCCGCAGACGACCCCGGACTCTATTCAACGCCAGGTGTGGGACGGCAAGCTGCCTGTCTGTTTCGTTCTGCCCGAAGACCCAGACGTGCCGCCGCTCTACTCGCTGGTGCCTCGAGTCGGCTACTTCCCCGCTCTGCTGGACCGGCTCCGGGCGCACCTGTCGCGGCACGCCGGAATTGACGAGGACTCCCCAGGTGCTCAACAGCTTTGGCTTCGCAGCGCCGGTCGTCCACTTCGCTGGCACCTACCAGTCGGCCTCTTGTACGATTTGGAACGACCGAAACCTCCTCCGTTGCCATGGGAAGTGGAGATTCGAACTCGCGACTTTCCAACTGACGAACTAGTATCCTTCGGACCTAATAACAGTTTGGAATCGTATTTTCTGTATTGCCTCAAGGAGGCGGACGCTTTGAAGCACCGGGCTCGGGTGATTAACGAGATGGGCGAGCGGGAGCATCGCCAGCTTTGGCAGGGCCTGCTGAATGATCAGTTCGATCAGTTCTCAGTTGTCAACCGGAAATTGATGGAAGGCGAAGCCAAGTACTTGCCGTTTCGTATCTATCAGCAGGAAGCCGATGGTAAGCGTGGGGAGAAGTGTCCTAAATTAATCCTAAGTATCGCTTCTTAAATCTCCATGCTACTGAGAATTGCCTTTTAATCTCACCTGAGAAACGCCCCTGCCTAAAATCTTACCTGAGAATCGCTCTGCCTCAAATCTCACCCGAGAATCGCTCTGCCTCAAATCTTACCTGAGAATCGCTCTGCCTCAAATCTTACCTGAGAATCGCTCTGCCACAAATCTCACCTTAGAATCGCTCTGCCTCAAATCTCACCTGAGAATCGCTCTGCCTCAAATCTCACCTGAGAATCGCCCTGCCTAAAATCTCACCTGAGAATCGTCTTTAACCCCCTGCCATCCCGCAGGCGGCCTGTCTGTCCTGCAGTGCCTGGCCAAGCCTCACCGTGAGGACTCAACTCCGTTGACCTTATCGGACCTATTAAGAATTTGTATGCCAAATTTCGCCGATCCGGTCACCTTGGCAACGCACGGCGTCTCGTTGCCAATGGAGACGCCGTTGGCTTGGGCCTACGATAAGCTGGCTTATCCCGATAATTTCTTACACCTGGTGCTGCAGCCCAGCAGGTGCAACAGCGCCGGCGATGGCGAGAGCTCCGCTATGCAGCTTGACAGCTCAAGCGAATTCTGACTGTGATATGATATGATAGATAGTCGATTATTGGGGGTTTCCTGTGTACATTTGGGTGTGTTGCTATGCTATTGCTAGGTACATTTTATGTGTACATTTAGGCTTGTATGTACATTTGAGTGTACACTTAGGCTTGTATGTACATTTGGGTGTACACTGTGGCTTTTATGTACATTTGGGTGTACACTGAGGCTTGTATGTACATTTGGGTGTAACACTGAGGCTTGTATGTACATTTGGGTGTACACTGAGGCTTGTATGTACATTTGGGTGTACACTGAGGCTTGTATGTACATTTGGGTGTACACTGAGGCTTGTGTGTACATTTAGGTGTACACTGAGGCTTGTGTGTACATTTGGGTGTACACTGAGGCTTGTATGTACATTTTGGTGTACACTGAGGCTTGTATGTACATTTGGGTGTACACTGAGGCTTTTATGTACATTTGGGTGTACACTGAGGCTTGTGTGTACATTGGGGTGTGCACTGTGGCTTGTATGTACATGTGGGTTACATTAAGGCCTGTATCTGTACGTTTGAGTGTACATAAAGGCTTGGTTGTACATTTCAGTGTATTTTAAAGCTGATGTGTACATTTGGTTGCAAATTAAAGTTTGTATGTACGATAAGGTATTGCAGCCTTTGCAGACTTATTAGCATTGAAATTTAACGTCATCCAGACAGGCACTTGAGTGTTCGTGTGTAAATACCTGTGTCTGTGTTTGTGTGTGTCGTTTTTGCTTACGTTTGTCTGATGATTATTCTGTTCTCCTGTCGGTCTGTCCGCTATAAACGCCGCAAATATTAGATGTTGTTCAGTATATTTTGTCAATTGTCCACGATTGTTGAACTTCAATTTATAAAATATTTTTTAGCATGCATAGCACTTAAATTGGTGTCTTTCCAATCAATTTTGTAATTATATATATATAATGTACAGTACTGAATAGTGTTGTGTACTGCTATGATTTTCCAGGAACCCCTGTCTATGTCAGCTACTCGCATGATATGATAAACAGTTTCATTGAAGTAAAAGATACAATCATTTTAATTATGAAGCGTTTAGTAGCCTAATAAACGATAATAAATTATTATCATTATAAATACTGTTTGTACACACAAGCTCTTCATAAAAATGTTTTTAATTAATTTATTTATTTATCAATAATATGCTGACAGTCTACTAAAAACTTCAGGAGTTCTAGTCTTGCTCAAGGGCACAAATTGTTCCAGTGGGATCGGGATCGAACCCCCCCCACCTTCTATTCGTGAGTCTGGCGCTCTAACAGGCTGCAAACCCCTTAAGACATTACAATATTCGTCATAAAACAGTTAAAACACAAAATTCGTTGTTTAATTTCTGATCGTGAACGAACAGTTGTTATTACGACCCATAATTTATTTTTTTGTTACTATAGGAGTCAAATTTATTATACAGAATATCATATAGTGAAGTATCGTTTTACTTTTACTAATAAGGTACATATATGTATAAGTACGCTATGAATGAAGCCGCAAAACAAGACGAAAAAACGCTTTTTTTGTTATATTTATTTACCTGTATTGGCTTGAATTTGCAGTGGAACAACTGCCCCCCCCCCAGGTTGAGGTGTTCCATCGGTCCCAAGCACTCCTGTAACTTTAGAGACCCCCTACAACTTTGAAGACACCCCAACAACCCACCCGTTAAAACCAAGAAACTTACATTAGCATAGACACAACTTAAACCTCAGACTCCCCTAAGCCCCGCCCGGACAGCATTAAACCATCTTGGTTTCTAAAAACCATCTAAAACCCTCTGGACACACCCCTAAAACACACCAGAACCCCTGAAGCCCCTTTTGGACATCCCTAAACCCCTCGGACATCCCTAAAATCCCCGGACACCCCTGAAACCCCTCGGACACCCTAAAAAACCTTTAGACACCCTTGAAAGCCCCTGGACACCCCAAAAGCTTATAACCCTATAAAAATTAAATCCAACCTAAACTGCTTTACGATGGCCGAATTGAACCACTAACAGAGGTGAATAAAAGTACAAAACAAGGACAAAAACGCAGAGCTAATTTTGTTTTTTCTGACAATAGAGAGCTGACAGAACCTTATTTAATAAGATCATTTGATATTTTAGAAAAACACGTACTACATATAGTACTATTGAGATTCAGTAGTCTGGACGATTCTATTATCTTAATTTTTATGTAGCAGACGAATACAGGTGCAATGAATTCTGCTGCTCCGGCCGCTGCTGCTGCTGCTGCTGAGCCGCAGTCGATAGTTGCAGCAAAGTAGAAGAGGTACCAGCGTTGGTACAGTTCGGTATTTGATTGGTCTGTCTGCTGCTTGAGATCGCAGACTCCAGGTAGCCTGAAAAAATCAAGTGTTGACCTAACTGGTGAATATCATTATAGCATCTGCTGTTTTGGAATTGCTGTGTTGTCGTAACTCACAAAGGCGCAGAGAGTTGTACATACTAGTCTATGAGCCGCTCTACACCCCGTGTGAGCGTGTGTATGATCAGTGCCAATTCAAGACTACTTACATGTACAATGTAAGTGGAAGGTCAAGAAACAAATTTTCTTAGAAAATGTTGTTATTGCTCTCGATAGGAGGCAGACCCAATGTTCATCTTCTGATATGTTGTTTTTTATAGCTCTATTGATATTCATAACGTTTTTTGTTTAGAGGATTAGGATTCTATGTTGATTTCTTCTCAGTGGCGTAGCTAAGGGGCCCAATCGCCTGGGGGGTGGGGTTAGGCGCGGCGGATACCAAAAACCAGGAGGCAATTGAGTGCCTGCGGCGCCAAAATGAGTGCCTCAGGCGCTAGAATGAGTGCCTGCGGCGCTAAAATGAGTGCCTGTGGCGCTAAAATGGTGGCTGCAGCGCTAACATGAGTGCCTGCGGCGCTAAAATGAGTGCCTGCGGCGCCAAAATGAGTGCGTGCGGCGCCAAAATGAGTGCCTGCGGCGCTAAAATGAGTGCCTGCGGCGCCAAAATGAGTGCCTGCGGCGCCAAAATGAGTGCCTGCGGCGCTAAAATGAGTGCCTGCGGCGCGAAATTAGTGCCTGCGGCGCCAAAATGAGTGCCTGCGGCGCTAAAATGAGTGCCTGCGGCGCCAAAATGAGTGCGTGCGGCGCCAAAATGAGTGCCTGCGGCGCTAAAATGAGTGCCTGCGGCGCCAAAATGAGTGCCTGCAGCGCCAAATGAGTGCCTGCGGCGCCAAAATGAGTGCCTGTGGCGCCAAAATGAGTGCTTGCGGCGCCAAAAGTGGCAATGGCATAAGGCATGGCCAGTCAGGCCAACCCGGCCCCCCCAATTGAAATTCCTGGCTAAGCCACTGGATTTCTTGATACATGTAGGTCCTTGATGGGTGCGCACAGTATTGACTCAAGAGAAATGGGGGCAGTTAATGACTCAAAACGACACTTTCGGCGACTGACTCTCAAGGCCAACAGGGCCACAAGTTTAAATGCGTGTATAGGCGTACAACTAGCTAATCGGACTAAAGCTGATAATGATTGACTTACCGAAGTTCAACTGCAACTGAGGAGCTGTGGAACCCGGCACACTGACTGAGCCAGCAGCTGCTGCTGGTGCTCCTCCTCCAACTACCAGCTTCGATGATGCGTTCCGTGGCACAACGAATGGCACTGTTGATCCAGACGCTGGCGTCAACAATGACGCTGTGGTCAGCAGGGGCTGATTCTGTCCAGTTGCATTCGGCGCAGGTGTCTTGACTACCGTCGTCAACTGTGGCGGCAGCGAATTCGAGGACAGCAGCTCGGGAGAGGAACCGTCAGATGAGGCCGGTGACATGCTCTGACAGGACTCTGGCGAAGGAGCGGTTGCGGACTAACTAATTGACTAACTAAATGACTGACTAACTAACTAACTAACTAACTAACTAACTAACTAACTGACTAACTAACTAACTAACTAACTAACTAACTAACTAACTAACTAACTAACTAACTAACTAACTAACTAACTAACTAACTAACTAACTAACTAACTAACTAACTAACTAACTAACTAACAAACTAACAAACTAACTAACTAACTAACTAACTAACTAACTAACTAACTAACTAACTAACTAACTAACTAACTAACTAACTAACTAACTAACTAACTAACAAACTAACTAACTAACTAACTAACTAACTAACTAACTAACTAACTAACTAACTAACTAACTAACTAACTAACTAACTAACTAACTAAGTAACTAAGTAACTAAGTAACTAAGTAACTAACTAACTAACTAACTAACTAACTAACTAACTAACTAGCTAACTAACGAACTGAGCAGCCAAAGTCACTCACCAACTGGCCTATCGCCGCCTTCTACTCCATTACAATTGACGCAGAACTGCAGAGCAGCCGGCAGCGGCCCGGTCAAACCCCGTTTGATCTCTTCCGCCGCTAATCGACGCAGCTCCAGGTGCGACTGGTCGCTGAAGAATGCGGAACCTGGCGTGACCATGATGTTGAGCTGCGGCTGCTGCGGCCGTGGCGCAGGGCTGCCCTCCAGATCGGATGTAGCGGAGTCTGAGCATAGGGTTTTGAATAATTTTATATTTTAGGGAGGGAAGCTGGCTAGGTTTACAGAAATTAATTAGGAGTTTAGGAGGGGGTGGGATCTGGACAGAATTTTACTCACATCCATTCAGCCCGAGCTCAGCCAGCATGGCCCCGCTGCCGTCCGGGGTGTCCAGTCCAAGCCCGCGGATTGTGCCGTCCTTGAGCGCTTCAGCAACTGCTAACTCGTCCATCAGAGAGACGGAGCAAGTGTTGATCAGGTAAAAACCTGAAAGGAATTTAAGCAGAGATTACTCAGAGATCACACAGGGATCACTCAGAGATCACTCAGAGATCACTCAGAGATCACTCAGAGATCACTCAGAGATCACTCAGAGATCACTCGGAGATCACTCAGAGATCACTCAGAGATCACTCAGAGATCACTTAGAGATCACTCAGCGTTAACTCAGAGATCACTCAGAGATCACACTGAAATGATTAAGATGTCAATGAAGTCAGAGAGAAGTCTAAAAGGTCAGGTGACCCCCCCTCCCTCCCGACTCACCTGTCTTCTTGGCGCACTCCCGAATCAGGCGCCGGCTCAGCAGACCGCGGTTGGCTGCGGTGGGCGGGCAGTGAAGGCTGAGGCAGTCTGCCGCGGCCAGCAGGCCCTCCAAACTGTCGGCGCGGCTGACGCCGAGGCCTCGGTCAGCGCCATCGGGTAGGTTGGGATCGAATGCCACCACTTCGAAGCCGAAGGCCTTGGCGCGAAGAGCAACGGCAGTGCCAACACGTCCTGTCGAAATTCGGGACGGTTGCTGGCTCACTCATGTGCTCATGACCTCATGAAATCACTCATTACCTCACCCATCATGTACTCAATAATGAACTCACTCATGAACTCAGTCAACACCCCACTCATAAACTCAGTCATGAACTCACCCAACACCTCACTCATGAACTCACTCATGAACTCACTCATGAACTCACTCATGAACTCACTCATGAACTCACTCATGAACTCACTCATGAACTCACTCATGAACTCACTCATGAACTCACTCATGAACTCACTCATGAACTCACTCATGAACTCACTCATGAACTCACTCATGAACTCACTCATGAACTCACTCATGAACTCACTCATGAACTCACTCATGAACTCACTCATGAACTCACTCATGAACTCACTCATGAACTCACTCATGAACTCACTCATGAACTCAGTCAACACCTCACTCATAAACTCACTCAACACCTCGCGCAACAATCATGCCTCCAATTTGAATGCCATTGAATTGCGAATTCAAAACATTAAATTTTCAAACAAGCTCATTTTAACAACTGCCTTAGAGACACCGTCTTTATTCAATAAGCCGCTTGTAAAATGCAATTTCTTTAATAAAAATATTCGACTACGATTCAGATAAATGAGATTATTTACCACGAGGTCAGATCTGATGGGTTTGTTAGCCAGCAATAATCCTTGAGGATCAGTTTACTGATCTGATGAAATGAAATCCCTTTTTTCCAGTATTAAAGGGGATTGGAGCCATCAACTGTGATTTGACAAAATCTAAATTTCTAACAAGAGGCTTAGAAGCCTTTGTAGTTCAGTGTTTTTGAGTGAGGTTATCCGGATTCGGTTCAATGATTCTGAATTGATTTTGATAGCCAAGTTGAAGCCTTTTCGAGGGGTTGAGAAGGGATAGAGTGTGGATAGAGAGGAGATAGAGGGGATAGAGAGGGGATAGAGAAGGGATAGAGAGGATAGAGAGGGGATAGAGAGGAGATAGATAGCGGATAGAGAGGGGATAGAGAGGAGATAGAGAGGGGATAGAGAGGGGATAGAGAGGAGATAGATAGCGGATAGAGAGGGGATAGAGAGGAGATAGAGAGGGGATAGAGAGGGGATAGAGAGGGGATAGAGAGGGGAGCATGGAGTGGAAATGAGTTGAATACAGGGAGGCAGAGCTGCAGTGAACACAGAACTAAAATCGGATCAAAGGATTTTGCGTAAGGCCATCATGCACGCACACAGTAAAAAGTAGGAAATAATTAATTGTTTCGAAAAACGCCCAGACCAGGATGGTGATTCCGTCTTTTGAGTCGGTGGTCTTGCATCCTTTCAAACCTGCATCCTCAGGATGAGCCCTCGGACTGGCTCATGCAATTAGCAACACGAAATTGGCAATCTTGGACTCATGCGAGCGCGCGGGACCACGAAATGATTCGAGCTGTGATTTGGCCTATAGAAATTCGGTCCATGCATGCAGCTGGTTCTGCCTGGGGCCAGACAGACAGATAGATAAATATAGAAATTGGGCTATGTTATCAGACTCTGGCTGGTTGCTCCTAGTCTAACCGAATTAATTCTACTTCCGATGTATACCAAGTTCGTGTCGAGAGGATCCTGTTTATAAGCTCTATGCAAGCATTTACAGTCTCAGTTGTTGAAACTCATCAATCATTTTGGTTTTACTTGAATTCACCTTCAGAATTCCGCCATTTTTTCAAGTTGGCGTGGGTGTAAAATGTTGGTTGTGTAGTCGGGTGAGCAGGTGTTGACTAGAGACTGCAGGGAGATTGAAGGGAGATTGAAGGGAAGTTGAAGGGAGTTTGAGGCGAGACTGAAAGGAGATTGAAGGGAGATTGAAGGGAGATTGAAGGGAGATTGAAGGGAAATTGAAGGGAAATTGAAGAGAAATTGAAGGGAAATTGAAGGGAGATTGAAGGGAGATTGAAGGGAGATTTAAGGGAGATCGAAGGGAGATCGAAGGGAGATTGAAGGGAGATTGAAGGGAGATTGAAGGGAGTTTAAATATTCATACGACACAGCAAAATATAACTAAAAATGATTTTAAGGAGCATTAAAACAAAATTAATTTCCTGCCATCCCGGCAGCAGATCACCGAGCTCACCAAAGCCGACAATGCCCAGAGTTTGACCTCGGATTCGAGTGGCTCCCTGGGCCAGCTCGGCCAGTCTGTCGATGCTGATTGGCCAGCCATATTCGGAGCCGAGCTCGGCCACGGCACTGGCGGCGATTCGAGCCGTTCTTCGGTAGAGGTTGAGCACCAGGCTGATGGTGGAGTCTGCGGTCTCTTCTACGCAGGCCCCGGAAATGCTGGACACCCAAATTCCTGCGGATGAAACGCGAGCGTTGGATGTTTTACATGCTGACCTGTTAGCCTTACAAATTCACGGGTTCACGGATTCACTGGTTCACGGGTTTACAGGTTCACAGATTCACAGATTCACAGGTTCATAAGTTCACGAATTCACATGTTTACAAATTTACAGATTCACAGGCTCACATTTTCACAGGTTCATAGGTTCACGGCTTCACAGGTTCAACCGGTTCACAGATTCACAGGTTCATAGGTTCCCGGATTTACACGCTCACGTGTTCACAGGTTCACAGATTAGCAGATTCACGAGTTAAAAGATTCACAGCTTCACAGATTCACAGGTTCCCAGATTTACAGATTCACAGATTCACAGATTCACAGGTTCATAAGTTCACGAATTCACATGTTTACAAATTTACAGATTCACTGGATCACAGATTCACAGGTTCATAGGTTCACGGCTTCACAGGTTCATAGGTTTCCGGATTTACACGCTCACGTGTTCACAGATTCACAGATTAGCAGATTCACGGGTTAACAGATTCACAGTTTCACAGATTTACAGATTTACAGGTTCACAGATTCACAGGTTCCCATATTTACAGATTCACAGGTTCACAGATTCACAGATTCACAAATTCACAGGTTCACAGATTCATATATTCACAGGTTCATAAGTTCACGAATTCACATGTTCACAGGTTCACAGGTTAGCAGATTCACGGGTTCACCGATTCATGGGTTCACAGTTTTACGGATTCACAGATTCACTTATTTACAGATTCACAGGTTCGCAGATTCACAGGTTCATAGTTCAGAGATTCACAGGCCCACAGGTTAGCAGGTTCAATGATTCACAAATTTACAGATTCACAGATTTACGAGTTTACAGATTCACAGGTTCCCATGCAGGTTCATAGTCCGGCTGACGACTTAATATATTCCCAGTTGCATGGATTCATGTGTTCACAAATTCATGGATTCACAGATTCCTATACTAAAAAATTATTGATTCGCGTGTTCACAAATTCACATCTTTGCATATTCACTAATTCATATATTTTCATATTATAGCAGAAATCAGAATGTGTGTCAAATCCGCAGAATTTCTTAGAAAGAAATTTTCCGGCTTTGAATAACGAAAGCCAGAATTGGTCGACAATAAAAAGGGACAATTTCATGCGAGAATTTTAAGATTTAAACAAAAAATGACAATGGTTCCCATTCAAATCGGGTGAAAATCTGTAAAGCACCGGTCCAGATAATTTAATTTAATCTTCATTCATTACCCAGGGTGGGGCAGCCGGTAGGGGCTTTTGGCTATAGTTTCTGAGAAAATCTGCGGGTGCCAGCATGGAGATTGCAAGAGGAGCCAGGGAGGCCCAGAGACAGCCTGGAGTGGCACCTGGGAGTAGGAATGGCGCCTCACTTTATGGGGATGGCGCCTCACTTTATGGGGATGGCGCCTCACTTTATGGGGGTGGCGCCTCATTTTATGGGGTAGGCGCCTTACTTTATAAGGGTGGCGCCTCACTTTACGAGAGCGGCGCCTCATTTTAATGGAGTGGCGCCTCACTTTATGAGAGAGGTGCCTCATTTTCAGAGGCTGGCGCCTCATTTTCCGGGGGTGGCGCCTCATTTTCTGGGAGTGGCGCCTCATTTTATGGGGGTGGCGCCTCATTTTATGGGGGTGGCGCCTCATTTTATGGGGGTGGCGCCTCGCATTTTATGGATATAGCGCCTCATTTTATGGATATGGTGCCTCATTTTATGGGGGGTGGCGCCTTATTTTATGGATATGGCACCTCATTTTCTGGGGTTGGCGCTTCATTTTATGGGGGTGGCGCCTCATTTTATGGGGGTGGCGCCTCATTTGATACAATTTTATGCTAAAATGTGAAAGCCTGCCGTGCCAGCCTACAGGGGTAGGGACATTGTCCGGGATTAGGGCCAGAACTGGCTCTCCAGATACTGGCTTTCAAATCCCTTGGCGAAGATTATGGCTCGGCCATTTAAGAGATTGCGTACGGGCGAACTCCCCCCCCCCCGAAGCTAATTAGCAACCCCTATGGTCTTTCTTCTTCCGTCTCTTCTTTGTGAGAAACGAGGGTCCAGTCTGTTCATCTTTTAATTTGCTTAAAAATCACTCCCTTCATCTCTCGTCTCCCATGTGTGGCTGCTGCCCGCTGGCTTTAGACTAAAAGACCGTCTTCAAATTGATGAGTTAGATACAGATTTTCTGTCACATTCAATGCTGATTATATTTGCTTTATTTTTATGATTTTTAATGTAACATTTGAATACATTTTAGCGCGGTTTAGGTACACGATGCATGGTCGAGATTGTGGGATTCGAAGATAACAGAATCTCTCAGCTCCCCAGATCCCCAGATCCCTCAGATTTCCCAGATCCACAGATCCTCAGATCCCCATATCCTCAGATCCCCAGATCCCCAAATACCCAGATCCCTCAGATTTCCCAGATCTCCAGATCCCTCAGATTTCCCAGATTTGCAGATCCCCGGATCCCTAGATCCCCAGATCCTCAGATTTCCCAGATTCCCAGATCCTCCGATCCCCAGATCCCGCAGATTTCCCAGATCCCCAAATCCCTAGATCCCCAGATCCCCAGATCCCCAGATCCCCAGATCCCTCAGATTTCCCAGATTCGCAGATCCCCAGATCCCCAGATCTCCAGATCCCTCAGATTTCACAGATTCCCAGATCCTCAGATCCTCAAACCCGGGCAGATTTCCCAGATTCCTAGATCCCTAGATCCCCAGATCCCCAGATCCCCAGATCTCCAGATCCCTTAGATTTCCCAGATTCGCAGATCCCCAGATCCCCAGATCTCCAAATCTCTCAGATTTCCCAGATTCGCAGATCCCCAGATCCCTAGATCCCCAGATCCTCAGATCCCCAGATCCCCACATACCTCAGATTTCCCAGATTCCCAGATTCCCAGATCCCCAGATCCTCAGATCCCCAAATCCCTCAGGCTTTTCAAATTCCCAGATCCCCAGATTCCTCAGATTTTTCAAATCCATAGATCCCCAGATCCCTCAGATTTCCCAGATCCACAGATCCTCAGATCCCCAGATCCCTCAGCTTTCCCAGATCCCCAGATCCCGCAGATTTTCCAGATCCCCAGATCCCAGATCCCTCAGATTTCCCAGATTCGCAGATCCCCAGATCCCCAGATCCCTCAGATTTCCCAGATTCGCAGATCCCCAGATCTCCAGATCCCTCAGATTTCCCAGATTTGCAGATCCCCAGATCCCAGATCCTCAAATCCCCAGATCCCTCAGATTTCCCAGATTCCCAGATCCTCAGATCCTCAAACCCGGGTAGATTTCCCAGATTCCTAGATCCCCAGATCCCTCAGATTTCTTAGATCCTCAGATCCCCAGATCCCTCAGATTTCCCAGATTTGCAGATCCCCAGATCCCCAGATCCCTAGATCCCCAGATCCCCAGATCCTCAGATCCCCAGATCCCTCAGATTTCCCAGATCCCCAGATTTTCCAGATCGCCACATCTCCATATCCTTCACATCGCCCACATCCTCAGATCCTTAGATCCCTTAAGTCTTCAGATTCCTCAGATCCCCACATTCCAATCCCAGCTCACCCAAGCTCCTGGCAGCGGGCAGGTCGATGTTGTCACAGCCGGGTCCCAGCTGCACCAGCAGCCGCAGCCGCTTGAACTGGGCCAGCTCGGACCTGCCGAGTCGAATCGTGGACCACATGATGGCCACTGTGGCTTCGTTCAGCACCTGAGAAGGAGTAGGGGGTGCAAGAGGTTTGAGAAGAGTGAACAGAGGTTGAGTAATGGTGAATAACTCACCGCATTTTGCAAACATTGAATTTCACAAATTGCCTCGCCTGATTTTACCGTTTATATTTAAACTAACTAATATACGTATAGAGAGAAAATAGAAGTTAAAGCTGTACCCCACCATTATTTCATGGTTTATTTCATCGCATATGGTTTAGATTCGCATATTTCATCGATTCACATATTAATTTATTCACATAAGATAATGTGTGAGTTCACCTTAAGAAATAAGGGAGAGGAGAGAAGAGAAGAGAGAATAGAGAAGAGAGATGAGAGGGGAGAGAGAAGAGATGAGAGAGAAGAGAAAAACGAAAAGAGATAAGAGAGAGAAGAGAGAGGAGAGAAGAGAGAAGAGAGATGAGAGAGAAGAGGAAAGAGAAAAGAAATGAGAAAGAAGAGAGAGGAGAGAAGAGAGAAGAGAAGAGAGAAGAGAGAAGAGAAGAAAGAGAAGAGAGATGAGAGAGAAGAGAGAAGAGAAGTGAGATGAGGGAGAAGAGAGAAGAGAGAAGAGAGATGAGAGAGAAGAGAGAAGAGAAGAGAGAAGAGAGAGAAGAGATGAGAGAGAAGAAGAAAAAGAAAAGAGATGAGAGAGAAGAAGAAAAAGAAAATAGATGAGAGAGAAGAGAGAAGAGAGAAGAGATGAGAGAAGAGAAAAGAGATGAAAGAGAAGAGAGAGGAGAGAAGAGCGAAGAGAAGAGAGAGATGAGACATGAGAGAGAAGAGAGAAGAGATGAGAGAGAGAAGAGAGAGGAGAGAAGAGAGAGAGAAGAGAAGAGAGATGAGGGAGAAGAGAGAAGAGATGAGAGAGAGAAGAGAGAGGAGAGAAGAGAGAAGAGAAGAGAGATGAGGGAGAAGAGAGAAGAGAGAAGAGAAGAGAGATGAGAGAAAAGAGATGAGAGAGAAGAGGAAAAATAAAAGAGATGAGAAAGAAGAGAGAGGAGAGAAGAGTGAAGAGAAGAGAGAGATGAGAGATGAGAGAGAAGAGAGAAGAGAAGTGAGATGAGGGAGAAGAGAGAAGAGAGAAGAGAAGAGAGATGAGAGAGAAGAGAGAAGAGAAGACAGATGAGAGAGAAGAGATGAGAGAGAAGAGAGAAGAGAGAAGAGAAGACAGATGAGAGAGAAGAGATGAGAGAGAAGAGAGAAAAGAGAAGAGATGAGGGAGAAGAGAGAAGAGAGAAGAGAGAAGAGATGAGAGAGAAGATATCAGAGAGCTGAGAAGAGACACAAGCCACGATCAATCCCGATTGCCATCGTGAAGTTTCAAACGAAGTTCACGCGGGCCGGAGTTGCCGACCCCGTGACTGAAACACCAATGAAATTCTCTCCAAACCTTCTCGTGAACCTCGGCAACGCTCAGGGCATCACAGAACGCCACCGTGGCCAGGTCTCTCAACACAGGCATTTCAATGCTGCAGTCCCTGCCGTCGAGAAGGGCCACCAGCGGCCGAGTTGGCTGCATCTGCTCCTGGTTGGAGAACGGCAATGCACCACTGCAAAGTCCGCTGCCAATGACCACCGGCACCAGAGTGCAGCTGGCGCCTGCGGATTCGAGTGATAATTTCTGTGTTTTATCATCGATTAAATACTAGCCCATTAGTTTATAAACTAATGCTGTCTGCCTAATTAGGCTAATAGCTCGTATGATTGGATTTTTATGGTAGTTTTATGGGTTTGAGGCCTAAATCTCTGGGTTTGACGCCTAATTCTATGGGTTCGACGCCTAATTCTATGGGTTCGACGCCTAATTCTATGTGTTTGACGCCTAATTCTATGGGTTTGACGCCTAATTCTATGGGTTTGACGCCTAATTCTATGGGTTTGACGCCTAATTCTATGTGTTTGACGCCTAATTCTATGGGTTTGACGCCTAATTCTATGGGTTTGACGCCTAATTCTATGTGTTTGACGCCTAATTCTATGGTTTTGACGCCTAATTCTATGTGTTTGACGCCTAATTCTATGGGTTTGACGCCTAATTCTATGTGTTTGACGCCTAATTCTATGGGTTTGACGCCTAATTCTATGTGTTTGACGCCTAATTCTATGGGTTTGACGCCTAATTCTATGTGTTTGACGCCTAATTCTATGTGTTTGACGCCTAATTCTATGTGTTTGACGCCTAATTCTATGGGTTTGACGCCTAATTCTATGTGTTTGACGCCTAATTCTATGGGTTTGACGCCTAATTCTATGGGTTTGACGCCTAATTCTATGTGTTTGACGCCTAATTCTATGTGTTTGACGCCTAATTCTATGGGTTTGACGCCTAATTCTATGGGTTTGACGCCTAATTTTTTATATTTTGCCTAATTTATACACTAAAATCTGTGAGGCTCCTTTCCAACTATACAAATAATTGCGACAATAATTTTCTATAGTGGCTGCTTATCTTTTGAATATTTTATTGGGGTCAATCTTGCTGTCATGCTCTTAAGTGCTTATAATCACAGTTACCCGCGTATAAATGATAATTAACGAATAAAATGTTTAAAAAATTGCTCCGAGATACAGAGGGTTTAAACTTGGTACCTTCCATACAATAGAATATTATTAGTTATCATAATCATAATTGACCTAACACCTGGTCTAACACCCAGCCCTGCAACCGACAGCTCAGCCGCAGCTATTGCGCGGCGCATCTGAAGGCTGCGTACGGCTGTTCAGTCCAACGACTGGGGGGGGGGGGGTCGCCACACAGCCTCAATTACCCCAGCTAATGCTGGCACCCATTTTACAGCTGGATGAAGTAAAGAAATTCAGAGTTAACTGTCCTGCTCAAGGGCGCAAATTGTTCCGGTGGGATCGAGAATCGAACCCCCGACCTTTCAGCCGTGAGTCCGACGCTCTAACCACTAGGCTACAACCCCATAGGCTACAACCCCCTAGACTACAACCCTCTAGGCTACAACCCCCTAGGCTACATTCCCGTAGAGTACAACCCCCTAGGCTACAACCCCCTAGACTACAACCCTCTAGGCTACAACCCCTCTAGACCGCAACCCCCTAGACTACAACCCCCTAGACTGCAACCCCCTAGACTACAACCCTCTAGGCTACAACCCCCTAGACTACAACCCCCTAGACTACAACCCTCTAGACTACAACCCTCTAGGCTACATCCCCTCTAGACCGCAACCTAGACTAGACTACAACCCCCTAGGCTACAACCCCCTAGACTACAACCCTCTAGGCTACAACCCCTCTAGACCGCAACCCCCTAGACTACAACCCCCTAGACTGCAACCCCCTAGACTACAACCCTCTAGGCTACAACCCCTCTAGACCGCAACCCCCTAGACTACAACCCCCTAGACTGCAACCCCCTAGACTACAACCCTCTAGGCTACAACCCCCTAGACTACAACCCCCTAGGCTACAACCCCCTAGACTACAACCCTCTAGGCTACAACCCCTCTAGACCGCAACCCCCTAGACTACAACCCCCTAGACTACAACCCTCTAGGCTACAACCCCTAGACTGCAACCCCCTAGACTACAACCCCTAGGCTACAACCGCCTGGACTACAACCCCTAGGCTACATTCCCGTAGACTACAACCCTCTAGACCACAACTCCCTAGACTACAACCCCTAGGTGGCAATAGCACAGAAAAAATAAACACAATAGAAACTATACGATAGACCATCGGGCTACGAGATAAGGTTTTTTAAATGAAAAATCAACTTGGCAATATTAATAGGCCTCACTATTCGGGTGAGAATAAGTTGCTGAGCTGAGCCAGGTCTGTGCAACTTCTGGAATCTGCTGAGGCTGCTGAGGCTGAGGCTCTTCGACAGAATTCAACGCTTGCGCATCCAAAGCCAGCTGAGAATTTTGCTGCAATTTCTTCTTTTTCGACTTCTTTATCTGTTGCTTTTGTTGTTGTTGCTTTTGTTGCTGTTGCTGCTGCAGCTGCTGAACCCGAGATCGCTTTGCCGCCGGCTGCTTGTCGCTAGGAAGGTCGATGCGAACTGGCTGGTCAACTGCGGGGTCCGCGACCGGGATGTCGCCTTCACGTTTCTCGCCATCGTGAAAATGGCCGCTGCACACGCGGAGCTGATGGGTGCGAATAGGGTATTTTCTATGATTAGAATGGGGTATTTTCTATGATTAGAATGAGGGTATTTTCTACGATTAGAATGGGGTATTTTCTATGATTAAGATAAGGTATTTTCTGTGATTAGAATGGGGGTATTTTCTATGATTAGAATGGGGTATTTTCTATGATTAGAATGGGGTATTTCCTATGATTTGAATGGGGGTATTTTTTATGATTAGAATGGGGTATTTTCTATGATTAAGATAAGGTATTTTCTGAAATTAGAATGGGGGTATTTTCTATGATTAGAATGGGGTATTTTCTATGATTGGAATTGGGTACTTTCCGTGATTTAGCTGGGTATTTTCCGTGATTAGGATGGGGTATTTTCTGCGATTAAGATGGGGTATTTTCTGCGATTAAGATGGGGTATTTCCTGCGATTAAGATGGGGTATTTTCTGCGATTAAGATGGGGTATTTTCTGCGATTAAGATGGGGCATTTCCTGTGATTAGGAAAGAAAAGAAACTGCAAAAGAAGAAAAACACACAGCGCACATGAACATTAAGCTGAATCCTGTTTTACTCAAGGCCTGTTTAACACACCATTTCTATAATCTCGAACGGCTACAAAAAATCTCGTACTCTGAAGTACAGCCGCTCCTGATGAAGCATCACCTGCTCCCCATTTTCATCTCTCTATCCTCTGCTTGCTGCCTTTTTCTCCTTTGGCCCCTTCTGCTTCTTTTGAGGTCCGCACAGGCTGGGTGAAGCAGCTCAGCTGCCTTTCGGGTTTGGTGGGTTGTCGCCTGCGTGCGACTCAGCCATGAGGGCCAACCAGGGGCGTCGCCATGGATTTTATGGTGGGGGGGACAAAGCCACGAATTCTACATGTACATTCTTTTCAGAATCGGTGTTGTCAGCGCTCAGTTTAGCGCCGCAGGCACTCATTTTAGCGCCGCAGGCACTCATTTTAGCGCCGCAGGCACTCATTTTAGCACCGCAGGCACTCATTTTAGCGCCGCAGGCACTCATTTTAGCACCGCAGGCACTCATTTTAGCGCCGCAGGCACTCATTTTAGCGCCGCAGGCACTCATTTTAGCACCGCAGGCACTCATTTTAGCACCGCAGGCACTCATTTTAGCGCCGCAGGCACTCCTTTTAGCGCCGCAGTCACTCATTTTAGCGCCTCAGGCACTCATTTTAGCGCCGCAGGCACTCATTTTAGCGCCGCAGGCACTCATTTTAGCGCCGCAGGCACTCATTTTAGCGCCGCAGGCACTCATTTTAGCGCCGCAGGCACTCATTTTAGCGCCGCAGGCACTCATTTTAGCGCCGCAGGCACTCATTTTAGCGCCGCAGGCACTCATTTTAGCGCCGCAGGCACTCATTTTAGCGCCGCAGGCACTCATTTTAGCACCGCAGGCACTCCTTTTAGCGCCGCAGTCACTCATTTTAGCGCCGCAGGCACTCATTTTAGCGCCGCAGGCACTCATTTTAGCACCGCAGGCACTCATTTTAGCGCCGCAGTCACTCATTTTAGCGCCTCAGGCACTCATTTTAGCGCCGCAGGCACTCATTTTAGCGCCGCAGGCACTCATTTTAGCACCGCAGGCACTCATTTTAGCACTGCCTGCGTGCTAAATGAGTGCCTGAATGAGTGGCTAATTTTTTAGCGCCGCAGGCTAAATGAGTGCCTGCGGCGCTAAAATGAGTGCCTGCGGCGCTAAAATGAGTGCCTGCGGCGCTAAAATGAGTGCCTGAGGCGCTAAAATGAGTGACTGCGGCGCTAAAAGGAGTGCCTGCGGCGCTAAAATGTGTGCCTGCCCTGCGGCGCTAAACTCTCTGTGCTCAAGGAGTCAGCAGAATGGGCGGCCGACCGAGGTCGTTGAGAAGATGCTCTTGAGAAGATTATTGTTATGAATTTGACATTTAAAAAAAATTCTGACATAATTAACCGAAGCAAAATTGAAGCTCATCGAAGACTGCTCAGTTTTCTTTGCCCCAGATCTCTCAACTTGAGTTGTCCATATCGGGATGGGGAGGTTGGGCGGATATTACGGGGCTCGGAGGAGCAGAGACAGAGAGAGAGAGACAAAAATGACCGAGCCCTGTGATTAACATCTAGCCAGAGCATTTTGGGGGGCAGGGAGCAGGTGTGCGGGGAAGAGCAGAGAGGCAAGCTCGCGGCTGAGGATGGAAATGACTGGGGGAGGATTAGCCATGAAGACAGGGGAACACACTGTAGCGATTCAAAGGAGCTGACGGCTTCTGGTTTCGTGTTTCTGGCTCTCCTACCTCCCGAGAATTTTCTGCTTTCACCGTCCATGGCTTTGCGCTGCCGTTCTCCGCTAACAAATCTAATCCTAGCGTAGGGTTCACTCGGAGAGAGCTGGGATATTCTATAGCAGAGAGCAAAGGTAAAACTATGGGAAATAGGCATTTATTGTAGTGTTCGATTTAATTTGGAAAATATTATTGACGTAAACTCTATTGTAAATAAACAAGCTTAAAAAATTAAATTAGATTAGATATAGTAAATTAGATCAGATTAGATAGATAGAGTTTCTATAGTTTCCTAGAAACAGTGTGTAGGTTGGGCTGGGTTCAAGGAGTAGAGAGTTTCTTAGAAACAGTGTGTAGGGTGGGGTAGGTTCAAGGAGTAGAGAGTTTCTTAGAAATAATTTGTAGATTGGGGTAGGTTCAAGGAGTAGAGAGTTTCTTAGAAATAATTTGTAGATTAGGGTAGGTTCAAGGAGTAAAGAGTTTCTTAGAAAATTTGTAGATTAGGGTGGGTTCAATGAGTGGAGAGTTTCTTAGAAATAATTTGTAGATTGGGGTAGGTTCAAGGAGTAGAGAGTTTCTTAGAAACAGTGTGTAGGTTGGGCTGGGTTCAATAAGTAGAGAGTTTCTTAGAAACAGTGTGTAGGTTGGGCTGGGTTCAATGAGTGGAGAGTTTCTTAGAAACAGTGTGTAGGGTGGGGTAGGTTCAAAAAGTAG
This sequence comes from Macrostomum lignano, assembly GCA_002269645.1. Taxonomy (NCBI): domain Eukaryota; kingdom Metazoa; phylum Platyhelminthes; family Macrostomidae; genus Macrostomum; species Macrostomum lignano. The sequence continues at coordinate 209,075 of NIVC01001178.1, forward strand.
AGAGTTTCTTAGAAACAGTGTGTAGATTGGGGTAGGTTCAAAAAGTAGAGAGTTTCTTAGAAATAATTCGTAGATTGGGGTAGGTTCAATGAGTGGAGAGTTTCTTAGAAACAGTGTGTAGGGTGGGGTAGGTTCAAGGAGTAGAGAATTTCTTTGAAAAATAAATATAATGCTCAAGCATTAAGACTGGAGACACTGACATTGTCTTGACATTGACAGCAGCACTTGATGCTGTAACACAGGCGTGCTATAAATATAGGGGTGCAGACTTATGGCACCTCAGTGGATTGATGACATCTGAGTGCCAGAAATAGATGTGCAATTGTTTTGTGATTGATTTGGCATGATAAAACTTGATTAGACTAGATTGTAAAGCAATGAGACTAGACTCACATAGACATGTCTCTAGTGAGACTAAATTCATATAGACACAGAGATACTTTAGATCCATATTGACACAGTGAGACTAGATCCAATATTGACACAGTGAGACTAGATCCATATTGACACAGTGAGACTAGATCCAATATTGACACAGTAAGACTAGATCCAATATTGACACAGTGAGACTAGATCCAATGTTGACACAGTGAGACTAGATCCAATATTGACACAGTGAGACTAGATCCAATAATGACACAGTGAGACTAGATCCAATATTGACACAGTAAGACTAGATCCAATATTGACACAGTGAGACTAGATCCAATGTTGACACAGTGAGACTAGATCCAATATTGACACAGTGAGACTAGATCCAATAATGACACAGTGAGACTAGATCCAATAATGACACAGTGATACTAGATCCAATATTGACACAGTGAGACTAGATCCAATGTTGACACAGTGAGACTAGATCCAATATTGACACAGTGAGACTAGATCCAATATTGACACAGTGAGATTAGATCCTTATAGACACGGTGAGACTAGATCCAATATAGATAACAGTGAGACTAGATCCATGTAGACACAGTGAAATTAGATCCAATATAGATCACAGTGAGACTGGATCCATAAAGACACAGTGAGATTAGATCCATATAGACACAGTGAGACTAGATCCAATAAAAACATAGTGAGATTAGATCCTTATAGACACGGTGAGGCTGGATCAAATATAGACACAGTGAGATTTGATCCAATATAGACACAGTGAAACTAGATACTAATAGACACAGTGAGATTAGATCCAATATAGATGACAGTGAGACTAGACCTAATATAGACACGGTGAGATTAGATCTATATAGACAGTGAGACTAGACCCAATATAGACACGGTGAGACTAGATCTATATAGACAGTGAGACTAGATCCAATATACACACAGTGAGACTAGACCCAATATAGACACGGTGAGACTAGATCTATATAGACAGTGAGACTAGATCCAATATACACACAGTGAGACTAGATCCGCAGTGAGACTAGATCTATACAGAAAGCCGCCTCACCTGGCTAACAATGGTGTCTTCAGTGCGGCCGATGGCCTCCAACCACCGCTCCCGCAGTACGGCGGGTTTCTTTGGCACCCGATAAAAATGTCTATTGTCGTCCGAACCTCGGTATCTCGAACGGAATTTGCAATTCGGAAATCCGCAAGTTGTCGGCATATTGGGGGGAGGGAGGGGGCTGTTTGAAGATGCTGGATATTGATGAGGCGGAGATAGGAGAGATCTCGCTCGGGCTCCCAAACCTGTGCTTTTAGGCACCAAGGATGTAAAGGAAGGTATGAGCATGATTGGCTAGGAAGACAAGGCACCTGTTGCAGTGTCCCCAGGAGCGGTGGCGAAGGCGGGTGCATCCAATCTGCGGTCTCACAACCGAAGCCAAAAACCCTGCCATGCGTGTGTATCTTGCCTGTTCAGAAAGCGATCAACTGACCTGGTCTCCTGCCCCGCCCAAAAATCTCTTAGATGTATATTTATGGTCTTGTCCAATGGGGGCCCGGCATTACCTGGCCGTGTTCAAGATACTACCCGTTCGAAGATATGTTATAATTATTTCGTAGACAAAATCGTACTATAATATGTTGAACACATAATTAAAGTCCCATATTTATATAGTTTTAAAAAAAAATTCAAACGTTTCAAAACTACTGCCACTTAGAGAAAAGCGATGATGGCGCTAATTTCTAGGATAGCAATGGCACCCCTAGGATAGCAATAGCGCCCCTATGATCTTTATGGCGCCCCAATAAGAATGGCAATGGTGCCCCTAGGAACTCGATGGCGCCCTAGAATAGCAATGGCGCGCCTAGGATAGCAATGGCGCCCCTAGGATAGCAATGGCGCCCCTAGGATAGCAATGGCACCCCTAGGATAGCATGCAATGGCACCCCTAGAATAGCAATGGCGCGCCCAGGATAGCAATGGCACCCCTAGGATAGCAATGGCGCCCCTAGGATCTCGATGGCGCCCTAGAATAGCAATGGCACCCCTAGGATCTCGATGGCGCCCTAGAATAGCAATGGCACCCCTAGGATAGCAATGGTACCCCTAGGATAGCAATGGCACCCCCTAGGATAGCAATGGCACCCCTAGGATAGCAATGGCACCCCCTAGGATAGCAATGGCGCCCCAAGGATAGCAATGGCGCCCCTAGGATAGCAATGGCGCCCCTTGGATAGCAATGGCACCCCCTAGGATAGCAATGGCGCCCCTTGGATAGCAATGGCACCCCTAGGATAGCAATGGCGCCCCAAGGATAGCAATGGCGCCCCTAGGATCTCGATGGTGCCCTAGAATAGCAATGGCACCCCTAGGATAGCAATGGCACCCCCTAGGATAGCAATGGCGCCCCTAGGATAGCAATGGCGCCCCTAGGATAGCAATGGCGCCCCAAGGATAGCAATGGCGCCCCTAGGATAGCAATGGCGCCCCTAGGATGGCAATGGCACCCCCTAGGATAGCAATGGCACCCCTAGGATAGCAATGGCACCCCTAGGATAGCAATGGCGCCCCCTAAGATCTCGATGGCGCCCCCTATGATCTCGATGGCGCCCCCTAGGATCTCGATGGCGCCCCTAAGAATCTCGATGGCGCCCCCTAGGATCTCGATGGCGCCCCCTAGGATCTCGATGGCGCCCCCTAGGATCTTGATGGCGCCCACTAGGATCTCGATGGCGCCCCCTAGGATCTCGATGGCGCCCCCTAGGATCTCGATGGCGCCCCCTAGGATCTCGATGGCGCCCCTAAGGATCTCGATGGCGCCCCCTAGGATCTCGATGGCGCCCCTAAGGATCTCGATGGCGCCCCCTAGGATCTCGATGGCGCCCCCTAGGATCTCGATGGCGCCCCTAAGGATCTCGATGGCGCCCCCTAGGATCTCGATGGCGCCCCTATATATTCTTTAACTATTCTTGTTTACTGACTGCCCACGTTCGCAGTTGCCATACCCCAATATTTTTTATTAGAAAACTCCAAGGCACTACTTAAAATCGAATTCTAACGCAATACTTGTTTTTGGCTAGAAACGATACACAGCATCTTAGCAGAACACACAGCAGTTCCCCTAATTTCCTATTTCATTATCCTCGAACGCAGATCCCAAACGTGACCTCCCAGGGGTTGATGCAGAATTTCATATTGAAAAAAGCACATACTCCAACAGCCAGTCGTGATTTATAGTAGCATCGAGACTCGGGATAAATATGGAATATACAAACGAGATCGACTCCCAGAGGCGCCAGGTGCAGCATGGAAGATGTTTGCTAATTAAAGGATTAAAGATAAATACGTTATAGACGAGACAATAATTAGCATGCACTACAGATTGAGCGTAAATGGGTAATCCATCCATATAGTTTTGAGTTAATAATCAGTGCTAAGTTTATAATTAGTACGAAAGTTATAAAAAATTTAGGGTTTTGGCGCCTGAGAATCCGTGGTTTTGACGCATGAGAATCCGTGGTTTTGACGCATGAGAATTTGTGGTTTTGGCGCCTGAGAATTTGTGGTTTTGGCGCCTGAGAATCTGTGGTTTTGGCGCCTGAGAATTTGTGGTTTTGGCGCCTGAGAATCTGTGGTTTTGGCGCCTGAGAATTAATGGCTCCAAGGTTTCCAATGTTTTACTAAATCAAAAATGAATTATATACTTCAGAATAAGTCAACGAAAAATGATCATGCAACCCCACAGAGTCTCATAAAAGTTCAGTATGAAAAATAATTTACAGAGTCACTACTGTCTATTTACACGAGCGAAATAGCAAGCTAATTTTGTGAGTTCAAGATTAGCTTCAGCTCTGGCATATTTTAGGCTCGTAAAAAGTAACGAATGGAAAAATTATTTTCATTCGAAGTAAACGATATAATCCTGGGGGGAGATTTTCTAGGGTGGTTTATCGAGAGGCAGATAATCTAGGGATAATCTAGGAGAAGATTGTCTGGGCAGATTCTCAAGGGGAAGATTCGCAAGGGTGATATTCTCAAGCTTGAGATTCTCAATGGGAAGTCTCAAGGGTGAGATCCTCAAGAGCGATATCCTCTAGGGGAAGAGTCCCATTGAGGTCCCATAGACATCTCGATTTTAAGGTTGTGATTCTCAATGGAAAGAGTCTTAAAGCTGAGATTCGCAAGGGTGAGATTCTCAATGGAAAGAGTCTTAAAGCTGAGATTCGCAAGGGTGAGATTCTCAATGGAAAGAGTCTTAAAGCTGAGATTCGCAAGGGTGAGATTCTCAATGGAAAGAGTCTTAAAGCTGAGATTCGCAAGGGTGAGATTCTCAATGGAAAGAGTCTTAAAGCTGAGATTCGCAAGGGTGAGATTCTCAATGGAAAGAGTCTTAAAGCTGAGATTCGCAAGGGTGAGATCCTCAATGGAAAGAGTCTTAAAGCTGAGATTCGCAAGGGTGAGATTCTCAGGGGTGAGATCCTCAAAGGCAAGAGTCTCCAGGTTGAGATTCTCAAAGGCAAGAGTGTCAAGGGTGAGATTCTCAAAGGCAAGAGTGTCAAGGGTGAGACTCTCAAAGGCAAGAGTGTCAAGGGTGAGATCCTCAAAGGCAAGAGTCTCCAGGTTGAGATTCTCAAAGGCAAGAGTGTCAAGGGTGAGATCCTCAAAGGCAAGAGTCTCCAGGTTGAGATTCTCAAAGGCAAGAGTGTCAAGGGTGAGATTTTCAAAGGCAAGAGTCTCCAAGTTGAGATTCTCAAAGGCAAGACTGTCAAGGGTGAGATTTTCAAGAGTGAGACCCCGAAAAAGTTGATTTGCGAAAATCTTGAAAAAACAAAGAAGAAACACCTTTTTTTTGCTAAAAATTTTAAGCAAACGATGAACTCGCATCGCAGACAGCAGGCCACAGTAGTGAAACACACGGAGTGTTAAGTAGTAAATACTACAGTAGTTTATCAGCACATTTAGTTTTTTTATTTGCAAATACAATCACAAAAAGTAACTCACTTAGTTAAGTGATAAGGCAGGTTAAAGCTGCATGACAATCGTGCAGATTCCGGAAAATATACGACAAGACAAAATCATTAACAAGTGCCGTGCATAACACAAAAGTTTTTATTTTAAGAACAAAATACTCGGCAAAGACAAATATTAGCAGCTTAAAAATGATTAGCCTCAACTGAACCAGAACTAAAGCTACTGCCAAAACTTTGATGCAGTGTTTCTAAGAAATCAAAGAGTTTCTAAGAAAACAGATTTTTCCGTCTCAGTTTCTAAGAAAGTGGATTCTTCCATCTCAGTTTCTAAGAAAGTGGATTCTTCCATCTTACTTTCAAAGAAAGTGGATTCTTCCATCTCAGTTTCTAAGAAAGTGGATTCTTCAAATCCCAGTTTCTAAGAAAGTGGATTCTTCCATCTCAGTCTCTAAGAAAATGGATTCTTTTATCTCAGTTTCTAAGAAAGTGGATTCTTCACCTCAGTTTCTAAGAAAATGGATTATTTCATCTCAGTTTCTAAGAAAGTGGATTCTTTTATCTCAGTTTCTAAGAAAATGGATTCTTTTATCTCAGTTTCTAAGAAAGTGGATTCTTTTATCTCAGTTTCTAAGAAAGTGGATTCTTCCATTTCAGTTTTTAAGAAAGTGGATTCTTCCATCTCAGTTTCTAAGAAAGTGGATTCTTCTATCTTAGTTTCTAAGAAAGTGGATTCTTCCATTTCAGTTTCTAAGAAAGTGGATTCTTTTATCTCAGTTTCTAAGAAAGTGGATTCTTTTATCTCAGTTTCTAGGAAAGTGGATTCTTCCATCTCAGTTTCTAAGAAAGTGGATTCTTCTATCTTAGTTTCTAAGAAAGTGGATTCTTCCATTTCAGTTTCTAAGAAAGTGGATTCTTCCATTTCAGTTTCTAAGAAAGTGGATTCTTTTATCTCAGTTTCTAAGAAAGTGGATTCTTTTATCTCAGTTTCTAGGAAAGTGGATTCTTCCATCTCAGTTTCTAAGAAAGTGGATTCTTCTATCTTAGTTTCTAAGAAAGTGGATTCTTCCATTTCAGTTTCTAAGAAAGTGGATTCTTCTATCTCAGTTTCTAAGAAAGTGGATTCTTCCGTCTCAGTTTCTAAGAAAGTGGATTCTTCTATCTCAGTTTCTAAGAAAGTGGATTCTTTTATCTCAGTTTCTAAGAAAGTGGATTCTTTTATCTCAGTTTCTAAGAAAGTGGATTCTTTTATCTCAGTTTCTAAGAAATTGGATTTTTCCGTCTCAGTTTCTAAGAAAGTGGATTCTTTCATCTCAGTTTCTAAGAAAGTGGATTCCTACATGCCAATATTTAGGAAAACTGATTATCTTACCTCCATTTTTAATCAATTTCTTCGAAAGTCAAAGTAAGCAAGAAAAAAAATATAAAACTGAAACACTGAATAATCACACCGGATCATATAATTCGAACAGTTCAATAGAGAAATTAAAAATCAGTCAACCATGGAGTGAGAATTCTCCGATCGAGTCTGTTGCTGCTGCCGCCGCAGTTGCCTATCCTGACTATAGGCCAGAGCCATCTGCCTTCGAGTGGCCTCAAATCGTTCAACATCGACCAGCCAGCCCTGATAGTCAGCTGGCAATCCGATGGAGTAGTGCTGATGGCAGGGCAGTCCGAGCACCTCCGTCAGCATGTACGGCTTCAGCCAGCCAACCAGCGATGTGTGCCCGAATGTGTAAGCGCCGCGCTGATGATAGAACAGCACTCCATCTAGCTGGGTTGGCGAGAGATTCAGGTGATGCATCATATTGAAATTTGGGTGTGTTATCATAGAGACAGGAGCCATGTGAACTTCAAGCGAAATTGTCACACAACCGGTCAGAGACATTGCTGCCCATTACGCCGACTCCCCTGAGCAGGCACACAAGCGCGCGGATACGTAGGCAGTCATATGCATAGGCACACACTTACACAGGAGTGCACAGTGGCCCTAACTTTATTTATCGTTAGGCATGTACACTTTACTGCGCCTTAAGGGGGTTGGCCCTCAATACCGTTAATTGCACGAGCAGAGCCAAGCCGAGATTCCAATTTAGTCCAACATGAGTGTGACTGCACTTGGAATCGAGCCTGGACCGCTGGCGTATCACAGCGCCGCGCTAGGCCAGTATAATTATACCATCGTTGCGTTACAGTAGGAAAATAATAAAAATTTTAACAGTAAAAAGAAGAATTATAACAAACCCTATTTCTAAAAATCTTCCTAAGAAGGCTTTCACTCACCGGGAAGGGCGGCTGCAACGTCAGGAATTCCGCCAGACACTCTCGCTGGCAGGAGTGCGACTCAACAATGAGAAACGGATGTCGATTTTTTGGTGTTCGTCGGCAAACGTTCGGCGCCGATTCGACAAAGTTGGTCTCCAGCCAGTGGAAGCGGAGGGACGTCTAAGGAAGAAACAAATAATGACAGTGTTTTTTTAGTTTCAAATTGAAACCAATGAATAGTTTAGCAGTTCTAAGCCAGTACGATTGCCGATTTGGCTGACAGACAGACACAGACAGACAGACAGACAGACAGACAGACAGACAGACAAACACAGAATCAGCCTCAGAAAACACAGAATCAGCCTCAGAAAACACAAAATCAGCCTCAGAAACACAGAATCAGCCTCAGACACACAGAATCAGCCTCAGAGACAGAATCAGCCTCAGAGACAGAATCAGCCTCAAACACACAGAATCAGCCTTAAACACACAGAATCAGCCTCAGACACACAGAATCAGCCTCAGACACACAGAATCAGCCTCAGACACACAGAATCAGCCTCAGACACACAGAATCAGCCTCAGAGACAGAATCAGCCTCAGACACACAGAATCAGCCTCAGAGACAGAATCAGCCTCAAACACACAGAATCAGCCTCAAACACACAGAATCAGCCTCAAACACACAGAATCAGCCTCAGAGACAGAATCAGCCTCAAACACACAGAATCAGCCTCAAACACACAGAATCAGCCTCAGACACACAGAATCAGCCTCAGAGACACAGAATCAGCCTCAGAGACAGAATCAGCCTCAAACACACAGAATCAGCCTCAGACACACAGAATCAGCCTCAGAGACACAGAATCAGCCTCAGACACACAGAATCAGCCTCAGAGACACAGAATCAGCCTCAGAGACACAGAATCAGCCTCAGACACACAGAATCAGCCTCAGACACACAGAATCAGCCTCAGACACACAGAATCAGCCTCAGAGACACAGAATCAGCCTCAGACACACAGAATCAGCCTCAGAGACACAGAATCAGCCTAAGAGACACAGAATCAGCCTCAGACACACAGAATCAGCCTCAGACACACAGAATCAGCCTCAGATACACAGAATCAGCCTCAAACACACAGAATCAGCCTCAGACACACAGAATCAGCCTCAGAGACACAGAATCAGCCTCAGAGACACAGAATCAGCCTCAGAGACACAGAATCAGCCTCAGACACACAGAATCAGCCTCAGACACACAGAATCAGCCTCAGATACACAGAATCAGCCTCAAACACACAGAATCAGCCTCAGACACACAGAATCAGCCTCAGACACACAGAATCAGCCTCAGAGACACAGAATCAGCCTCAGACACACAGAATCAGCCTCAGAGACACAGAATCAGCCTCAAACACACCAGGTCACCTCAGTATCGTAGAGCTGCAGGTCTCTCCAGTGCATGATGTCCAACACGTGGAAGCTGCTGGTGTCCCAGATGCAGTCCAGCACTGTCAGGCCCGCCCTAAACTGGCGGCAGCCGCCAGGCAGCTCAGACGGGAAGGTCATGATGCAGCGGCCTCGACGATCGAAAGTCTTGGTGATGCCCTGCCAATTCGCGCATTGAAGCGTCAGGATGGTGGCATATTCAGTCTTAGGAGAAAGCGCCATATTGAGACAGCTGGCTTGAAACAGTAGGGGCTATAGTCAGCCTAGTGGTTACATTGTCGGACTCACGACTGAAAGGTCGGGGGTTCGATTCTCGACCCACCCACTCAGAAGAAATTGTATCCTTGAGCAAGAAACTTAACTCTGCATTAGCTGGGGTAATTGAGGGTGTGTGTGGCGACCCCCCAGTCCTTGGACTGAACAGCCGTACGCAGCCTTCAGATGCGCCGCGCAATCTGCGGCTGAGCTGTCGGTTGCACATCTGGCCCAATTAGGGCAGGTGTAATCAATTTTTAGTATTATTAATAGCTTAAAATACTAACAAACGCAGCTATATTTTGAGTCATTGAGACAATTATGAGCACAAAAATAGCAGTCAATTATCTTAAGATTACGTTATACATGGAAGTACATCCCACCACAAGTAACCTTTCTTCAGCAACCATTTTAAAGAAAATAGAATCTTTCATCTCACTTTCTACGACACTAGAATCTTCTATATCAATTTCTAAGAAACTGAATTCTTCCATCTCGATTTCTAAGAAACTGAATTCTTCCATCTCAATTTCTAAGAAACTGAATTCTTCCATCTCATTTTCTTAAAAACTGAATTCTTCCATCTCGATTTCTAAGAAACTGAATTCTTCCATCTCAATTTCTAAGAAACTGAATTCTTCCATCTCAATTTCTAAGAAACTGAATTCTTCCATCTCAATTTCTAAGAAACTGAATTCTTCCATCTCAATTTCTAAGAAACTGAATTCTTCCATCTCAATTTCTAAGAAACTGAATTCTTCCATCTCAATTTCTAAGAAACTGAATTCTTCCATCTCAATTTCTAAGAAACTGAATTCTTCCATCTCAATTTCTAAGAAACTGAATTATTCCATCTCAATTTCTAAGAAACTGAATTATTCCATCTCAATTTCTAAGAAACTGAATTCTTCCATCTCAATTTCTAAGAAACTGAATTCTTCCATCTCAATTTCTAAGAAACTGAATTCTTCCATCTCAATTTCTAAGAAACTGAATTCTTCCATCTCAATTTCTAAGAAACTGAATTCTTCCATCTCAATTTCTAAGAAACTGAATACTTCCATCTCGATTTCTAAGAAACTGAATTCTTCCATCTCGATTTCTAAGAAACTGAATTCTTCCATCTCAATTTCTAAGAAACTGAATTCTTCCATCTCAATTTCTAAGAAACTGAATTCTTCCATCTCAATTTCTAAGAAACTGAATTCTTCCATCTCAATTTCTAAGAAACTGAATTCTTCCATCTCAATTTCTAAGAAACTGAATTCTTCCATCTCAATTTCTAAGAAACTGAATTCTTCCATCTCAATTTCTAAGAAACTGAATTCTTCCATCTCAATTTCTAAGAAACTGAATTTTCCATCTCAATTTCTAAGAAACTGAATTATTCCAACTCAATTTCTAAGCAACTGATTTATTCCAACTCAGTTTATAAGAAACTGATTTATTCCAACTCAGTTTATAAGAAACTGATTTATTCCAACTCAGTTTATAAAAAACTGATTTATTCCAACTCAGTTTATAAGAAACTGATTTATTCCAACTCAGTTTATAAGAAACTGATTTATTCCAACTCAGTTTATAAGAAATTGATTTATTCCAACTCAGTTTATAAGAAACTGATTTATTCCAACTCAGTTTATAAGAAACTGATTTATTCCAACTCAGTTTATAAGAAACTGATTTATTCCAACTCAGTTTATAAGAAACTGATTTATTCCAACTCAGTTTATAAGAAACTGATTTATTCCAACTCAGTTTATAAGAAACTGATTTATTCCAACTCAGTTTATAAGAAACTGAATTTTCCAACTCAAATTTCTAAGAAACTGAATTTTCCATCTCAATTTCATGAAACTGGATTTTCCATCTCAATTTCTAAGAAACTGGATTTTCCATCTCAATTTTTAAGAAACTGAATTCCTATCTTAATTTCTAAGAAAAAAGAATTTTGTTATCCTCATTTCAAAGAAAATGGACCGTAGATCTTTTTCATGTAACCTTACTAACCTTAGCAGCCACAACTAGCACTCGCTTGCCCTGCGGACAGAGTTTCAATAAGAATTCAGTTTCCAAATTATCCGGTATTTCCATCAACCATTCGGACAGCATCAGCTGATTTCGATAATTCTTGCCGGGTCGACGTTTCCGCTGAAGGCTCTCGGCTGTATCGTCGGCTGTGAGCTCCTCGGTGGCCAGAGTTTCGTTAGTATCGGCCACGGATACTAAATCATCGTCAAGATCGTCATTTTCATCGACATCTTTAGTAGTCCAATCGTCCTCGGCAAGACGTCGGGCCAGCGACATTGCATTAAATCGACGCTGCTTTTGCAACTCCAATTCTTTTCGACGTCGTTCAACCTGATCGAGGGCCGCCCGGCCGCGGTTCTTGTACATGGACTGGTGCCGGTCCATGGCGCAACTGACGGGCACCGCGTGTCGAGTATTGGCTGCAGCCAGACTCTGACACAAATCTGAGACTGCATCGGGATCCGATGGATGCGGCGACGACTGATTGATTGACGTCTGATTTTCAGCCATTGATTGACAGGTTTCTGAACTGTCAACTGTCATGAAATTCAAGCAACGTGAGGCAATCTCAGTAGCTTCTCTGCATGATTAAACTACCAACCAAGCTGAGTTGTCAGCAATTCAACAATCAGTCTACCAAACTATTCGATAAGAACTAACAAAAGTATGGTTCTAATATATATATTTTAAAATCACAATAAAGTAAATATATAACGGTTTCTTTATTCCTATCCTACACAATTATAATCATAGATTACAGAAGACAATCAAATTGAAATAAAGCAACAATGACGAATGAAACTCCAAACTTCCTGTCAGGAACTAGCTAGCATATATCTCAAGATTTATTTACAATTCCTGTTTGAACAACAATTTTAAAGCATTTTAATCATTACGTTGTGCCACTGCAACAAGCGATCAATAGATTTCTTCATGCCTTATTTTGATGTCAGTGTTAAATCACCGAAACTTTAATACCTTTTACCAGTTAAACCAATGCTGTTTTACAGATGTTTCAGAACAAAATGCCGTCATCAAGTGTTTTAAAGACTACTGGATAGTTTAAAAAGCAACTATAGACTTAGGCAATCTTCTCAGCTACAGCCTGTACAAACACTCGATCAGCTCGAACACCTTCCCGCCTATTAATTGTCTCCCTGAGCACGTAGCAGCACTGCAGCACTCGCAGACCGGCACCTTGGCACAGCGATTCCAACTCTTCAACAGTGAAGAAATACGAACAGGTGCCGTCCTGACGCACGTAGCGCGACTCGGCTAGCTTGGTGCCTCGACCAAACCTCAGCTGGCAGTGGTCGTGCAAGCCGTAGTCTCTAATTAACAATCGACCACCCGAGCACAACAGGGCTGCGGCATTAGCAACTGCGGTTGGCATTTCCGCGGGTTTAATAGCCGACAGTACAAACACCATAGCGGCTAAGTGAACGCTGCTTTCATTCCAATCGTCCAGATGCCCAGCAGCCAACAAGACAAAATCAGACGAAGTTAAATCGGCGCAGAATGCTTTGAACCGATTGTCATTCTCGTCAGTTCGTTCTCGTTGCCAACGTTGCACAGCCATGTTCACTGCCCGAGGAGAGAAATCGCAAGCCAACAATCGCAGATTGGGCAGCTCAGCTAGCAGCGGCATGGCAAAGTTGCCAACGCCGCAGCCCAGCTCAGCCAGGATCAGCGGCTGGTCGCCACCATCGTTTTGCCTACCAGCCAGCTCTACAAACTCCCTCTTAGTCCAATGCCGATCGCGAAAGAATCTATCGCCATTGCGATTGTAGAATTTGTCCCAATTACGCTGCACCTCTGAGTCAATTTTATTGGCACGAAAATCGTTCACTAGTTGCTGACTGGACAGCAACTGTTGCTCCGTTTCTGTCAGCGGACGAGGATCGCGGGTTTTATTCTGGAAAGATGACTCGTCATCAGCTTGGTCTTTTTGATGGTCATCAGCTTCGGCCTCTGTTGGTGATGATGTCTCGCGAGTCTGGTTCTCAGAAGGCGTCTCAATCTGGACATCAGTCTGACTAGAGTCAATCTCTTTCTCTCTATGCTGGTCGGCAGCATCAGCCTCCCTTACTGATGTAGATTCGCGAGTCTGAATCTGGAAAGATTCATCGTGTTCCTCATCATCAGCATCATGACAATCATCGCTACGCTCTCCGCCCAGCTGCTCCTCTAACTCCTTGGCCAGCTCTCCATACGACAGGCGCCTACGGTTATCACTTTCGGCGGCCAAACTAGCAAGATGACGCGACTGCACTTCCTTAACATCATTAGCATCGCGACAAGCAGCATAGGCGTCTAACAAGTCGGCATTGAGCTGACGAAATGCTTCACCCCAGCCGAATCTTGATAGCACAATATCGGCATCGGAGTCCAATCCCACTATGGATAACCCAGCAGCGAATGCTTCTACGCAAGATAGATTAATCGGCTTGCCATAATTGACAGGATTAGCAGCTACCAAGTAAGGAAGCAGTCGTTCATTGTGACACTTCATACGCGACCAGGGAGTCGATTGCAACTGTGCCCAGGAGCAATCCACTACGGCTAGGCCTCCCCGACGAACGATTTCGGCATCGGCTGGAGAAATCTGCTCCGTAGCAACTGGCGTCAAAACTACGCCGCCAAAACGACTACCAAGTCGAAGTTCCGACACTAATCCCAGTAGGGTCAGACGACGTCCGGTGCACTTTTTCGGATCGCAATGACCTAGATCCCACATTGCTAAGGGTATGGAAAGCTTCGATTGATTCAAATCTTCGTCGCTACTCTTGCCATTGTCGGATGCAGCTGTTGCGCCTGCAATTCTATGCGCTAAGCCTTCATTATCACTGCCATTGTCAGTTTTGTCGTGTCGGTAAACCCGTCTGTCCCGATTCTGGGCTCGTTTCTGCTCAGAGGCTTTGCGTTTTCCAGCGGCGGTATTCTTTGATCTATTGCCGCGTTTCTTATTGTCCATTGTTGTTGGTTTTTATTAGCTTTGATGCAACAATCAGAAATTTCAAATACGGTCTTAGGTTTAATAAAACTAAAGAAAGTTCATCCATCCACCTATACTAATTGTCTAAATCACTATACTAAAAATGAGTTCTTTCTCATACGTTTAATTGTTAGCAAAAACGATTCAACCGATTTTTACTTAACTTGCACCGTTCGATCAGGAATCTTTAGGATTCAGCACCTTGTGACCTGTCATGGGAATCAATAATTTTGCTTCAGGCGCCAAAATATAGCGTATTCGGCGCCAAAATAAGCGCCTCTCTGCGACGCAAAAATGAGTTGCCTGCCTGCGGCGCCAAAATTTGCCGCTTTCAATTGTTTTGTCTATGGCCAAGCCTATAGCCTAGCAGTGGATCAAAATACTATAGTGGAGCTAGCTGAATAACTTAATAATTGCTTTTTACGCTCATACTACTGAACAGAGAGTACTTTTGCTACTCTCTACTTTGAACAGTGTCAACTAAAAATGGTTTGAGTCAAGCTAATTATATAGTTACCATTTGTACGAGTATGTGTATATTCCACCACACTGACATAACCAATTAGCACTCGAAATTAAAATTGTGAAAAAACTATTTGGCCTATCCTACTTACTCTTGCTTTAAAGGCAAGAAACGCTAATCTCACTACTGAATAGATAATAGATTATAGCAAATGAGTAGCATATGTAAGTGCTACTAATGAGACCTATACTAACGTTACCATATGATTTACTAAAAAAACAGAAAGATAAAATAAATAACTCAGTTTATATTTTTGCAGATAAATTTGTGCATATTATATATTGTATATGCAAATGGCAGTTAACACGAATGCGAGAAACGTTTAACATTAACTGTCATCGATGTAAACAATTCCTGACAACAGTAAAACAATAACAGAGATTAAATTTTCGTTCTGGATACACTGGCTCGCCCATATCGCTGCCTGAGAAAGATTTACAAAGGAAATAGTAGGCATAATTACATAAGTACACATACTTTGTGTGTATATAAGAGAAGAGAAGAGTGTAAAACCTAACGATTATTATGCTACTAAAAGTATTTAGTAAGTATATATACGCCTATATGTATAACCGCACTCGTTTGAATTTCAAAGTCCAATTAATTGAAGCACCGCAATAAACAAAACGTTTTGTGTCGATTAGCTATTCAAATTTTTTAGTCTGAAGTAAGTATATGTACCAGAATCGATGCCTGCCTGATTAATAGAAATGATTTAAACTCAACACACCAATAAATATGCCTGATATTGCTGATATAAATAAAATGAATTAATCATCAAATTATTAGTGAATGGGCAGTAGGTGAATGGGCAGTGATTCGGTGAATCGGCAGTAGGCCGAAGTCACCGAAGGCAGCCCACAGCCCGATGAAAACGGTACCAAGAAGGCCAAGAAGCTTCGTTGAATAGTTGCTGCAGGTCTAACTCTAGACGTCTCTAGAACGACGAGATGTCACTGTAAAAGTCGCCAAAAAGTTGTCAAAAAGTTGTCAAAGAGTTGACCAAGAGTCAATCGAAGGTGATTTTTATCTGCGGCGGTACAGTACAGCCGTTTCTGAGGCGTATCAGAGTCGCTGTAAAATCACTGAGTTGCGTCTAAAGCGCATCTGTGCATTTAATCAATTAAGTATTGTATTTCGCATTGATAAAAACCCTAATTAGTCTACTTGAGTAAGTAGAAAGTTAAGCGCTAACACAACAAATCTTCTACAACTCAAGAAGTGATGCACTCGTGACTCAAGCGTCGCCCCAGTTTACAATGACTCTTTAAGCGAATCTTGTCACGATAACGTTTTACGTTCAATAACGTTCAATTTTCAACTGAATGTTAGGACCACAATAATTATTTAAGCTTTCAACTACTGAAACAAAGTAGTATAGTGTGTTTACATATCTACAACAGTAGCAACACATGGTAGAGTTAGGGCTAATTTAAACTTCAGTTGTTTTCAACGAATTTTTCGGGTGTACATGAACTAATCAGTATTGACACGCATTTCAGCAGACTGCAAGCAGTCACAACCAAGCTACAACAACGGTCACATTATCGGTTGACCCGGCAGCCACAGCCATATCAATCAGAGCATTAGCAGCTGCAGCTTCGCTCTTAGTTGAGTCATCAGCTTGCATAGCAACTAGCGCGGCGGCTGCATCGTTAGGCGCCACAGCGTCCCACAGCCCATCGCTAGCCAGCACTACGCAGACATCTTTACTTCCGTCTGCATCTTCGCTGAGTTTCAATTGCCGATGCACGACTTCCGGTTCAGGTGTTGATCCTGTAACTCCGCGATCGCCCAGACTGCGAGTGACAGCCAGCACGCCATTCAGTCTTGGCGGGTTGCCGTCCATCACGAAGCCGCCAGCAGATTCCACTCGGCTACGCTCAGCCGGGATGCTGGGCCTATGCGGCGGCGCTGTCAGCTGGGTTGCTAGGCCGTTGCTATGCACTAGCCAGGCTTCCGAGTCGCCAGCCCAGGCTACAGTTAACTGATCACCGGATAAGATGCACACCTGTTTTTTTAAGAGTGAAGACATTATACTTACATGTTTAATCCGCTACCAGCAGTTAGGCATCCCAACTTAGGATGCAACATTTCAAACAGAAAAGGATTTGCGGGGATATTTGGGATTATATAACCATTTGTATGGATATCTGAGATTACGTAGGGACGCTTGGCATTATAAAGGGATTTTTAGGGATATCTGGGATTACATACGGATTTTGGGGGACATTTGGGATTAGATAGGGATTTGTAGGGATGTTTGGAAGTAGATGGGATGAGATATTTGGGGTTAGATAGGGATTCTTAGGATATTTGGGATTAGATACGGATTTGTAGGGATTTTTGGGATTAGGATGGATATCGGGGATAAGATAGGGATTGTAGGGATATTTGGGATTAGATAGGAATTTGTGAGGACATTTGAGATTAGGGGATTTCTAGAATATAATTAGGATTAGACAGGGATTTGTGGGGATATTTGGGATTAGATACGGATTTGTAGGGATATTTGGGATTAGGATGGATATCGGGGATAAGATAGAGATTGTAGGGATATTTGGGATTAGATAGGGATTTGTAGGGATATTTGGGATTAGATAGGGATTTGTAGGGATATTTGGGATCAGGATGAATATCGGGATATCGGAGATTACCATAAGAAAAACACTGAAGTATTTCCGCACAGTTGGTACACAAATAAAATTTTCATGCCCCGAACAAACCGTGCAAGTGGCTCCGCCCGATGCTCCGCATTGGCTAGCGGCTTCGCCTAATTTCGCGTCGGCATCGACAAACGTTCGACGAAGTCTTTCAACCAATTCTGACTTGCTATCAGAGTCGCTATGAGAAGAATAAGACAGGAACAATGGCAGCAGATAGGAAGCGGCCAAGTCGGCTCCGTCGCTGCCCCCGTGACCGTCCAGAACGGCCAAGAAATTCGCCTGGCTATTGGCGTCCGGCGAGAATGCCGACACCAATAGGCGATCTTCATTGCGTCGGCCGCGATTTTTTGCGCTTGCCTGTTTGTTTGACGAGTTTGAGAGACTTTTCTTTCATAATTTAATCTCTAGTCCAATTCTTATGCTTGTTTGGGATACTGTCTTAACCTCTGTTCTACCCCAGTTTGATACTCTGTTCTACCCCAATTCGATACTCTGTTCTACCCCAATTCGATACTCTGTTCTACCCCAATTCGATCATCTGTTCTACCCCAATTTGATCATCTGTTCTACCCCAATTTGATCATCTGTTCTACCCCAATTCGATACTCTGTTCTACCCCAATTCGATACTCTGTTCTACCCCAATTTGATCATCTGTTCTACCCCAATTCGATACTCTGTTCTACCCCAATTCGATACTCTGTTCTACCCCAATTCGATACTCTGTTCTACCCCAATTCGATACTCTGTTCTACCCCAATTCGATACTCTGTTCTACCCCAATTTGATCATCTGTTCTACCCCAATTCGATACTCTGTTCTACCCCAATTTGATCACCTGTTCTACCCTAATTTGATCACCTGTTCTACCCCAATTTGATCATCTGTTCTACCCCAATTTGATCATCTGTTCTACCCCAATTTGATCATCTGTTCTACCCCAATTTGATCATCTGTTCTACCCCAATTCGATCATCTGTTCTACCCCAATTCGATACTCTGTTCTACCCCAATTCGATACTCTGTTCTACCCCAATTTGATCATCTGTTCTACCCTATTTTGGTCATCTGTTGTACCCCGATTTGATCCTCTGTTTTCCCCATTTTAATATGTTATCGATCATAGATCCATTCTATATTTTTCCATATCCAATCGCTTGTTTACAGATATTCTGTTCTACAGCTCTCTACTTAATATTACCAACGCACAAAACCGAAGGCTCACATGAGACACAAGCCGAGCGCAGCCACGCCTAACCACTGTTGGCGCATCAACACTATCATGTCTGGGCGTTGCCTTATCGCCATTATCATCATCATTGCTACTAATGTTTCTTTCTTCCATGTCTCCAAGGCAACTGCATAATTTCTCTTTGGCATCACAGTCGGCCAGCTCGCGAACAACTTCGCCAACTAATCTCTGAACAGCTCGATACTCAGGCTTAGCAGTTTCATTATCTTGGCTAATAAAGCGATTAGTGAACTGAGATCCAAGCAAATATTGCATTAGCTTAGCTTGAGCTCTCCAACCCATTGTTGAATCATTATTGGCATCGGATTGCACTACTTGCAATAGGTAAGGCGTCAATAAGTCTAGAATTTGTTTAGCAAAATAGCATTGAGCAGAATGAGCATCGGCGAAGCATTGAAATGGAGGTCGAGACACTGCGGACGGATCAGCAAGAGATTCAACTGCCTGTTGGGCTGCTGAGACAATCAACTCTGATGGACAGCTTGACATGTTTTCTTGGGTTCAGTGTTTTGAGTTTTCTATAATTTGGCTGCAATAGTTAAATAATATTCTTTAAATGCAAGAGAAAAATAAAAGACCTAATTTATGAAGAGAGCCATAACCTAGTGGTCTAGAGGAGTGCTCTAATGTGCCAGCAGCCTAGACTCAATTCCCAAGTGCAGTCGTGTTAATTGAGGCTAAATTGGAATCTCATCTTGGGTCTGCTTGTGTAATTACTGCCCTTGAGGGTCAACCCACTCAAGGCACAATGAAGTGTACACTCTTGTGTGTCTGCTTAGGGGTGTTGACAGTGTAGGCAGTAATGCCTCTCACTGGCAATGAAACAATGCTGCTTTAAGTGCACTAGGGTATAACTATCTTTTGTATCTTAAACAAGCCAACACATTTAATATTTGTTCATTTTCATATATATTTTGCATTAACTAATCTGTAGCATAGAATCTCCAACTAATAATACTAAAAATGAAAACTTCTCCAACTAAAACTAGGAAAACAAAAAATATTAATTACTTCACAAAACAAATGCTTAGCTTGGCTTGTTAATAAATGATTATTAAGACTAAAATAAATAAATATGCTTTAAAAATAAAAGTACATTGTGGCAACCTAATCAGTGTGCAGCCAGTTTAGAAGGTGCACTTGCACTAAAACTAAAGTATTTGACCTACTATATTGGGATAGATGCACTCAGTCTAACATAGTTTGCTTAGCTAGAGGTTGGCTTTTCTTATGCCACTATTTTGCACACAATTTTAAAAGGCCAGTAAACCATGCAATATTCTATAATATACATACTAGCTACTTTATCAGTAATCACCAAGGTTGCATAACTAACTAAAGTAAACTAACTAAACTATAACTAACTAAATCCAACTAAAGTACTTTACTAATAGGTAAATTATAAGGAGCATGTCTATATGATGGCTATAATAGAGGTCTACCTAGAAAAAGCAGATATCTTCATTAGCATTAGCCTATCCATATCAACAATCACTTGCCACTTTGGAGAAATAGCCATTGATAATTTGATATTATGTATAGTCAACACATAAGAAACACTTAAGATGCAAGGTTGTCATCTCCTTCCATTGCTTTTTATTTTTGATGATAATCTAAAACCATTATTTAATATTTATATGATTTTTTAACATTTTTAGTTATCTAAATACCTTCAAAATATTGATTTATTAATAAAAATTTAGATTAAATAGAAATATTGAATTAAACAAGCCATGACCATGTGATCCTAATAATGTTTAGATCTAAGAGCAAAACTCAAGTCTGAAGATTGAAATATATTGCCTTGGGTAACTAGTACTTAAGTCTGGGGCCAATGTATAGATAAATTTATTAGTAAAAAGAAGAGAGGAAAAAGAAAGCAATTATGATAAAAAAGAAAGTGGAAATAGGATATGATAGAGAGAAAATAAAGGGGAGTAAAGTGGGAATAAAGAAGAAAAAAGGAGAGAGAAAAAGGAAAAAGAAAAAAGAAGAGATCAGATAGAAAAGAGAAAGCATAAAGTAGGAAGAAAAAAATGAGAAAAGAGAAAAGAGGATAGATATAAGTATAGAAGAGAAAGAAGAGAGAAGAGAGGGAGAAAAGGAAGGGAATAAAAAAAGAAAAAAGAGAAAAGAAAGAATAGTGGAAAGAAGAGAGAAAAAGGGTAGAAAAAAAGAAAATAAACAGAAGAGAAAGAAAAAAGAAGAGAGAAGTAAATGAAAGAGGAAAGATGAGAAAGCAAAAATGAATGCTAAGAAAGGAAATATGATAGAGCAGAGATAAGAGAGAAAAAAGGGATGAGAGAGCAAAAATGAGAGAAAAGAAGAAAGAGCAAAGAGAAAAGGGAAGAGAACAAAGAGAGGAGAGAATAAAGACAGAGAAGATGAGAGAAAATAAAATAAAAAAGAAATGGGAGAGAAGAAACAAGAGAAAAGAAAAAAATAAAAGATAAGAGAAAAAAGAGAAGATAGGAGAAAAGAGGAAACTAAGAAATTAAAAAGGAAAGGAAAGGTTGATAAGATATCTTTTTTTCTTTATTGATAGGTTGCTTTGGATTATATTGTCTAATAAAATAGTTAAGTACTAAATGGTTAAGTTTTATTTCTTAGCTATGATATTTAAAAAGTTTTATAGGCCTAGAGGATTTGAAAGGTAAGATTTAGGTCACAGAATTTAGCTAATCAATTTTAGATTTAGATAATAGAATTTTGGCAATAGGAGTTCAAACCTCATTTTCTTAATAGAAGATGTCCACTTGTAATAGGCTAGCCTACTATAATAATAGTGTACATGTGCAGTGATTTTGTCTGCTGCCTTTTTGTCTATGGGCAGATGAAACAACTTTTTCTGGCAGACAAATCGGACGTGGGTCCTAGAATTTTTGCAGTCTACATTCTACGATGAATGGACTTTTATGAATTAAAACAAATAAAAATGAAAGTATAATATTTCTATTATAAAATAAAATCATGACACTAGGCTCCATTCTATCTACCTAGGCCTACCACTCTAGATTAGGGGTCCCTAACCTATTGTTGGCAATGGGCTGCATTAGATTAGGCCTAGACATTAGTTAGGCCTATCTAAGATACATGGATTTCATAGACACTGCTATATAATATCCATAAAAGTTAAAGTCTGCCTTGTGCGTATTATTAATATTAGCTATAACTAGCAATCTAGCGCGGCCCCCCTTTAGGGCGCCCAATAAGAAAGGAGCAAAAATAGTTCACGGAAAACAATAAAAAAGCACATTTTCTTAAACACCAATTTCTTCTTCACTTTTAAATATCACCTTAGCTTGTATTTGGGTACAATTGTCATGGACAAAGATGTTTAAAAAGTGAAAGAATCACTTTTTCTCTAAAATTAACAAACAGACAACCAACAAAATATAGCTTCCCCTAAATAGAAAATATTCCCAAGACAGCAAGCACCCCCCTCCAAAAGTAAACAACCGCAGATAGCAAGCATCCTCTAATGCTCATAGCAAGCATCACCCTAGATAGCAAGCATCTGCAGATAACAAGCATCCCCCAGATAGAAGCATCCTGTAGATAGGAAGCACCCCCCCAGATATTATCGAAGCATCCACATAAATAGCAAGCATCCTGCAGATAGCAAGAATCCCTAAATAGCAAGCATCCTTGGATAGAAAGAATCCCATACATGTAGCCAGTACCCCCCCCCTCCCAAATAGCAAATATCCCCCCTTGAGAGCAAGCATCCTCTAGATAGCAAGCATCCGCGAGACAGCAAGTAGCTAGTGCAAATGTTACCTCTGCTAATGCAATAATCGCTTTCTCAGGTTGTGCAACAATCCACGTCTCAATGAGCGCAATATCTCTCTTTTAGACAGCGCAATAATCAGCTTCTCAGCTAATGCAATAATCCTTTACTCATCAAGTCCAAAAATTGATGTCTCAGCTAGTGCAAAAGCCCTTTCTAATCTAGTGCAATAATCCTTGGCTTATCAAGTGCAATAATCCTTGGTTTATCAAGTGCAATATTCATTGTTATCAAAGTGCAATAATCTTTGGCTTATCAAGTGCAATATTCTTTATTATCAAGTGCAATAATTGATGGCTTATCAAGTGCAATAATCCTTGGTTTATCAAGTGCAATAATCCTTGGTTTATCAAGTGCAATAATCCTTGGTTTATCAAGTGCAGTAATCTTTGGTTTATCAAGTGCAATAATCCTTGGTATATCAAATGCAATAATCTTTGGCTTATCAAGTGCAATAATCATTGGCTTATCAAGTGCAATAATCCTTGGTGTATCAAATGCAATAATCTTTGGCTTATCAAGTACAATAATCATTGGCTTATCAAGTGCAATAATCCTTGGTTTATCAAGTGCAGTAATCTTTGGTTTATCAAGTGCAATAATCCTTGGTATATCAAATGCAATAATCTTTGGCTTATCAAGTGCAATAATCATTGGCTTATCAAGTGCAATAATCCTTGGTTTATCAAGCGCAGTAATCTTTGGCTTATCAAGTGCAATAATCTTTGGTTTATCAAGCGCAGTAATCTTTGGCTTATCAAGTGCAATAATCTTTGGTTTATCAAGTGCAGTAATCTTTGGTTTATCAAGTGCAATAATCATTGGCTTATCAAGTGCAATATTCTTTATTATCAAGTGCAATAATCGATGGCTTATCAAGTGCAATAATCATTGGTTTATCAAGTGCAGAAATCTTTGGCTTATCAAGTGCAATAATCTTTGGTTTATCAAGCGCAGTAATCTTTGGCTTATCAAGTGCAATAATCCTTGGTGTATCAAATGCAATAATCTTTGGCTTATCAAGTGCAATAATCATTGGCTTATCAAGTGCAATAATCTTTGGCTTATCAAGTGCAATATTTATTGGCTTATCAAGTGCAATAATCCTTGGTTTATCAAGCGCAGTAATCTTTGGCTTATCAAATGCAGTAATCATTGGCTTATCAAGTGCAATAATCCTTGGTTTATCAAGTGCAAAAATCCTTACAGTAATCCTTGGTTTATCAAGTGCAATAACGCTTGGTTTATCAAGTGCAATAATCCTTGGCTTATCAAGTGCAATAATCCTTGGCTTATCAAGTGCAATAATCCTTGGTTTATCAAGCGCAGTAATCCTTAGTTTATCAAGCACAGTATAATCCTTGCTTTATCAAGTGCAATAATCCTTATTTTATCAAGAACAGTAATCCTTGGTTTATCAAGTGCAGTAATCTTTGGTTTATCAAGTGCAACAATCCTTGGTTTATCAAGTGCAGTAATCCTTGGTTTATCAAGTGCAATAATCCTTGGTTTATCAAGTGCAGTAATTCTAGGTTTATCAAGTGCAATAATATTTGGTTTATTAAGTGCAGTAATCCTTGGTTTATCAAGTTCAGTAATTATTGTTTTTTCAAGTGCAATAACCCTTGGTTTATCAAGTGCAATATTCCTTGATTTATCAAGCGAAGTTATCCTTGGTTTATCAAGTGCAATAATCCTTAGTTTGTAAAGCATAGTAATCTTTGGTTTATCAAGTGCAATAATCCTTAGTTTGTAAAGCATAGTAATCTTTGGTTTATCAAGTGCAATAATCCTTAGGCCCCTATTTTATCAAGAATAGTAATCCTTGGTTTATCAAGTGCAGTAATCTTTGGTTCATCAAGTGCAATAATCCTTGATTTATCAAGTGCAGTAGTCCTTGGTTTATCAAGTGCAATAACCCTTGGCTTATCAAGCGCAGTAATTCTTGGTTTATCAAATGCAATAATCCTTGATTTATTATCAAGTGCAGTAATCCTTGGTTTATCTAGCGCCATGATTCAGGTCTTTTTATTTAGTTTTTTTTAATAAAAGCTAATAAAAAGTAGAAGACATTCTTAGAATACAAAGTAGAAGAGATTCTTAGAATAGAAAGTAGAAGACATTCTTAGAATACAAAGTAGAAGACATTCTAAGAATACAAAGTAGAAGAGATTCTTAGAATACAAAGTAGAAAAGATTCTTACAATACAAAGTAGAAGACATTCTTCAAATACAAAGTAGAAGAGATTCTTAGAATAGAAAGTAGAAGACATTCTTAGAATACAAATTAGAAGAGATTCTTAGAATACAAAGTAGAAGACATTCTTAGAATACAAAGTAGAAGACATTCTTCGAATAGAAAGTAGAAGAGATTCTTATAATACAAGTAAAAGAGATTCTTAGAATACAAAGTAGAAGACATTCTTAGAATACAACAAAGTAGAAGAGATTCTTAGAATACAAATTAGAAGACATTCTTAGAATAAAAAGTAGAAGAGATTCTTAGAATACAAAGTAGAAGTCATTCTTAGAATACAAAGTAGAAGATATTTTTAGAATACAAAGTAGAAGAGATTCCTAGAAAACAAAGTAGAATTCATTCTAAGAATACAAAGTAGAAGAGATTCTTAGAATACAAAGTAGAAGACATTCCTAGAATAGAAAGTAGAAGACATTCTTAGAATACAAAGTAGAAGACATTCTTAGAATACAAAGTAGAAAACATTCTTAGAATACAACAAAGTAGAAGAGATTCTTAGAATACAAAGTAGAATTCATTCTAAGAATACAAAGTAGAAGAGAATCTTAGAACACAAAGTAGAAGAGATTCTTAGAATAGAAAGTAGAAGACATTCTTAGAATAGAAAGTAGAAGACATTCTTAGAATAGAAAGTAGAAGACATTCTTGGAATACAACAAAGTAGAAGAGATTCTTAGAATACAAAAAGTAAAAGACATTCTTAGAATACAAAGTAGAAGACATCTTAGAATACAACAAAGTAGAAGAGATTCTTAGAATACAAAAAGTAGAAGACATTCTTAGAATACAAAGTAGAAGAGATTCTTAGAATGCAAAAGTAGAAGAGATTCTTAGAATAGATTTATATATCCAACACTCACACCAATTCAATTGAGTTAAAGTCACACAAAGCAGTTATGACATAATCAATTTCTTAGGCAAGTCAGTACCAGTCTCTATTAAAGTTAGCAATATGGTTACGCAATATAAATCAAGTGTTATGCTATGCTTCCACACTGCGTTTTCAATACTGTGACGCAATTCAATTCAGTGTCAAAATTCAGCCAGTACATAGACAATAAATAAAAAGCCTATTATAATGATGCAATCTATTTCAGAATCAGAATTCAACCAGTCAGTTTTTTTTCTAGCATTCTTAAAATGCATTTCAAGTCAAAAAGTTTGCTTGACCTTTGCAAAAAAGCATGTTTTTTTGAATATTTAATCCCTTTAGCATTTACCAATTTCTTAGCCAAGATACATGTACTGTCCCGGGAAAATTTCTGATCGAACAGTGCAAATTCGAACAAAATTGGTCAAGCCATTCAGGAGAAAATCAATTTTGTACAAACAAACAACTCATTTTTAGTATATGGACTAGCAATCTTCGCCCCCCGATGGGGGACATCTAGATAGAATCTCTGTTCTCTGCAAGTATCAATAAGATGGTCAAACAAAGCCTTCACAATTCACATAGTCAATAAAAAAACTGCTCAGATGAAGTGCAATGCAAAAAGAAAACATCCTAAGACAGCAAGCATCCCCCCAGATAGCAAGCACCTCCAGATAGCAAGCACCCCCCAGATAGCAGGCACCCCTAGTTAGCAAGCACCCCCAGATAGCAAGCACCCCCCAGATAGCAGGCACCCCCCAGATAGCAAGCACCCCCCAGATAGCAGGCACCCCCCAGATAGCAAGCATCCCCCAGATAGCAAGCACCTCCAGATAGCAAGCACCCCCAGATAGCAAGCACCACCAGATAGCAAGCACCCCCAGATAGCAGGCTCTCCCAGATAGCAAGCACCCCCAGATAGTAGGCTCTCCCAGATAGCAAGCACCCCAGATAGCAAGCACCCTCAGATAGCAAGCACCCCCGATAACAAGCACCCCAGAAAGCAAGCACCCCCAGATAGCAAGCACCCCCAGATAGCAAGCACCCCCAGATAGCAAGCACCCCAGATAGCAAGCAACCAATTGATAGCAAGCAACCAATTGATAGCAAGCACCCCAAGATAGCAAGCACCCCAGATAGCAAGCAACCAATTGATAGCAAGTATTGATCCTTAAATAGCAAGCATCCACTGGACAATAAGTAGCAAGTGCAACAATTTCTTTAGCTTTATAATGGCTCCTTTGTGATTGGCATGACGCTTCTTTTTACATTTGAAATTGCGTCTCCTATGTTTGACTTGGTGGCTCTTTACTGTTCGACATAGTGGCTCTTTAATGTTTGACATGGTGGCTCTTCTATTTTTGACATGGTGGCTCTTTAATGTTCTACATGGTGGCCCTTTAATGTTCGACATGGTGGCTCTTTACTGTTAGACATGGTGGCTCTTTAATGTTTGACATCATGCCACATTTATGTTTGACATGGTGGCTCTTTAATGTTCGACATGGTGGCTCTTTTAGGTTTGATATAATGGCTCTTTAATGTTTGACATGGTGGCTCTTTAATGTTCGACATGGTGGCTCTTTTATGTTAGACATGGTGGCTCTTTTAGGTTTGACATGATGGCACTTTTATGTTTTGACATGGTGGCTCTTTAATGTTTGACATAATGGCTCTTTTATGTTTGACAATGTGGCTCTTTAATGTTTTACATGGTGGCTCTTCAATGTTCGACATGGTGGCTCTTTAATGTTCGACATGGTGGCTCTTTAATGTTTGAAATGGTGGCTCTTTAATGTTTGACATAAAGTAACATATATGTTGGACATGGTGGATCTTTAATGTTCGACATGGTGGCTCTTTTATGTTCGACATGGTGGCTCTCTTTATTATGACATGGTGGCTCTCTTTATTATGACATGGTGGCTCTTCTATGTTTGACATGGTGGCTCTTAAATCTTTGACATGGTGGCTTCTAAATGTTTGACATGGTGGCTCTTTAATGTTCGAAATGGTGGCTCTTTAAAATTCTACATGGTGGCTCTTTAATGTTCGACATGGTGGCTCTTTAATGTTCGAAATGGTGGCTCTTTAATGTTTGAAATGGTGGCTCTTTATTGTTTGACATAAAGTCACATATATGTTTGACATGGTGGCTCCTAAATGTTTGACATAGTGACTCTTTATGTTTGACATGGTGGCTCTTTTATGTTCGAAATGGTGGCTCTTTAATGTTTGAAATGGTGGCTCTTTATTGTTTGACATAAAGTCACATATATGTTTGACATGGTGGCTCTTTTATGTTCGACATGGTGGATCTTTTTTGTTCTATATGGTAACTCTTTTATGTTTGATACGGTGGCTTTTTAATGTTTGACATGTTGGCTCTTTTATGTTTGACATGGTGGCTATTTTATGTTTGACATGGTGGGTCTTTTATGTTTGACATGGTGGCTCTTAAATGTTCGACATGGTCGCTCTTCTATGTTTGACATGGTAACTCTTTTATGTTCGATATGTTGTCTCTTCTATGTTTGACATTGCGCTTCTTTTATATTTAGCATTTTTTGTTTTTTTAAGTGTTTTAATAAAAAAATTTTTTTGCACTACTAAGATTCAAACCTAGGTCGCTACATTAGCATTCCAGTGTGTTCGCATCAGGGCTATCTCTTTTCAATTGGAGAACATGAATTGTGGCCCTTATAATTCAATTCTTACAGCAAGTCACTTGGAGTAAAAAGTTATGACATAATCAATTTCTTAGTCAGCCAGTATCAGTCTCAATTTAAGTTAGCAATATTGGTTACGCAATTTAAATCAAGTCGTGTGTGCATTTTTTCGGCACTGTTTTCAACTTGTTGTGATGCAATCTTTATCACAATCGGAATTCAGTCAGTCAGTTTTTTTCTCTAGCATTCTTACAATGCATTTCAAGTTGAAAATTTGGCTTAACCTTTGCAGAAAAGCATGTTTTTTGAATATTTAATTCCTTTAACATTGAGCAATTTCTTAGCCAAGATGCATGTACCGTCCCAGGAAAATTTCTGATCGAATGGTGCAAGTTTGAAGAAAATTGGTTGAGCCATTTTTTCTGATATCTATCGCATAGCTAGTTAGTTACAGACATTTCATTTTTAGTATATAGGATAGAGGCTTGCACCCTTAAATCTTAAATGCCATGTCACTTATCAATAATCACTAAGTCCTAAGACTAGGCCCCTAAAAATAACTCAGCATCAGCAGACTGCATTGGAAAGAGTGATGCAGCTGCAGCTGTAGGCTGCGGGCCCAAACCAAACAGAAATGGATACTGGATAGTATGGGGGCCCACTGGCCTAGGGCCGCAGGTTAAGGACCCCTTCATCCCTGCTCTAGACTAGGCCTAGCTTAGCTAGAGACTTGGGTCTAGGCTAGTCATTAGGTAGTTTAGTAGACCTAAAATTCATGGAGTTTTGTAGTCTCACTAGGCCTAGTCTGAGCGGTCTGGACCTAGAAATGACAAATCGCTAAGTTTTTTAACCTAGGCGGATAGGCCTAGCGCCTAGCTAGCAATTTATAAGCCTTGTTGCCTAATTTCCCTAAGGCCAAGCTAACTAACATAATGTACATTAAAATTTTACATGTCATAGGCGACGCGCATATACCCAGCAAGTAGTCAAGTTACTGCATGTCCGTGATTTCCCACTTGAACTTACTAATCTATAGTCTTAAATTTAAAAATTAAAACAACATTTTTCCATAATACAAAGTTAAAACTGTTATTCTTATAAAAGTTTTTTATTTTAATGTTGCAAAATAATTTTAATTATAAGAAACAGCCTAGCTTGCAATTTAAAAACTATTGCCTTTGCTTTAAACAGTTTTCTTCGAAAGAAGCTTTTTTCTAAGAATAACAATTTTTTTAAAAGAAATAGTGTTAGGTATCCCCCCGAGCCGAATGAGCCTGACCAAAACTTTTTTGTTGTTCTTTGTTGCTATACATGCTACCATGTGACTCTGTCACACTTATCTTGGTGTGTCCCCCATAGAAACTTCACCTTGGACGTCCTTGGGGGTATCCACGCTTTTCGGTGCCTGTGCTTTTCGGTGCCCGGCAATCTGGGGCACCGAAATGCCGGGCACCGAAAATCACGGGCACCAAAATGCATGGAAACCTCCTTGGTGTATCCCCCCCATAGGAAATTCCTGGCTACGCCCCTGTTTCGCATCTTACATCACAATTATTTAAATATTTATCTCATTTAGGCTTATTTCTTGTGTTGGTACTGGTAGTGTTTTGCAGTTAATGTTATTTTTCTTCGGGCCTATCACCTTGGCATTAGCTAGTAGGTCTAGGCCTATGGTCTATGACTACTGACTATTTTATGTTTTGAATAGTTTAGTCTTAGAGATAGCAGACTTGTACTCAGCTACCAGTTGAATAAATAAATATGTTAGACTTCTTTTTTTCTTTCTAATCTAAAGCCTACTTTTAGAAAAGTGTAGGCCAACAGCCTTACACTAGGCCAGGTTCTAACCTCTATTTCCTATAATAACTTTTTGTTTAGCACATTGGGGTTAGATGCTTAGGCCAAAACCAAGAAAGTGGTAAATTTTTATTTGTATGCCTAGTTTAAGCTATATGCTAATACAAAAATTTGTCATTTGACACTATGTTGGCCTATCTATTGTGTCATGTAGGCCTATGCCAGGATATTCCCTAGGGCTAGGGCTTAATGTATATTGAAAAAATGGTAGGACCCTTGTTTTGCACTGGGATTTCTGGGAATGCATATTACCTTCTGAATTATAGCTAGGCCCATATATGCGCAACCTTCAAAATTTGGTTGGCCATGCAACTTAGTTTTAACAAAAATGTGACGTAGTTTTTAACTAAAAATGCAACTTACATGTAAAAAAACCCTAAAGCAAAATTAGCGCAACTTTGGGTAAATGGCAGAAGTAACTATAACTGTCTTATTAAGCAAAAATGCCTCATCAGCTACTTAATTCTACTACTTGGGTGTTTTTTCAGATGGGCATTTTTGCGACTTCCTTGGTTGGCTGCCAAATTAGTCAGCCAAATCAGCTAACTTGGCCATCTGTTGCGCATGTATGACTAGGCCTAACCTAAGCCTACTATAGTGAAATTTATCCAAAATTAATAGACATAGGCCTTATCCTAATGCATTCTATGCAAAAAGTAAGGCATAAAAATAAATATGTATGCATGCAAAACTTCAATAATTGTTTTTTTTTGTCTAAGTCTAAGTCTTTCTAGTCTAAGGGAGCTTTAATAAATTAATATTATAATAAAGTTACCATTCTCTATTGCTACATTTATATCCATAAGTATAATATATATACTTTTGGGCAAAAAATCTATTGTTCTAAGTGCCCTTCTTTCTAAAAAATCTTTGTTCTATACACTTGATTTATGAAATCATCAAGCCCTAACCTAAATATTTAAAAGCCAATACTTGGTGACCAAGTCTTAGTGACTTGCATGTTGTAGACCATTGTTATCATTATTCTACTTCTAGGCCATAATCTAGGTCTAAGTCTAAAAAATTAAATAGTGTTATAAGGGATTTATTTATAGGCCTAGCTAAAAACAATAAAAAGATTTATTTATATAACTAATATATAATATTTTGACTAGGGCTTAGACTAGACCCAATTAATCTAACTAGTTCACAAGATAGCAAAAGTAGGTATAAAAAACCAATCAACTAAGCTTAAAAATTGTATATATAAATCTATATATCCTTTAAAAAGAGTTAATAAACTAGTCTATATGGGTCACATATATGGTGAACTACAAAGTCTTTTTATCCAACTTGTAAGTCTTTTGGAACTTTACAATAGCAATCTAGCTTGCTCAAAAGATTTGTCTTTTCTTAACATGTTTCTCTAGCAATCTTTTTCTTTGCCTTTGTTTACCTTGTCTTTTCTCTTTTATTTCTCTTTTAACCTGCAAGAATGCACTAAACACTATATATATAGCCTTTAGGTAATATAATTGCTAACCCTGTTATATAGTAGATATAAGAATACACAAAAAATATTTTGAAAAAAGAAAAAGAATAAAAAGAAACCTATATAAATGATCAAAATAACCATATCAAAAGAGAAAAAAACTTTAGCTATTTAATGCCAATTAGAAAAATGGTTTTAAGTTGCATATAGCCTTTTGTGGATGCTATCTAACTCAGTTTTAAATTTTAGTTCTGGCATGGCATAAGAAGTCTAGTGCATGTATACTAGTATAGAAAATTTATGGACAGATGATTGTAGCACAACATCGGAGGTTTCTATTTATGTCTAGATGGGTTTTTCTAAAAGCTCTTAGTATATATTCATAGGTTTTTGAACAGTATTTTAATAGAAACATGGAAGCAAAGCTAGATTGGAAATTAAAAGACTCATTAGATACAACTATATTGTTTTAGTCAATCAAAATCTATTAAGTTTTACACATGTAGCAACTATATACCATGTATTAAGCATGTGTTTGAGTGCATGTCTGCATAACTTGTATGTGCTCAAAATTCCACAAATATGATTAGCAGCAGCCATGAACCTACCAAGTATATAATATGTTGTTATAAGGATATTGATGTCAAACTATTACTATAATTTTTATATGGCATGCCAGATGACACTTAAAAATCTATCAAATGGCGTTTGTTTGCAGTCAGCCACAAAAGCTACCAAGTTACCGCTGCATCCATGACTGCCAGCTGCATTGCCCTGCCATCATTCGCTGATGCCACCTCAGCTGCTGCCGCCATCCCAGCTGCTGTGTCTTCCTCATCTTCTGCAGCAGCAGCAGCCGCAGCAGCAGCAGCTGCTCAATTCTCGCCATTGATTTTATTCGAATGCACTTTATCCAATGCCAGCCTGCTAGTGGAGTCCATGCCCGATCGCGACCTGCTGCACGCTTTAAGAATTGTTGCAGCGCTGCACAGTCGCGTTGTTAACGTCATGGATCCGCGATATGATCGACTCTGCCGGCTTGGCGATGCTGCCTCTGCTGCTGCTGCTGCTGCTGCCGCTGCTGCATCAGCCGCACCCAATACTGAGGAGTCGACATCAAACACCGATCAGCATCCAAATGTTGATGTAGATACAACTGAAGCCACCCGACAGCAGCAGCAGAATCAGAGGCGGAATCGTAGGCGTCAGACTCAAGCTAGCCGATTAGCTGCTAAACTAGGGTCTACTACTGCTAGTAATACTGATAGGGCTCGAATTGGTACTAAGCAGTCCAGTACCATTACTACTACTACTACTAATAATAATAATAACAGCAGTAACAGCAACAATGGTGTCACCTCAGTGGAAGATTGCGATGAGGTAAGAGACCAATTCTTTTGATGAAGTACAATATGTATTTCTGTTCAAATTTAAGAAAGTTGAAGAATTTTTCCACCCAAAAAATTAGACATAGTACTAATTAGATGCCGAGGTATTTAGCCCCAATAATTACTCAATTTACTCCCGCTGTTTACCCAAAATCACGTTAATATTTGCTTAGGTTTCTTTTCATATGTAAGTCGCATGGCTGGTGTAAATCAGAGGGGTTGCGCATGTATGCCATGTTTTGATATCAACACCGTTTTTTTTCGCATAAAGCCTTCAAAACCAATCCGACATCCATTCAGTCACATGGCACGGCCTCGGCAACCGCTACGCCGCCACCCGAAGACCTCAGAGCTGGCCCGTCTGACGGTGCCGGCTCCGATTTACTGTTCAAATTCGGCAATATCAAAACTGAGAGTCAACGGCAGAGCCGGCGTAGGCAAGCCAGTGCAGCTGGACTGTCTATGGCCGCAACCGCCAGCAGTAGCAGCAGCAGCAGCTACCCGATCGAGTGTAAAACAATTTTTCGTCGGGCCTACAAAGCGCTGAAAGGTGGCGGCGCGCATTTGTTCGACTTTTCTAAACCGTAAGAAGAGTTGTTTTTGTTTTGGCCATAAGCTTAACTTTCTACTAATTCAAGTAGACTAAGTAGTGTTTTTAGTTATAAATGCGAAATGCATTTATAATTCATAAAAGTGACTCAGTAATTCTTAAGCGACTCTAGCACGCCTCAGAGATACGATTCTTAGGCGAATGTTACCGAGTTGATGTCTCGTCGTTTTAGAGTCGTTTCCGGTCACTTATATTTTATTTTACCTGATCATTGACGCTAGTCATCCATCTAATTGGCTATGTGATAGACTGAATTTGTTTAACAACTATTCTAAAATGATTTACAGGTTTGTATCGCCGTTCAATCAAAAGGTGGCCAGTCAGGTGTTAAAAAAGGCCCAGGAGATGGCTATTGGCAAAGATTGGCCAGTCGATGTATGGAAAAGTGAGTTTGTTTCTTTGTTACTAATGTACCTAAGATTTATCAGTTTGAAACTTTCATTAATAAATCCTATTTGAACTTGCTTCCCCTATTCAGAGATACCCAACCAGTACAAGATCAACGCAATGTTCTTCGATTTTCGGTGCAAAATTAAGCGCAAAAATCAATTAAGCGTAAGTGTGAATTTTTTCATAAAAATCTTTAAATTTCTACTTATAAGTAGTTTAACTTGAATTTTTTGTTTAATTTTTTTTCAGAAGCTCAGCCGACGCCAAAAAGGCCTAGAATTATTATCAGACCGTTTGCCAGCCGAATCGATGAACAAATTTCAAAGCGTACTGACTAGAGATTACATGTCTAGCGATGAGGAATGCTCGGCAACTAGTGCCGGCTTGAGCACAGTTCGAGTTCGTCGTTTAGCCTGGGAGTCGGACGAATTGCGCAGTTTAAAACGTCAGCTCGATGCCGAGTTTTACGCGTCTCAACAGTGCCTGATTGGGACCGCCGGACACCAGCTGGAGGCTTCATCTTCTTCATCAACTATATCTCTAGCGCCTCCAGAGTCTTCTGTTGTTAGTCAACGACTGCCTCCAAGCGACGCTCCAGAATGGGCTGTTAAGTGAATTAATGAGGTCACTTACTATCAGTATGTCAAGTTGCGGTTGTACTATCAAATATCGGATTAAGGTTGCTAGCTACTTGTGCATAGCGAATTTATATTGATTTTTTATAGTCATATCAATGTCCATGTGTCTGTCAGTGTGTGAAATTAAATCAACTCTTGCTTCCACGATTGCGCTTAGTGTTCAGGGTACTGCTAATGTTTATATCAAGTATCATATGCATCTGTTTTGTTTGTGTTAGTTTGGTTGATTATTTTCTAAATTTAATAAAATTTTGTTACAGATAATTAGGGCATTTTGAGTTGCTAAGACTTGTGAATCTGAGTATTGGGGATCAGGGAACTGAGTATTTGGGATTGTGAATCTGAGTATTTTAGGATCAGGGACCTGAGTATTTAGGATTGTAAATCTGAGTATTTTAGGATCAGGGACCTGAGTATTTGGGATTGTGAATCTGAGTTTTTTGGGATCAGGGACCTGAGTATTTGGGATTAGGGATCTGAGTATTTGCGATTAGGTATCTGAGTATTTGGGATCAGGGATTTGAGTATTTAGGATTGGGGATCTGAGTATTTGGGATTAGGGATCTGAGTATTTGGTATTAGGTATCTGAGTATTTGGGATTGGGGATCTGAGTATTTGGGATCAGGGATTTGAGTATTTAGGATTGGGGATCTGAGTATTTGGGATTAGGGATCTGAGTATTTGGTATTAGGTATTTGGGATTGGGGATCTGAGTATTTGGGATCAGTGATCTGAGTATTTAGGATTGGGGATCTGAGTATTTGGGATTAGGGATCTGAGTATTTGGTATTAGGTATTTGGGATTGGGGATCTGAGTATTTGGGATCAGGGATTTGAGTATTTAGGATTGGGGATCTGAGTATTTGGGATTAGGGATCTGAGTATTTGGTATTAGGTATTTGGGATTGGGGATCTGAGTATTTGGGATCAGGGATCTGAGTATTTGCGATTAGGTATCTGAGTATTTGGGATCAGGGATTTGAGTATTTAGGATTGGGGATCTGAGTATTTGGGATTAGGGATCTGAGTATT
This sequence comes from Macrostomum lignano, assembly GCA_002269645.1. NCBI lineage: Eukaryota > Metazoa > Platyhelminthes > Macrostomidae > Macrostomum > Macrostomum lignano. The sequence continues at coordinate 244,815 of NIVC01001178.1, forward strand.
TGGTATTAGGTATCTGAGTATTTGGGATTGGGGATCTGAGTATTTGGGATCAGGGATTTGAGTATTTAGGATTGGGGATCTGAGTATTTGGGATTAGGGATCTGAGTATTTGGTATTAGGTATTTGGGATTGGGGATCTGAGTATTTGGGATCAGTGATCTGAGTATTCAGCATCAAGGACCTGAGTGTTTAGGATCATCACGAAATTGAATATTTAGAATTCAAGGATCCGAGTATTTAAAAGATTTTATTTCTTTTAAATTAATCTCACTTTCATTAACATACCTGCTAGTTTGGCCTAATTATTAAAAATGAATTTTTATTTTTTTAAACATGCAGGTCAACATTTTATTAACACCTTAATAGCTTATTAATGTTGTGTACTATTTTTACAAGTATAATATTTGTAGTGTAGTAAAAACGATACTTTCAAATTTCTATAAAAAGATTAATGGTAATAATAGATTAATTATTCAAATGCCTGTCCGTTCCTGTGTTTTTATTCAATTTTTACTGGTTAAAACTAGTCATTTAGAGATTACACAGCTGTAGTTATTAATACTCATACTACCTCACTGGCCATAAGATAATTATCTCTTAGTTCTTGCTTATTCACCAAGCTTTGGGGGTCCAGCATTTTCAATCATTTTTTTCTGATATGATAAGCTCTGTTCATTGAAATAAGTTTTTTGGTTTTCCTTTATATATAATACTATTAGTAATACTTACATTTTTGAAACAAAAGTACACAGTCGAATACCTCAGCTCTTCCTACATCCTTTGCACTTTTTTGCCAGATTTTCAACTGGTGTTTTTATTATCCTACTAATAGTAATTAACATTAACTGCCTCAGTCAGTCAGTGAAATATTTGTTTGTTAACCTGCAGTCGAAATTGAGTCAGTCTTTCATTTTTATTGCGTGTCTGTAGATTTTTTCTTAGCTTGAAAGTAATTAGCTTAGCTTAGTTGCATTGTCTCCCATATTTATAATTTCGTTCAGGTATTTTGGTGCAATATTATTGCTTATTATTATTATTATTAGTGTTCTCCTTGTGCTGCATAGCAACCCTTTAGATTATCAAAATACAAATATATCATATTTTAGATTGCCAGTTGCTATTGGCATTGAATGAAGCAAATTTTCAGTCTATTGAATAGAATTGACTTTTTTCTTTAAATTATTACGAAAATAGAATTGTCGATTGCTTTGTATTTATTTGGAGACTTTTTAGACGATTTGAAAATTTCATTAAGCATTTACCGGTATGTATAGATAGTTAATAGAAATAGTATAAAAATTAATTTTAGCAAGATTCTTGCACTGCAAAAGTTATTGCCGATCAATGCACTTACTCGTAAATTCAAATGCTTATTGCACGTGGTAGCTGAAACAAATAAGTTTGGAATACAATTTGAAATAAGTGGCAAATAGAATAACATTGACAGGGTGATAGAATGCCGTTCACAGGGGATAAAACCCATTCACAGAGGATAAAATCCCATTCACAGAGAAAAGAATCCCATTTACGGGGAAATAATTCCATTCACAGATGATAGAATCCCATTCACAGAGGAAAGAATCCCATTCACAGGGAAATAACTCCATTCATAGGTGTTAGAATTCCATTCACAGGGGATAGAACTTCATCCACAGAGGATAGAATCCAAATCACGAGGAATAGAATCCCATTCACGGAAGAATTTCATTCACAGGGGAAAGAATTCCATTCACAGCAGATAGAATCCCATTTCACAGAGGATATGATCCCATTCACAGGTGATAGAACCCCATTCACGGGGATAGAATCCCATTCACAGAGGATATAATCCCATTCACAGGGGATAGAATCCCATTCACAGAGGATATAATCCCATTCACAGGGGATAGAATCCCATTCACAGAGGATATAATACCATTCGCAAGGGAAAGAATCCCATTCACAGGGGATAGAATCCTATTCACAGGAGATAGATCCCCATTCACAGGGCCCGGGATAGAATCATATTCACACAGGATAGAACCCCATTTACAGGGAATAGAACCCCATTCACAGGGGATAGAATCCCATTCACACAGGATAGAATCCTATTCACATGGGATATAATCCCATTCACATTTGATAGAATCCCATTCAGCGCGTTACAACTTCCCATTCAACTTCAACAAGTAAGATCCTATTAGAATCGCGCAGACTGCAAGTTATTCATTGCATACCAGCAATTCACATCAGTTTATAGGAAGTATCAGGTATAAAAATCATACAAATATTAAATTTTCAAATTGAAATACGGAAAAACTGTTTGATTTGTAAACTTTTAGTACGAGTTCGCTTGCAAATATAACAAAAAATAATCGGAAATGCGTCAAACAAAATGTAGAAAAATTACAAAAAATACAAAAACTACTACTAGAAGTACCACTGTAAGCATTGAAGCAGAACTTGAAAGTTATAGTTAATATTATTGTATCTAATTAGCATATTTTTATAGCAGACTTCATTCGTTCGGATTGAGTTTATAAGCCACCAAAGAGTCCACCTTGTGAATTGAGGTGGTAAACGATTTCAATTTCACTTCGACAGAATTGGACACCAGCTGAGGTCCAGTATCGGCCCATTCGCCGCTGGGCAATTCCGTGTTCTTGTCGCAGTAAATCAGCAGTTCAAAACTGCCTGTAATTTTCAAAAAAAAAATCCTTCAGCTTAACAAACTATTTAGTTAAACTCCGAGACAACAAAGCAAATTAAAAAAACGACAAACTTACACTGGAAATCCAGAGCCGGTAGAAAGGTGACGCTGGCCACAATTTGGCGGATAACATCGGCGATGTCTTTCTTCACTTGCTTCTCGTCTTTCTCTGCCACCATTCTATTTTATGAAAAATTGGTTCAAACTACTTATAGTGGATAAGTAAAAATATCGGATTTTTGATTGAAAAAATCACACCGGCTTACTGAAAGTAGTATAAAAGACAACCTCAATACTCACGGTTCATCGGACTTAGCAGATTTGTCGCATTTAATGTCGAACTGCCAGCGTTCGACCACTTCCTGGGTGGACACTCGACGAATAACAAGCACCAGCTTCTCAATCACCAGGTCGCTGAGCCATTCTGAGTGGTTTTTTACAATAAAATCTTTAGGTGTTTATTTCAGGCGTGAAGGACGGAAACATGTACAGTCATCTCTGGAGTTTTTAGGATCTGGGAGACTGGCCCAGCAACTGAGGAGCTGGGAGGCTGGCCCAGCAACTGAGGAGCTGGGAGGCTGGCCCAGCAACTGAGGAGCTGGGAGGCTGGCCCAGCAACTGCGGATCTGGGAGGCTGGCTTAGCAACTGGGGATCTGGGAGGCTGGCCCAGCAACTGAGGATCTGGGAGGCTGGCCCAGCAACTGAGGATCTGGGAGGCTGGCCCAGCAACTGAGGATCTGGGAGGCTGGCCCAGCAACTGAGGAGCTGGGAGGCTGGCCCAGCAACTGCGGATCTGGGAGGCTGGCTTAGCAACTGGGGATCTGGGAGGCTGGCCCAGCAACTGAGGATCTGGGAGGCTGGCCCAGCAACTGAGGATCTGGGAGGCTGGCCCAGCAACTGAGGATCTGGGAGGCTGGCCCAGCAACTGAGGAGCTGGGAGGCTGGCCCAGCAACTGCGGATCTGGGAGGCTGGCTTAGCAACTGGGGATCTGGGAGGCTGGCCCAGCAACTGAGGATCTGGGAGGCTGGCCCAGCAACTGAGGATCTGGGAGGCTGGCCCAGCAACTGAGGATCTGGGAGGCTGGCCCAGCAACTGAGGATCTGGGAGGCTGGCCCAGCAACTGAGGATCTGGGAGGCTGGCCCAGCAACTGAGGATCTGGCAGGCTGTCTGCCCAGCAACTGAGGATCTGGGAGGCTGGCCCAGCAACTGAGGATCTGGCAGGCTGTCTGCCCAGCAACTGAGGATCGGGGAGGCTGGCCCAGCAACTGACACTCTGGGAGGCTGGCCCAGCAGCTGAGGATCTGGGAGGCTGGCCCAGCAACTGAGGATCGGGGAGGCTGGCCCAGCAACTGACACTCTGGGAGACTGGCCCAGCAGCTGAGGATCTGGGAGGCTGGCCCAGCAACTGAGGATCTGGCAGGCTGGCCCAGCAACTGAGGATCTGGGAGGCTGTCCTAGTAACTGAGGATCTGGGAGGCTAGAACAGCAACAGGATCTGGGAGGCTGGCGCAGCAACTGAGGATCTAGGGTGGGGGTGCTCAACAACAAAACTTGGGGTGACAGTTGATCTATTCGATACAGCTAGAAGTAACTCACGCTTCACTTGTTCCAATATCTTGATCAAATAGGCCTTAAGCTTCTCATCCGATGTCACAAGAACAGTGAGGCCATACTTCTGCTCAAACGAAAAGGATTCGCTTGGATAAATGCCACGTTGGTAAAGGATGGAATTCACTGCATAATCTAAAATGATTTAAGAAAGTTTGGGCAAGGATGCAATATTTATTGACATTTTTGCATCAAATTCAAAAATCTTCTTTGTTGTTAAAACGAGGTGCCGTCGAAACCGGCGCGGGTCAGTTCCGAAGAACTCTGCCGCAGTTATATTTTGTATTTGATCGAAAGAATTAAAAATATTTACAAGATTTCGATTTGAATATTTATACGAATATTGAAATAAAAATATACATATATAAAACTATTTTTCAATATTTTGCAGTATTTTGCACGCATTTGGGGATAAAAAAGAGGGGAGGGAAATCCCACACAAAGAAGGGATCTAATAAAAGCAGGACATCTAAAAAATACATGCTAGGTATTTGAAGGCCTATTGAGAATAAAAGCAAGACATTAAGGTAAAAAATAGAGATTAAAAATGCAATAGCGCATATTTGGATTTAGTTGTAAAAATAGAATGAATATAGTAAAGGTGTAAAAAAGCAATTAGTGATATTTGTAGAGCAGTTGGGTAAAAAACACGGTTGGGAAAATTGTAAAAAGAAACGCGAGGAGACATAGAGATTACCTAATCAGTCCTAATGACTGATCAACCGATCTCCGTCTCAGGCAGCAAGTTTAGTTTTATTAGTTGCGTTTCAGAGCGTGGTCACTTCCGGTTTGGAAGGCTGGTAGCCAGCCTAACCCTGGGGTGGGATTCCCCTGTTTCTTTCCCGACGCCTCATGGCATCCCAGAGGACATTGAGGACGGGGGTTCGGCCCGGAGCCCGAGGGGCTTCCGGCTCAATGTGGAAGCTGTGGAGCTTGGCTGCCCTCATCTTGAGCAGCCAAGCCACCCCCAGCTGCTTGACCCTGTCTGCGAGCATCGGCATACCTGCCAGCTTGTGCAGGTATTCGATGCTGATGTAGGATGGCACACCATAGCAGATACGGAGAGCCAGGTTTTGGATTTTCTGCAATTTGATTTGGTTAGTCGCACAAATTTGGCTCAGGATTGGCGCTCCATAGGTGAGAGCGCTTTCTCCGTATGCCCTGTACAGCATTCTGAGGGTGGTGCTACTCAGCTTAGTCATTTTTGCAATTCTGCACAGTGACATTACAATGGCTCTGCTGGTATCTGCCATGTTGTCCACATGTTTGTTCAGGCAGAGGCTCTGGTCAAGGAGGACACCCAGGAATTTCACCTCCTGACAGTACGGAACCTCAGTGTCCCCCAGATACAGTTTGGGTCGCAAGTCCATGCGCCTAGTGGGTTTGTAGTTGAAAGCGATTGCTTTGCTTTTACCGGCATTCAGTCTAATGCCCTGTTTACCGCACCAGTCAAAGACTCGTCTGAGGTAGCTTTGAAGGGATGTTCGGAGCCCCGCAAAGGTGTCTGCTGAGGCCCAGACGGCCATGTCGTCTGCGAATTGACTGCGTTTGACGCTTGAGATGGTGGGAGTCGGCATTGAGCTGACGAAGAGGAGGTACAGGAGAGGACTCAGAATGCCTCCCTGAGGGACGCCAGCCTGGATGGTGTGGGGATCGCTTAGGGCCCCCTCGATTCGAACCTGGATCTGTCTGTCTCGCAGGTAGTCAGACAGGATTCGCATGAGCATAGGTGGAAAACCATCGGTGAGCATGCTATGCCTGATCTTGTCGTGCCAGGTGGAGTCAAAAGCTGCCTCTGCATCCAGGAAGACTGCAGCGGACTTTTTAGCTTTGCACTTTGCTACCATGACATCTTGTGCCAGACGGCAGAGGTTGTCATACGTGGAGTGAATTTTGCGGTAGGCGCATTGGTCATCTCCTAGGGTCTTATTATCCTCAAGGTGCTTGGTGAGTCTTTTTGCTATAAGCTTCTCAAACACTTTGCCCAGACATGAGGTCAGGCTGATTGGTCTGTAGGAGTTGGGGTGTTCGGGCGGTTTGTCTGGCTTGGGGATCATTGTCACCACAGCTTTCTTCCAGGCGCTGGGGAAAATCCCTCGACCGTAGCAGGCGTTGAAAAGGTTAGTGAGTCTCGTGATTGCCACCCCCTCTAAGCCCAGCTTGAGGACGCAGTTGGGAATCTTGTCTAGCCCGGGTGCTCCATCAGGCCTGAGGTGCTCCAGTTCCCACACTGTGTCTGCCACAGAGAATGCAGCATCAAGTGGGTGGGTCTCGATGGGTTCGATTCCCTCAGGAACGGGGTAGAATGAGGTGAGCTGTGCCACATCGGCCACCTCACGTTTGAGCTGTTCGCATGTGGAAGGGACTGGGCGCATCTTTGAGTCCAGAGTCTCGGCTAGAAGGTTAGCCTTCTCCAGATCTGTGTGCGCAGTTGTTTGACCCAGGGTGAGGCTGGGGATGGAGGTTGGCTTAAATTTGCCCATCAGCTTTTTAGTGTCATGCCAGAAATTCTTCACTTTCTTGTTCTTGCTGTTTTCAACAATACTCTCACAGACTTTGGTGAGCTTTCCATTCTGGAAGGAGTTAATTTCTCTCTTTATGCGATTTGCGAGCTGGTTTGCTTGGGTTTTGAAATTTTGATCCCGTGTGCTGAAGAAGAGGCGTCTGAGTCGTCTGCGCTCTTTGATCAGGTCGAGGATGTACTTGGGTAGGGCGTTTTTGGCACCACAGTCTGGTACTGTGGAGTCAATCACGGTGTGAATGGCCTTTGTGATGTGATCCACTTCGGCATTGATTTGGTCAGCATTTGATAACTGAATATTCTGATCTGAGCTCAAAGCTTCACTGATTTTGAGTCTGAACTCGTCCCAGTTTGTTTTTGAGAAGTTTTTGGGTCTGGGGGGACCAGCCCATTTCTTCGACTGAATATTGAGCGTGAGGATTATAGGTAAGTGGTCACTGCCCAGGTCAGGACCCACCTCAAAGTCCTGCACAAATGGGAGAAAGTCCTCAGTGGCCAGGGCGAGGTCCAAGACATTCCTAGAAATCAGCCCTTTAAAAATCTTCTTTAAAAGTTAAACATTATGAGCAAAAGAAATATGATTACTCTACACACAAGAATAGGCTATAGACATCTGCTTCAATACCCATCCCACAACAATGCTTGAAAGTTCATTTAGTCTGATTAGCAGATTCTTATTTTCAGCAGTTAAATACCAAGTTATAAGAAATTTCTCAAGGCTATGAAATGCTACACAGAAGTTGAATGAGAGTAAAAGCAGATGGAAGAAGCAAAAAGCAAAAAAACAAGCAGCTCTAGCTTGAGTCCCAGCCTCAACAAATGAAATTTAGATGCAGAAAGATAATAAAAATTTATATTGTTTCTGTCAGTTTTGAATAGGATATGGAAAATTGGAGCAATGCTATGGAGGATTTAGTAAAAGAAATCACATTTTTAGTAGTTTTTTGCTAGGCACTTTTAGATAGGCAGAGTTTAAAGTAGAAAATTTTAGAGTAGCCTGAAACCTCTGTTAGTGGGTTTAGGGTAAGTTCAAAATTTGGTATTACTTGGTTAAACAGTTTAGAAGTCTATATGCCTAGTGAACAAATTTGTATATAAACAGATAAACACAAAGATTTTATTTTCATTCATGGATAGATACAAGCAATAGGAAGAATTAAATGTAAGAAAAAACGCCTAATGAATGATTTTTGTTCATTGATCAGTAATGGACCCTATTTTCCATTTGTTTTTATTAATTAATGTTTATAGAATAGATAATAACTTATAGATACTCATACAGTAGTATCTGTGCTATATGTAATATATTTTCAATATACCCCTAGTAGAGGCAAGAGTTGCAACTGATTGAAAACATATAGAAATGTGGCATAATTCTTGTTTGCTGCATTTAATTATTTGTTGTAGGTCTAATTTCTTCTTACTCTATATATTTCAATCCTACCATTATGCCACCAGCTGTTGTAGGGATGATTGCTCTCACTGAAATTATCCCCCCTCCCGCTGAGTCACCAGCTGTTGTAGGGGTGATTGCTCTCACTGAAATTATCCCCCCCCCCGCTGAGTCACCAGCTGTTGTAGGGGTAATTGCTCTCACTGAAATTATCCCCCCCTCCCGCTGAGTCACCAGCTGTTGTAGGGGTAATTGCTCTCACTGAAATTATCCCCCCCTCCCGCTGAGTCACCAGCTGTTGTAGGGGTAATTGCTCTCACTGAAATTATCCCCCCCTCCCGCTGAGTCACCAGCTGTTGTAGGGGTAATTGCTCTCACTGAAATTATCCCCCCACTGAGTCACCAGCTGTTGTAGGGGTGATTGCTCTCACTGAAATTATCCCCCCCCGCTGAGTCACCAGCTGTTGTAGGGGTAATTGCTCTCACTGAAATTATCCCCCCCTCCCGCTGAGTCACCAGCTGTTGTAGGGATGATTGCTCTCACTGAAATTATCCCCCCCCCCGCTGAGTCACCAGCTGTTGTAGGGGTAATTGCTCTCACTGAAATTATCCCCCCCTCCCGCTGAGTCACCAGCTGTTGTAGGGGTGATTGCTCTCACTGAAATTATCCCCCCCGCTGAGTCACCAGCTGTTGTAGGGGTGATTGCTCTCACTGAAATTATCCCCCCACTGAGTCACCAGCTGTTGTAGGAGTGATTGCTCTCACTGAAATTATCCCCTCCTGCTGAGTCACTAGCTGTTGTAGGGGTGATTGCTCTCACTAAAATTATCCCCCCACTGAGTCACCAGCTGTTGTAGGGCTACTTTTCTATTTCCTATTGTTAAATATACTAAAGCTGCCGCCAAAGTTGTAACAGGGTTTATTTCTTCTTACTGATCTTACTGGTTATTAATTGTCTTTCTACTAGTAGCGCATGTACTTCTATTGGTAGTGTATGTACTTCTATTGTACTTTCTGGCCTAAGTGGTCTGATGGCACTATATCTCTAAATCTATATGTCCCCCAGTTCTCTCCTTTAGGTGGGTTTTTCTCAGTCCTAGGCATTCCTGGGATCAAAGGGTCACATCTTACTTGCTGGGTATTCTGCCCTGAGGCGGGTTTCTCAGACTCTGAGCCTGGACTTCTCTACCCTGTGGTAGGATCTCTGCCTTCTAAAGGCAATTTCTCAGATTCTGATCTGGATATCTCGTTCTTCTGAGAATGGTTTGAACTCTCCCAATCTTAGGTTATTCCTAAGTCACTATAACTATCTACTACTTGAAATAAGTAACACGAGTGATTACAAGCCCAAAGCTGATTGGATTTTATCTGCAAAATAAGCAGGTAAGCACAATCAAAGCTTGAACCCAAAGGTAAAGAAGAAGTTTTTTGGTTAGGCCCCCAGATGGCCCCTATTTATAATAAAATTTCATTACAGTTTTAAACAAATGATTGTATAGAAATATACAAAATATACAAAATATTTCTAGTAGTTTTCGAATTTTACAAATTTCTAAGAAATTTAAAAGTGTGTTTACTAAAAACAAAGCCTATTGCATATTTAATAATCTTATTTCACTTTTCAGCCTATCTGCTAAACCTACAATGGTTGGCAGACCCAGGGCACTTACAACAATCATATTAGCAGCCAATCTAAGGCTACCCTAATGATTCCACAGTGCATACTAATAACCATTGAGGGGCTGTAGGCACATGTGAAGGACAAATTCTAGAGGATACGTGACACAAGTGGTGCACTGTTCAAAACTCACCTAAATGAGTATCTCTGGCCTAAACTCATTTGGTATTTATCCCTCAGCATAGTACAGAATGTGCAGCTATCTTTGAGCATAGCTGTTTTTAAGATCCCAATCTTAATCAATTTTAATTTCAATCAATTTTAATAAATGTAATTTAACAAAAAAATATTACTTAATTAACTTTTTATGCATGAATAAATTAAAACATTTTATTGCTTTTGCTTCTATTTATATCTCTTACTTTTATACACTTTGTTATATTGCATATTAGTTATGCACCATACAAACCATGGTAAACTTATCAACACAGTTGACAAATAAAAAATTGACAAGTTTACCTAGATCCAAATTTTCTGGTAGGCCTATATATAAGATATATGGCCTAATTGGCCTTTGTCTCTAGTACTGTCTCTTTTTGTGGAAAAATTGCACATTAGGCCCTATTATTGATTGTTAACTAGCCCAATGCTAAAAACTTTATTAAAATTAAAACTCTTTTTTTAATGTTATAATCAAAATAATTTAATGCAACAAACTAGAACTTTCCCAGAAATGTAATTTCTTGGCTTGATATATTCTGCTTTGTCAAATAATTATTAAAATATTTTTAATTTTTAGTATTAATTAGCTTAAAAATTATGGAATATTAATTATAACTTGTTTTCTTGGATAAAAATAACAAAAGTACTAATAACTTATTTTTTGACATGATAAATTGACCTAGTTAAATAGAAGGATCAAACCTAGAACTAGTCCTATGGCCTATATAAGCCATTGCCCATCATCTTCTAACAGGCCTTGGCTATCTATCATCCATACTTAGGAAGGTGGCCTGCACGCGGGAATTTTCCTGCGTGCACAAGCCACGCTAAAATTTTGGCATGCAAAGTTGGCGTGCAAATAGGGGTCTCAAGCCACGCCTAAATTTTCAGCGTACAAGTTTTTTACTTGGCATGTAACCTTGGAGTGCAATTACCAGTGTTGGGCACTTCCGTTACCGAGTAACTTGTAAATGGTAACGCAAGTTACTTTTTCGTAAAGCGTTCCTTACGCAAGTTACTTTCCTATTTTAGTAACGGAGTAACGGTAAGTTACTCAAATTTCGAAGTCCGTTACAGTTACTTTGCAACAATCGCAATATTTAAATTTAAAACTGATATGCTTAGCTATTACTCCAGTTGTCACATTTTTAGCATTTTTCATTCCTAAATTCAAAACTAAGTGAATAATATCATACGGTATTACGCTGTAATTAATAAAGAAATACTTGAAACATGTTTTTACTTTGTTATTTTCGGTAAAATATTTTTGCTTTTCGCTTTTAAGTTAATAAAAATATTTTGTTTAGTTCTTAGAAACAAACAACCAAAGAAAGAAATTCATCTGTAGTCTCCACAAATCCACTCAGTGATCGACGTAGCCAGGAATTTTAATTGGGGGGGGGGCGGGTTGGCCTGGCTGGCCATGCCTCATGCCATTGCCACTTTTAGCGCCGCAGGCACTCATTTTAGCGCCGCAAGCACTCATTTAAGCGCCGCAGGCACTCATTTAAGCGCCGCAGGCACTCATTTTAGCGTCGCAGGCACTCATTTAAGCGCCGCAGGCACTCAAATCGCCTCATGGTTTTTGGTACCCGCCACGCCCAACCCCACCCCCCCAGGTGGGGTGTCTTGCAGGTGGGGTGAAGTTGCCGCCCCAACGCTTGTTAAGGCGGCCTCCCTGGCTACACCACTAAAGTCCACTGGCACTGCACTGCACTGCACAATAATTTAATATTATTATAATAATTGAAAATAAATAAAAAGACTAGTAAAGCAGACTATAGAGTGGAGTAAAGCCAGGTACTTATTACAAGCGATGTATTATCAAGGACAACTGAAGTTACGTTAAGTTGTCCTTGTGTATTATAACTTATAGTGTTATTAAAAATTAAATTGCGTTTTGCCTTTATCGTTTCTGACCTTCAGCTTCTCTTCTTTTTACGGAAAGGGCCTAAAGTGATTAAAATTTAATACAGTTACTGAAATTAATGTTGTTTTATTCTTCCTCCTGGCTTTCGCGATCATTTGTGCTGTTCCAGCGCATTTGCAATGTTAAAAAAAGCAGAAAATTTTGTTAATAAACATAGGTAACGGAAGTAAGTAACGGAAGTAACTTAAAAGTTACCGGGTTTTTGTATAAAGTTACTAGGCTAACGTAAGTTACTTTTTAAAAAAGTGGTAACTTAAGTTACAGTAACGCAAGTTACTTTTTTTGAGTAACTTGCCCAACACTGGCAATTACAAACTGACAGTAAATCAACAAGTTAGATATAGATGTATACACCAAATATATACAATATATAAAGTTAAACGTGAACAATTGAATTTGAATATTGATTAAACCAACTAGTTGAGGCTACAGCCTAGCCTACAGCCAGGCCTACACTCTATAGCCTACATTAAAATTAAAATATCCAATAACTTTTAAACGCTCTTATTTTGTGACTCTTGTAGACTTTTAGTTTATTTGTTTCTTGAAATGTGAAGAAAAAGTTTTGATACTCACTATGTTCTTTGTAGCGAATTTCCTTTTTTTTATATAAACTTTGTTTAACATAAGTCATAAGTAGAAAATTTATTTAAAAATAGTGTCTAATACAGTATACACAATTTTCGGCATACATGATTTTTGGTATTTAAGATTTTTGGCGTGCAACAGAAATGTCATGTTAAGGGTTTTAAAAAATTGGCATACATTGGCGTGCACTAAGGATTTTTCCATAAATTGATTCCCGCGTGCACTTGCCACCTTCCTGACTATGGTCTATCATTAATGTATTTTTTATTGTAAATTTACATTTTTACTTTTTAGTATCAATTTAATAGACACTAAACTACAAAAAACCTTTAATTAGGCTATATAAAACTAAGTGAAGTCTTAACATGTTATGGACTTACAGAAAAATTCAGAAACCGTCTTTGTAGATCCTTTTAGTGTTATGGCGTGCTTTGTTTTCTGTGCGACAGGCATTATGAAATTATAGCTTCAAATGATTGATTCGCAACGATGTTCGTATCAAGCATTCAATAGTGATACTAAGAGATATCCAGCCTAGTCGAATGTGTAACTCCAACGATGGTCGAGCAGGCAAGGCGCAGCGGTCCGCGGACCTGCACGTGTAGAAATGAAAGTTAAATAAATATTACTGAGTATATTCTAAAATATTGTACAAAATAATTTCATAAAAAAAACTAAGTTTGCACTATATATACTAGATAAGCAATTTCTAGGATTTAAGAATAAAAAACAATCGCGTAAACGCTTGTTAATTTAATATTGCGCGAAATCTCCCGCACTTTTTCAAAACTCAATGCTGGCTAAAGCCTGTTTCTGAATTAGAAATCTCAGTTGCTGCTTACCCTTCATATTATTTCATGTTCAATTATCAAGGTACCGGTAATTAACCTGTCCCTGCCTTTCATTCTCTCCACTCTTCTGTACTACACCGCTTTGTCGATCGATCCCCTCAATCGATCGATCCTTCCGATTTCCTCCTGCTTGACTCACCAGTTGCTAGCTAATCCCGGGCCTTTTTGCTTCCTACCTTTAGCAGAGTTTCTTACTTTTAGCATAGATTAACTTTATAGAAAGTCTGATATCATATGTACAGATGTCTATATGCGTACATGAATCCATAATATAACTTAATTCACTTTTATGCAACGCTAATCCAGTCAGGAACACGCCAAAAAGGACTCGCGGTTTCATAGGATTGAACCATTCATGAACCATAGTGTTTTTGCACTAAATGCATTTAATGTAATTGACGCGACAATAAATTTAACAAAATAATAAAACTACAATACAATAATTGAGACAATTTACTAAATTAGGACAATAAGTACTTTGCCATTTTGGCATGCATGTGTGATATATTTTAAAGGTTTTATTAGTATAAACGATTTTAATACGAAGTAAAACAATTTAATTAAACTATATTTGTGATGTACTATTTAATTTCTATTTCTGAAATACTTAGTCACAAATAATATATTTATATGGATTCTTATGAAATATACAGACAAAAACCAATTTAAATGAAAAAAATTTTAGGCTCAAACTAACATTTTGTGACGTTGTCAGTTTAAGGTGGTCCCGAAAAGGGCCGTTGGACTGCTGTTTCTCTATAGTTTCAACCCTTCAGTTTCACCGTTTCAACTAAACTTTTCCATTTGTTTATTGCGACGTTTACTTGTAGTAGTGCCCAACGATTTTGTGGCAATTTCTAATTCACTGTATATTTTGCTATCCTCTCTCGCGACCGTATAAAATTGGCACGATCGATAATTTTAAGTTCTCTCGCCAGCCAATGAAATCACTCGTGCTCGCGCTACCCCCCTCTGCGCTCTTTTATTAAACCCCCCGCCTGGCGGCGGGCACTCCACTCCCCTCGCTCTCTCTCGCTCTCACTCCCTGTCTGTCCTTGGCCTTGTGTGTGTTTTTGCGTTCCTGTCTGGCTGCCTCGAGCCTCCTTTTTTCTCACCACGGCCCCTCTGCCTGGGCCAGCCTGCTCACACACTTACTTGACTGTCTCACGCCACGACCGACGCCAAACTCGCCACTACGTTTCACTGCCTTCACGGTGCTCATAGCCACTGCTCACGTCACATCGCCATTGTGTCATTCGCCTGCCACTTGACTTCATATCCAAATTATATTCAACCCATTGTTGCAGCCGCCAGTGCCCAGAAAGCTATAGTCTGTTTATTGCCAGTAACAACCAAACGTAATACTGATATTAACAATAAAGACAACTACGGCAGTTCCTGCCTTTATCGCCAAGTGCTCCGCTACACCATCCACTTCGCCTGAGTTGACTTCAACTTATTTTGGGACTAAAACGGCCCTTTTAAGGGTCACGGCCAACATCAAATAACGTGACAATTTTGTTTGACGCACACTCGATGCTGTAGCTTCAATCGCTCTTTTGTTAACTGGTTTAAATCAAAATGCCAATTAAGTTTATGTAGTTTTACAACTGGTAATCAGTAAAAATTTAAATCAGAACTGAAAATGAATGTAATTCGAGAGTTTTATTAAGTACTTACACAATTAAAAAACTACTTGACTTCGATGAGATTACCAGGGTTAAATTTATGTACTCGTGCATGTACGTACCAATGCGCAATGCGCGATTCTAGTCTTAATTTTCCAAGAAACATTCATACGAGCGTATGCTGTCTAAGGACTTTAAGTTATTTGTGTGGAAGAAGTAGGTGCATAGCTAGCATTCTAACAGTGAACTTTTCATCTAACTCACGACGACTTAAATTATCAAATAAGACGTTTAATCAAAAATTTTTATTCGTTAGTAAAATATTCGAATTTGGAATCGCTCTTAAGCGTAGAATGCTGATTGAGAATCCTTTCCAGTTTCGACCTTCAAAGTTACTTTAGCTTTCGTCGGCTCCTTGAGAAGTTGTCTCAGCCTCTCCGCCACATCCGCTGGCGTGGGCCGTTGGGCAGGGTTCGACTGAATGCAGTCCTCAATCAGAGTGCTAATCTCGTCGTTAATCTCTTCGAATTTTGGCGGAGATTTGCTACCGAAGCTGAAGATAATTGGGAAAACTGACTGACTGACTGACTGACTGACTGACTGACTGACTGACTGACTGACTGACTGACTGACTGACTGACTGACTGACTGACTGACTGACTGACTGACTGACTGACTGACTGACTGACTGACTGACTGACTGACTGACTGACTGACTGACTGACTGACTGACTGACTGACTGACTGACTGACTGACTGACTGACTGACTGACTGACTGACTGACTGACTGACTGACTGACTGACTGACAGTAGCAACTCACATCAAAGCTTTCAAAACAGCACCCAAACTGAAGGTGTCCGCGCTGGCAAAATTGACAGATCGAATCTGTCCAACAGCAGCAGCAACTGCTGGCTGTGGCAGAAGCTCGGGAGGACAGCCACTCGATGGCAGGGTTGCCTCACGACGCAGGAGCAGCAATGGAGTGTAGCGACCTTGACCAACATCAGACAGTCGAACAGAACGATTTTCGGGCGAAACCTTCGCGGGTTAGCGTTAGAAAATGTATTGTTATTACTAATGAGAAATGGAGATGGGATGCTAGACATGAGAAATGGAGATGAGATGCTAGACATGAGAAATGGAAATGGGATGCTAGACATGAGAAATGGAGATGGGATGCTAGACATGAGAAATGGAGATGAGATGCTAGACATGAGAAATGGAGATGGGATGTTAGACATGAGAAATGGAGATCGGATGCTAGACATGAGAAATGGAGATGAGATGCTAGACATGAGAAATGGAGATGAGATGCTAGACATGAGAAATGGAGATGGGATGCTAGACATGAGAAATGGAAATGGGATGCTAGACATGAGAAATGGAGATCGGATGCTAGACATGAGAAATGGAGATGAGATGCTAGACATGAGAAATGGAGATGGGATGTTAGACATGAGAAATGGAGATCGGATGCTAGACATGAGAAATGGAGATGGGATGCTAGACATGAGAAATGGAGATGAGATGCTAGACATGAGAAATGGAGATGGGATGCTAGACATGAGAAATGGAGATCGGATGCTAGACATGAGAAATGGAGATGAGATGTTAGACATGAGAAATGGAGATGGGATGCTAGACATGAGAAATGGAGATGGGATGCTAGACATGAGAAATGGAGATGGGATGCTAGACATGAGAAATGGAGATGAGATGCTAGACATGAGAAATGGAGATGGGATGCTAGACATGAGAAATGGAGATGAGATGCTAGACATGAGAAATGGAGATGGGATGCTAGACATGAGATAGACACAGACAGCGTATTCCTATATTTTGGATACCCCCCCTAGCAACTGTACAACTCACAAATATGTTGCCCATATGCAAGTTCAGATGAGGCTGACCATCCAGATGCATCTGAGCGAGCGATTCGGCAATGTTCAAACCAATTTTTAGCCTGTCAGACAGAGACAAAGTCTGACAGAGCTCACTCAGTTGCTGCTCCATATTAAACGGCAATCTCTCAGTCCAAACCAGTAATTTCCATAGCGTAGGCCTATCGTTCAGCCTCTTGAGCTGAAGGTGCTCAATGCGGACTAGAAAGTCTCTGGTTGATGTGCTGCGAATTTGAGGGAATGCGATGTGGAGAAGTTGATGGCTATGTGCAGTTCTTATTAGAGAGGCTATCGATGGAATGGGGTAGAATGGAAAGGGTAGAATGAAGGAGTAGAATTAAAGGAGTAGAATGGAAAGGGTAGAATAGAAAGGGGTAAAATGGATAGGTCGAATCGAAGGTGGTACAATGGAAGGGTTGGAATGGAAAGGGTTAGAATTAAAAAGGTAGAATAGAAGGGGTACAATGGAAAGGGTAGAATGGCAGGGGTATAATGGCAGGGGTAGAATGGAAAGGTAGAATAGAAAGGGGTAGAATGGCAGGTGTAGAATGGCAGAGGTAGAA
Source organism: Macrostomum lignano (assembly GCA_002269645.1). Taxonomy (NCBI): domain Eukaryota; kingdom Metazoa; phylum Platyhelminthes; family Macrostomidae; genus Macrostomum; species Macrostomum lignano. Next base: position 262,333 of record NIVC01001178.1, read on the forward strand.
TGGCAGGTGTAGAATGGCAGGGGTGGAATGGCAGGGGTGGAATGGCAGGGGTAGACTGGCAGGGGTAGACTGGCAGGGGTAGACTGGCAGGGGTACCGTGTAAGGCGTGGTAATAGAGCGCTTGGACAAGTTATTTCTCAGAAAATAATCTCATCGGAGGCACCTGACACTCTGGGCTTAACCCTAATTCCCACGCCACCCCCTTCTTATGTTGAACCCTCAGTCACCAGCTGTAGTGCAGAGCGGCAGCCATTGCAGTCAGCTGTCTGTCGTCCAAGTAGATCTTCTTGAGCACCAGAGTTTTGCGGCTAGTCTCGGCTTTGAGTCTCTTCTCAGCGTACACTGGGCAGCCTTGAGATCCGATGGCTATGCAGCTAAGGCTCTGCTTGAGCAGTTTGCTACACTCCGTCTCTGACAGTACCGATCGGAGTCGAAGCCAGAGTTTCAAACAGGTTGAACTGATCTCACGAAGCATATTTTTGCGATTTTTTAGTTTTTTTAGAAACGATTCCACGGGCTTGACAGCTCGATCAACGGCTGTCATGGTGTCAGTTTGAGCAACGTGAATGAGTGTGGTGAGCTGCTCCAAGGACTGCTTCAATAGAGGCTTCAGATCGGCGAAGCCTGAGGGAGAAGTTGAATTGCTGGATTCTTAGAAACAAAAGGTGATTTATCTTTGGCTTCACTGAGATAAGGGCGGGTTTATCATTGGCTTTAGTGACATAAGGGCGGGCTTATCATTGGCTTTAGTGAGATAAGGGCGGGTTTATCATTGGCTTCACTGAGATAACGGTGGGTTTATTATTGGCTTCACTGAGATAAGGGCGGGTTTATCTTTGGCTTCACTGAGATAACGGTGGGTTTATCATTGGCTTTAGTGACATAAGGGCGGGCTTATCATTGGCTTTAGTGAGATAAGGGTGGGTTTATCTTTGACTTCACTGAGATAAGGGCGGGTTTGTCTTTGGCTTCACTGAGATAAGGGTGGGTTTGTCTTTGGCTTCACTGAGATAAGGGTGGGTTTATTAGAGATAAGGGTGGGTTTGTCTTTGGCTTCACTGAGATAAGGGCGCGTTTGTCTTTGGCTTCACTGAGATAAGGGCGGGTTTGTCTTTGGCTTTACTGAGATAAGGGCGGGTTTGTCTTTGGCTTCACTGAGATAAGGGCGGGTTTGTCTTTGGCTTCACTGAGATAAGGGCGGGTTTGTCTTTGGCTTCACTGAGATAAGGGTGGGTTTATTAGAGATAAGGGTGGGTTTGTCTTTGGCTTCACTGAGATAAGGGTGGGTTTGTCTTTGACTTCACTGAGATAAGGGCGGGTTTGTCTTTGGCTTCACTGAGATAAGGGTGGGTTTATCTTTGGCTTCACTGAGATAAGGGCGGGTTTGTCTTTGGCTTCACTGAGATAAGGGCGGGTTTGTCTTTGGCTTCACCGAGATAAGGGCGGGTTTGTCTTTGGCTTCACTGAGATAAGGGCGCGTTTGTCTTTGGCTTCACTGAGATAAGGGCGGGTTCGTCTTTGGCTTCACTGAGATAAGGGCGGGTTTATCATTGGCTTCACTGAGATAAGGGTGGGTTTATCATTGGCTTCACTGAGATAAGGGCGGGTTTGTCTTTGGCTTCACTGAGATAAGGGTGGGTTTATTAGAGATAAGGGTGGGTTTGTCTTTGGCTTCACTGAGATAAGGGTGGGTTTATCTTTGACTTCACTGAGATAAGGGCGGGTTTGTCTTTGGCTTCACTGAGATAAGGGTGGGTTTGTCTTTGGCTTCACCGAGATAAGGGCGGGTTTGTCTTTGGCTTCACTGAGATAAGGGCGCGTTTGTCTTTGGCTTCACTGAGATAAGGGCGGGTTTGTCTTTGGCTTCACTGAGATAAGGGCGGGTTCGTCTTTGGCTTCACTGAGATAAGGGTGGGTTTATCATTGGCTTCACTGAGATAAGGGTGGGTTTATCATTGGCTTCACTGAGATAAGGGCGGGTTTGTCTTTGGCTTCACTGAGATAAGGGTGGGTTTATTAGAGATAAGGGTGGGTTTGTCTTTGGCTTCACTGAGATAAGGGTGGGTTTATCTTTGACTTCACTGAGATAAGGGCGGGTTTGTCTTTGGCTTCACTGAGATAAGGGTGGGTTTGTCTTTGGCTTCACTGAGATAAGGGTGGGTTTATTAGAGATAAGGGTGGGTTTGTCTTTGGCTTCACTGAGATAAGGGTGGGTTTATCTTTGACTTCACTGAGATAAGGGCGGGTTTGTCTTTGGCTTCACTGAGATAAGGGTGGGTTTGTCTTTGGCTTCACTGAGATAAGGGCGGGTTTATCTTTGACTTCACTGAGATAAGGGTGGGTTTATCATTGGCTTCACTGAGATAAGGGTGGGTTTGTCTTTGGCTTCACTGAGATAAGGGCGGGTTTATCTTTGACTTCACTGAGATAAGGGTGGGTTTATCATTGGCTTCACTGAGATAAGGGCGGGTTTGTCTTTGGCTTCACTGAGATAAGGGCGGGTTTATCATTGGCTTCAATAAGATTGGGGCAGATTTCAAACACGCAATCTCATGCTCTCACTTGTGAACTTTTTGGCGGTCTCCAGCTTCCATTTGGGATCGAAATGCTTTGCCGTTTTCGAGCGAAACATGAAATCCACTTTATTGGCGCTGAACCGGCGAGTCAAACTGCTCGTCTTGTCCGAGGCACCGGCATGTCTGTCGCTGTCCAGTTTGATAGAGAATTTTTTGTCAATTCTAGGAGCCAACGGCCTATTCGAATCAAAATATTCGTCTTGAAAGCTGATCAATTTTGTGATGACGTCATCAGTTGTTCTCAGCCTGTCGGTCAGCTCAGCCTCGGCGAACTCCTGACAGCATCGCTGCTGAAGTTCTCGAACTAGACGCTCGATTTCTGCTTCAGCCCAGTTTTGTTGCTGCTTATACTGCATCGGTTCTCTGAGTTCGAAATCTTTTGCCGCCTCTTGAATCTCCGGTTTTTTACTTTTTAATTTATCTCTGAGTCGGTCGAGCAGTACCGTAGCTGAGTCCGCCTGATCCCGGCTCCTGTTGATTGATAGCCAAGCTTTCTTAGAAAATCTGTCCACTCCACTGCCTCTTGAGCACACGCAGGCGCGCCAATACTGTACGCAGGCACTCACTTGTACACTCGCTCTCACAGGGTGTACAGCGGCCCTCTAATCCTCAGGCATGTACACTCTCTGTGCCTTGGGGGTTGGCCCACCGTGAAAGCTTTTCTACGAAACTAACGAATTCACCTTGCTATTCGCGAGTTCAAATCCAGGATTGTCTTCCAAGCTTGCTTCCTGCTGGCGCGAAAATCGTCTGTCTTGATTGCTAGGGCGGTCAGAGCCGCGCTGGTTTCTTCAAGGCGGGGCAGCAGATCCTGGAGCTGCCGCTGCAGTCTGAGACTGATGCAGCGAGATAGGGTCTGCCGCAGCCTGAGGGATGCCCAGGTATGGCTCATCAGTGAGTCTATCTATCTATCTATCTATCTATCTATCTATCTATCTATCTATCTATCTATCTATCTATCTATCTATCTATCTATCTATCTATCTATCTATCTATCTATCTATCTATCTATCTATCTATCTATCTATCTATCTATCTATCTATCTATCTATCTATCTATCTATCTATCTATCTATCTATCTATCTATCTATCTATCTATCTATCTATCTATCTATCTATCTATCTATCTATCTATCTATCTATCTATCTATCTATCTATCTATCTATCTATCTATCTATCTATCTATCTATCTATCTATCTATCTATCTATCTATCTATCTATCTATTTATATTTGAAAATATATACCTGTCCATTTCCATAATGCAGTTTTTGTTGAAGTCATTTGCAGTGTTATTTTCGCCATTTTTTCGTCGTCTAGACTTTAATGTTCTGCATGACAGGCAGAAGAGATTGGCTGGGGTCAGTGTACTGTCGCCAGGGGAGCAGAGTCCCCACTGCCTGAGTCTGGTCAGCACATTGTCGCGAACACCAACTGGAGAAGCTTCATCAGTGTCTTGAATACCTGTCAGAGCGTCCACTTTGTTCAGGACGAAGAACAATTGAGAACTTGAGCAGCCCATGCGGAGTTGCATCAGGTCCTCCTCCACCTAAGAATTGCGTTGGCATTGAGTCTCATTTCAAGTTTTATAGAAATCTTCCAATTAAGAATATGTGAATTGTAAGTGATAAGATATTAAGTCCTGAGAGGGTATTGAACTTTATAATATAGGTTTTTGGGAGATCAGTGACCTTGAGGATTTGGGGTTATTCAAGAGATCATTGACATTAATGATCTAAGAGATCAGTGACCTTAAGGATCTAATAAATCAGTGACCTTAAGGATCTAAGAGATCAGTGAACTTAAGGATCTAATAAATCAGTGACCTGGGGGTTCTAAGGGATCAGTGACCTTAAGGATCTAATAGATCAGTGACTTTAGGGATCTAATAGATCAGTGACCTTAAGGATCTAAAAGATCAGTGACCTGAGGGATCTAAGGGATCAGTGACCTTAAGGATCTAATAGATCAGTGACTTTAGGGATCTAATAGATCAGTGACCTTAAAGATCTAATAGATCAGTGACCTTAAGGATCTAAAAGATCAGTGACCTGGGGGATCTAAGGGATCAGTGACCTTAAGGATCTAAGAGATCAGTGACCTTAACGATCAAAGAGATCAGTGACCTTAAAGATCTAATAGATCAGTGACCTTAACGATCTAAGAGATCAGTGACCTAAAGATTATAAAAAGATATTCAGTGACGGCTTATTGCTTTTATTAGTTGGGAAATTAAAAGCAGTTTTCTGTTGAAAGCGACTCACCTCGACACTAATACCCTCGATAGCGTCAATGACATAGACAATTGCAGTGGGAGCTCCAGATTTATCCTTATCCCATTCTGTAATTGGTGGCAGCTCTGAGCTACCAGTGCAATCGACGATTTCAAATCTGCTTTGCTTTAAGAATTCATTTGGCAAGCCGCGCTCAACGAATGTAATTGGGGCTTCTTCAATCGAGCTTGGACTCTGTTCTGTTTCGTCTTGGCCATTCGAACCGTTCGTGTAGGAAGTTGGCGAATAGCAAATCTTGCTGATCTGATGCGCGACTCTGTTGGGGCCCTGAGACTGACTCACTACGGTTTGACCTGAATAGAAAGTTTTGGGGAAGATGTGAAGACAATGGAGCTGCATGTTAAGGTCAGCTCTTAGGTTTTCCATTTCCTTTAAGCTTGTATCATATATTGCAGCTGTGTTGCATCAAGCTTGTAGCATATATTGCAGCTGTGTTGCATCAAGCTTGTAGCATATATTGCAGCTGTGTTGCATCAAGCTTGTAGCATATATTGCAGCTGTTGTTGCATCAAGCTTGTAGCATATATTGCAGCTGTTGTTGCATCAAGCTTGTAGCATATATTGCAGCTGTTGTTGCATCAAGCTTGTAGCATATATTGCAGCTGTGTTGCATCAAGCTTGTAGCATATATTGCAGCTGTTGTTGCATCAAGCTTGTAGCATATATTGCAGCTGTGTTGCATCAAGCTTGTAGCATATATTGCAGCTGTTGTTGCATCAAGCTTGTAGCATATATTGCAGCTGTGTTGCATCAAGCTTCTAGCATATATTGCAGCTGTTGTTGCATCAAGCTTGTAGCATATATTGCAGCGACTGTTGCATCAAGCTTGTAGCATATATTGCAGCTGTGTTGCATCAAGCTTGTAGCATATATTGCAGCTGTTTTGCATCAAGCTTGTAGCATAAATTGCAGCTGTTGTTGCATCAAGCTTGTAGCATATATTGCAGCTGTTGTTGCATCAAGCTTGTAGCATATATTGCAGCTGTTGTTGCATCAAGCTTGTAGCATATATTGCAGCTGTGTTGCATCAAGCTTGTAGCATATATTGCAGCTGTTTTGCATCAAGCTTGTAGCATATATTGCAGCGACTGTTGCATCAAGCTTGTAGCATATATTGCAGCGACTGTTGCATCAAGCTTGTAGCATATATTGCAGTTGTTGTTGCATCAAGCTTGTAGCATATATTGCAGCGGCTGTTGCATCAAGCTTGTAGCATATATTGCAGTTGTGTTCGCATCAAGCTTGTAGCATAAATTGCAGCTGTTGTTGCATCAAGCTTGTAGCATATATTGCAGCTGTTTTGCATCAAGCTTGTAGCATATATTGCAGCTGTTGTTGCATCAAGCTTGTAGCATAAATTGCAGCTGTTTTGCATCAAGCTTGTAGCATATATTGCAGCTGTGTTGCATCAAGCTTGTAGCATAAATTGCAGCTGTTTTGCATCAAGCTTGTAGCATAAATTGCAGCTGTTGTTGCATCAAGCTTGTAGCATATATTGCAGCTGTTTTGCATCAAGCTTGTAGCATATATTGCAGCGACTGTTGCATCAAGCTTGTAGCATATATTGCAGCGACTGTTGCATCAAGCTTGTAGCATATATTGCAGTTGTTGTTGCATCAAGCTTGTAGCATATATTGCAGTTGTTGTTGCATCAAGCTTGTAGCATATATTGCAGCTGTTTTGCATCAAGCTTGTATCATATATTGCAGCTGTTGTTGCATCAAGCTTGTAGCATATATTGCAGCGGCTGTTGCATCAAGCTTGTAGCATAAATTGCAGCTGAACAAAGTTAAATAGTGTTACGTCATCAAAGCCTCTGCAATGTTACACAGAGAACACTTACCCAGCATCTCATTGATGAGGCTACTCTTGCCTGAATTGCTCTGGCCCACAACCAGCAGCTGAGGCGGTCCGACCTCACAGTCCGAGACCAGTGGCTGAATTAATTCGCACCTATGCTTCAATTCGCGCCAGGTGTCACTCAAAACGGCGTCGCTCGGCAAAAAAGCGGAATTGCTTAGCTCGAGAATCGATTCTAGCATTTTATTAGTTTCGGACACAATGTCCTTTAGACTGCCAGTGTCCATAGCGTGATCTGGCACCTCCGGGATGGGTGCAGATTCTGAGGACATGATCTGGAAATGGGGCAGATGTAGTTGGTGGTGCAGACAATCTGGCGCTTATTAAAATTATTACAGAAACTACAAAAACTTACCAAAATAGCAGACTTTTACAATACGAATAAAATTATTCAGCAAATTAAATTTCCGTCCAGGCTGCAAGCAACAGTGATAAGAGCGTGCGGACGACTTTTTTTAAAGACAAAAACCAGGGGTAATGAGCCAACAAGCTCTCTCGATCTTCCAGCGCTATTTGCTAACTAATCATTTTTCTGCAAAAAAGAGCAGCTTTGAAGCCAGACTGCGATAAGATACTGCCAGCTAGGCCAGTCGAGTCAGTTCTGTTTCACAGTCAACAGTGACGACTGCAGCAGTAGAAGCAATGCGCAGAAATAGCTGCTTAAATAGCTTCTGGACTAGTTGTTGAAACTGATGACTATTTAAGGTGTAGATATAATGTCAAGATGAAACAGGTCGATAGTAATAGCCATTGTAACTAATTTTATTTTATAAGTCTATGAATAAACTTTCTAATTAACAGTGCAGCTTTCTGGAATAGAAATCAAATTAAATATACACGCATGTAAGGTGCGATCCGTGTGTACTGGTACATGCAATATTTTAGAGCTTTGAAGCTTAGGATCGATTACAATGCCTTAAACGGGTCTTACTTATAGTCAATTCCAGCATCAGTTTCATTTCCTTATCCTGCAGGTGCGCAATATAGCATAGCGCAGAAAAATGTTTTCAGACATGCACCCATTCAAATCTATGCAGCTGTCCATCAAATTTAGGCATTTTACAATTTCCGCTTTTATCAGCCTAGTGAAACAAATTAATCATGTAAAGTTTACTTGATTAACAAAGAAATCGAGATCGATATGATTCCGCCAACCATAAGAGATTTATTTGAGTCTTGACCACGCAGTGTTCATGGTAGCAGACAGTAGGATCGGTTTTCATACGAATGAATTTACCCAAAAATCGCTTTTTCGATCTACATAGGCTCGTACATGTACATAGATATGTACGTGTAAATTTCGCTCTACATAAGCACTATACGACTGATTTTTATTTACAATATACCCTGACGAAGTCCCGGTTCGGGTCGAAATTTTTTTCTTAGAATTAAAGAAATTGTGAATTTGCTTCAACTGTGTGCGTGGTTTCATTTCGCCTTATCTATCTATCTATCTATCTATCTATCTATCTATCTATCTATCTATCTATCTATCTATCTATCTATCTATCTATCTATCTATCTATCTATCTATCTATCTATCTATCTATCTATCTATCTATCTATCTATCTATCTATCTATCTATCTATCTATCTATCTATCTATCTATCTATCTATCTATCTATCTATCTATCTATCTATCTATCTATCTATCTATCTATCTATCTATCTATCTATCTATCTATCTATCTATCTATCTATCTATCTATCTATCTATCTATCTATCTATCTATCTATCTATCTATCTATCTATCTATCTATCTATCTATCTATCTATGTATATCTATCTATCTATCTATCTATCTATCTATATTTCTATTATCTATCTATATTTCTATCTATCTGTCCCGGTTCCACAGCAACTAAAATGGCCTACAGAATTTGCCAGAAGGTCCGCTGTCACTCCAGGTGCGCGGTCTACGCAATTCTTTGCAACACCTGCAATGGCCGTTGCAATTATGTCGGCGAAACAGGTGGAGCTATCAAGGTCAGACTCCAGGCCCACCTAAGTGACATTAGGCTCGCTAAGGACACCCCTGTTAGCAGACATTTTTGCTCTCCGAATCACTGCCACGGCGATCTTCGCTTCATGGGGCTCTGGTATCTCAGCACCGAGAGCGAGACCAGCAAAGAAGGAGCGCTACGCAGACGCAGGGTCATGGAACAGAAACTCATCTCCCTGCTGAGCACGCAGTCACCTGCAGGCCTCAATACAATTAACAGCAACACAAGCGCTTGTATCCCAATAGTTATTCCTTTTACGGATAGATCGACTAATATTGTACACGAAATTCGCACTGTTCTCTCAAACCATGCACATGGGTTGGACACTGTTGCTGCGTACACTCGAGCACCCTCTCTAAAGGACATTCTTTGCCCCTCAAAACTGCCTGCTCTCACTGATGGTATTGATTAAACTTTCAGAGTGAGCACTATTGAGCAACGTGCGACGGAGACGCTATTTGATTTTATAAACTAACTCACAATACATTTTATTTCCCACTTACAATATAAACTTCGTTCCATTTTATAGCACAATTATACTATTGTAAAACCCCGAAGAAGGCCATTTCACGGCCGAAATATCGGTTTACCATAATTCTTATATTTTTTTACCTTTGTGACTATCTTATTTATTTCTCAGTTACCTTGGTTAGAGCTGCCACTGCGTGAGAGGTTTTTTCAAACGTCTATCTATCCATCTATCTATCTATCTATCTATATTTCTATTATCTATCTATATTTCTATCTATCTATCTATCTATCTATCTATCTATCCATCTATCTATCTATCTATCTATCTATATTTCTATTATCTATCTATATTTCTATCTATCTATCTATCTATCTATATTGATACTACTGAGCAGTTCGCAACAAAAGTAGTGCGCACGAATTTTAGTTCAGAATCACGAAAACAACTGATTCGGCGTTCTTTCTGTGTATAATTTCTGTCTGTCCAGTCGATAGCTTCCTATCGACTGGACACACACACACATCTACATACACATGTAGATCAATCTACCAAATCGATGTACATGTAATTGTGATGAATGGCCCAAGGACAACTGAAGTTACTTCAGTTGGCCTTGGAATGGCCCTGCGCGTATTGGTCCACTCTGTTATTACCAGGCAAATTATATAATAATTAGCCAGCCAAATTAAACTGCCAATTGATGCAGGGATAAAGGTATGAAGTTGAGTCGAATGTAGTGATTACTTTCGAAAGACAGCTGAGCTCAGCCTCAACACTGGGTCCGTCGGTAGCTTTGCAATTTCTAATCACAACAGCACACAGGAATGCAGATATGGTTCACTTTTTATCCACTGGGGGTTCTGTCATCCCAGTTGTTCACCATCCCAGACAGATACATGTATATAGTTAACAGGTTCGGCCCGTCATCGTTTGAATTACCTCTCGGCTTGGTCCGGAGTCCGAACTTCAGGGTAAATTCAAGAGCCTTGATGCATGTTGATCATGAACTTGGTGGAAAAAACAAACAAATCAGAACCATGTTAAACTTATCACGCAAATCAGATCTGTGTGACTCTACAACGAATTTCTTTTGATTTTTATTAATTTTTGTTATACTAGTGTATTTTTTATTTTCCAAATCACCGCTAGTAACAAATTAAAGTTTAAATTATAAGTAGGAAGATGAAATACTACACACGAACTCTGATATGCTGTATTTGGAGATAAAATAGGGCGGGAAATGGGACACGATTTGTTGGATAGCAACCAATGAGAATTAGGAACAACCGATTTTGAAGAAAGTCGCATATAGCAGAGCTGCTCCGCCTGAAGAAAAGCACAAAAAAGTTACAACAGATTCATCGATGGGTTTTCCATAATATCCGATGGAAATTGACACGTCACACGAGAACATTGGCTTATAAATCGCTAACAAAAATTGCAACAAGCAGTACAAGAGCAATTGGCAAAGACGGTAAAGTTCCGGAAAAATACTAATACGAAAGAATTACTTTTATATATAGTCAGAGCGCATGGAGCAAGCATTCGAATATGCGGCTGAAATTTAGTGGGATTTCGAGGATGAAAATCATTAAAACAAATAGCAAGTGACAAGAAACTCTTATAGAGTATTGCATATTCTTACCAACAAAAACTCGAATCACAACTAAATATTTGAACATTTTCAAGCAAAATACTAGCAGTAATATTATTGTTAAGGTTGGCAACTATTTTCAGTGAATTAAAAGCTTCAGAGATGTCTTAAATTAAACTATACGGAAGAATAGGTATTTTAAATTTCAAAGTGGATCAGAAACAATGCATGGATTAAAATTAAAGAATAAGATAAACCTGGAGCAATTTATCCACAAAAATAGTAGTTTAATAAAGAATTCATTTCATTTATGCGAAAGGCACCAACACGCTTCTGAAATTCGTGAATTGAACCTCAAAAATTTTAACAAATAAGAAAATAAGTGATGATAAATTATGTTATATATGCCTTTCAAACAATAAGACATTTACTAACAAACATAAACAAGTGTTTAAAAAAAAAATTTAGCATTTGAATAATTTTGTCAGCAAAAATCGAAACTTCTTCATCATCAAAATGGCACCACAAAATCGCGTTCACTTGAGCAGTGAGTTCGATCAGTTGAGTATGTGTTTTAATGAGATTTTAAATTTAAATTTCAAAGTTTTACCACCGAAAAGAAAAGATTTTCGTCCCGATTAAATAATCTGGCTTCTACAAATCTATTTTGATATGTTAGGTATCCTCAAAGAGAAGCCTATACTTCTGTTAGTTTGACTACTGAAAAGGTGAACTTGACTAAATTTAAAGGGATTTCAAACTCAAAGGGAAAATAGCACAGCTCGTCGTTGCATTATCAACATAAGCTACTACACTACTTATAAGTATTCAAGTACATGTAGCTAAACATACCCGTACGGAAGAAACCTTACGACGAAAAATATGCCCCCCCCCATTTAATTTAGTTATACTTGCAATCTTTAATATTAATAGTTCCTAGTACTCGAGTTAATTGAGGATCCCCTTTCGCGAAGCGCATCAGCCGCAGCAACGGCAGTGCCTGGCTCCACCTCGTCAGGCATAGGCAAGTCCAGCTGTTTCACCAGCTCATATTTGTGACCGCCCACCCCGGCCGCACTTCTAGCCGCCAGGCGTTGCATTATGATGGCGGTTAGAAGGGCCAGGAATTTGAAGAACATCAGAAAGCCCTGGATGACGAAAAAGTAACGATACTCGTAGCGTTCGGCTATCATGGCGGTGACGGACGGCGACAGCGCCATGCCGACACCCATGCCGGCCAGGCTAAACGGATAGGCCAGGTGTCCCGGCAGCATCGTCATCTCCTCACCGGCCGGGAACAGAAACGTTATACTCGGACCCATGCAGAATCCGGACAGGTAGGCCAAGAAATAGCTCAACGTCTCGTTCGAGGCGACAACTTCCCAGTAGATTAGCGAGCAGGACATCACGAAGGTTGTGGAGCTCAGAATATATTTAAGCCGATTTTTCAACAGGTTCTTTGTGAGCACGGCGATCACCGCTGCAATGGCGTAGGTGGACGCTTCTCCGGATGCGAACAGCAGCGTCAGATGGGAGCTCTTAGTCAGCGAAGCCTCCCTACGCCTGACATAGTCAGCTAGGTTCAGCAGCATACCGTACGTAACAATACTAGTCATAATTCGATCGAAGAACCAAAGCACTAAATAGGGAACTTTATCCCGTTCAACATCCCAAATAGCGCCCAGGCATTTCTTATCGTTAGCGTACGGTGGCAAATCTTCGCGTTTCGTAAAAAAACAACTGCCAGTCAGAGTGACAAAGAAGTAGATAACGCCAAGAATTAGGAAGGCATTTCTCCAGTTGTAAACCTCAATCAGATAGGCGTACAGTTGCACAAACAATATGGACGCTATGGAGCCTCCACTGACTAGTGTCGTAGCCAGAATGTGGTACGGATGCTGCTTATCGAAGTGTTCGTTGACAACCAGACCAACTACGCTGAGGATTAGCGACGATCCAATGCCGTGAAACAGAGTGTGCGTGAGAAACAGCCAGTGCGGATTTGGTACGAACGCGCTGGTGACGCAGGCCAGCAGGATTGCAAGAGTGCCGAGCAGTTGGAACAGCTGGAATCTGCGGCCGTAGGCTAAAATGATCGACGTGCTCAGCGTGGTGGTCATGTAGCCGAATGCGGCGTACGAGTCGCCGATCCAGTTCAGCTCGGCCAGCGTGATGGTTTGATTGAATTCGACGTGCAGTTGGGCTACGAAGACGCCGAATGCGCGCCGTTTGCCGCCCAGAAAGATGACATTGATGGCGGCGAACGCCAGGATTAGCCATGCCCAGGTCTGCTGGGTCTCTGCGGGCTGGGCAGTGGCACGAGAATGACTGCTGTTTAGATAATTTAAAAACCATTTTGGCTCACAAAAGTGCAATGTACATGTATGTCCTATTCAATGTAGCTACCAAATTCATTACCCAATAAAGGAAACCCTACTCCCTCAAAGACAGGGTGTAAATGTACATCTGATCTGAAGACATGGGTACCTCACTAAGAAGACAGGAGTGCCTCACTATAAGAAGACAGGAGTGCCTCACAATAAGAAGACAGGAGTGCCTCACTAAGAACACCAGGAGTGCCTCACTATAAGAAGACAGGAGTGCCTCACTTAGAAGACAGGAGTGCCTCACTATAAGAAGACAGGAGTGCCTCACTATAAGAAGATTGGAGTGCCTCACTATAAGAAGATTGGAGAGCCTCACTTAAAGACAGGAGTGCCTCACTATAAGAAGATTGGAGTGCCTCACTATAAGAAGATTGGAGTGCCTCACTATAAGAAGACAGGAGTGCCTCACTATAAGAAGACAGGAGTGCCTCACTATAAGAAGACAGGAGTGCCTCACTATAAGAAGATTGGAGTGCCTCACTATAAGAAGACAGGAGTGCCTCACTAAGAAGACAGGAGTGCCTCACTATAAGAAGACAGGAGTGCCTCACTAAGAAGACAGGAGTGCCTCACTATAAGAAGATTGGAGTGCCTCACTATAAGAAGACAGGAGTGCCTCACTATAAGAAAACAGGAGTGCTTCACTATAAGAAGACAGGAATGCCTCACTAAAAAGACAGGAGTGCCTCGCTAAGAAGACAGGAATGCCTCACTAAAAAGACAGGAGTGCCTCGCTAAGAAGACAGGAATGCCTCACTAAGAAGACAGGAGTGCCTCACTAAGAACACCAGGAGTGCCTCACTAAGAAGACAGGAGTGCCTCACTAAGAACACCAGGAGTGCCTCACTAAGAAGACAGGAGTGCCTCACTAAGAAGACAGGAGTACCTCACTTGAAAACAGGAGTGCCTCACTAAGAAAACAGGAGTACCTCACTTGAAAACAGGAGTGCCTCACTAAGAACACCAGGAGTGCCTCACTAAGAAGACAGGAGTGCCTCACTAAGAAGACAGGAGTACCTCACTTGAAAACAGGAGTGCCTCACTAAGAAAACAGGAGTGCCTCACTAAGAAGACGAGTGCCTCACCAGAACACATGGCTGCTCATTAGAAGATAGGGGTGCCAAGTTCAAAAAGGTATTTTCAAAACTCACATATATGAGTAACAATTATCAAAGAGATTTATTTTAAACTAATCAACTAATTATCCTATACACTGCTTACCGATTTTCTTGTAAATCAGCTCCGCTTCGGCATGCTTGTTTCATGAAATTCACTTCAACAGCAACTCTATTTTAACCAAAATATTTCTAGAAACTGTTTTGTCAGAACTCAGGCAACAATATTTTCTCCAGTTTTGTCCGCCTCACATGCGTCTTATAAACAGTCTGCCCCCCTCTCTCATTCTTCATCACTCTGTACTCGCTCGAGCTTCAAACTATAATAGAAGATGTACATTAATAAGTAGCTCTAAATGCCTAATCTAGAGAATGCAGCTTCCATTCTCTTCTCTCTACCTTAATGACGTATATTTAAAACTTATTTCTTCATTCGAGCTTTCGGAAGACTCACATGAATACTGCTGTTTGTACAGAGCTGACTCGTGCTACACTGAGAGCAGCCATCTGCACAATTGTGCACGGCATTTTTAACCATTCCTTAGCAGAAAGGAAACTGTGTACTGTAGTTTGTAGCTAAGGCCTTAGCAACCTTTCTTATAATACACACGAGCTAGTAAGTACACTACCGTATGTATACAGTATACGCTCCAATGTTGCGTATTTTTCATACGACGTAGACAGTTAAGCAACTTGATGACTTAATCACAAGTTACAAATATTATTTTTGCTAGCATGCTAGCATATTTTTGCTAAAGCCCCTTGGTGTTAATTATGACATTACTTTACATTGCCACGAGTTATTGAGGTTGGGATTCAGCTTCTGCTGCGTACACAATTTTTACAGTAAAACAAAGCAATTCAAAGAAACACATGCAAGTTAAAAACATAAAACTCATGAGACTTACATTGCAACAGAAACTGGCATAGCTAAAGTTCTGTGCTGTTCCAAAAGCTCCAATTAGGTCGGTAGATCAGGACGCGATTCTAGTTGCTACCCTGAATGCCGAATGAACCGAATGAGAAGAGATGTCTAAAAAATTACCAGAGAAAATGTAAACAATACAGTTAAATTAGAAAATAGGAAAATACCCTAGGTTAAGAACAAATGTGTTCTCAACGAGCTACCGTTGAAGGCCATATGCATATATATAATATCCATGTATGAAATTTCTCATATTTTCCTTCGATTAGAAATTTCCTCCACACTCTCAAACACCCCCCCCCCAAACCTCCCATAGGCAGAGTTGCTCACCACACCGCGCTCACTTGTTCACTCTGGCTGACTCGACCCCTTTCTATAGAACGTTTGTCTCGTGGCTTAAAACCTACAGGCAAGGGGGGGGGGTTGGTGTTGTTGCAACTTGCAGTCACGAGCAGCTGTCTTGTATAGCCTTGAAGTCAACTGACTGACTGACTCTCTCTCTCTCCCTCTCTCTCCTCTCTCTCTTTCTCTCTCTCTCTCCTGACTCTATAACTGACAAACTTGCATTCAGAGTTGAGAATTCGAGACCAATATATATGATTACCATTATTGGAGCTTTGAGTCTTTGGGGTAGGTTTGAGTCTTGCGTTGGCCTGTTTTAAGGATTTTGGGGGAGAGCAGGCAAGTTCAAACTTATATGCCGTGTGAGTTGGCGTTGGAATCTTTCCTTACTGTGTCTTCAAACTTTATACGTTAGAATTGAGTTGGAGTTTCTTAAAAAATCAATAGCTTATTTGAGAAATGCAGAGTTTGCTGCAGTGTGGGAACTCGGTTATAGTCAGCCTATCTAAGAGTGTACATCTGGTTGGCGGACATTGGATTGTGTCAGTGGGACTCTATCCACGGATTGTGTGTCAGTGGGACTCTATCCACGGATTGTGTGTCAGTGGGACTCTATCCACGGATTGTGTGTCAGTGGGACTCTATCCACGGATTGTGTGCCAGTGGGACTCTATCCACGGATTGTGTGTCAGTGGGACTCTATCCACGGATTGTGTGCCAGTGGGACTCTATCCACGGATTGTGTGTCAGTGGGACTCTATCCACGGATTGTGTGTCAGTGGGACTCTATCCACGGATTGTGTGCCAGTGGGACTCTATCCACGGATTGTGTGTCAGTGGGACTCTATCCACGGATTGTGTGTCAGTGGGACTCTATCCACGGATTGTGTCAGTGGGACTCTATCCACGGATTGTGTGTCAGTGGGACTCTATCCACGGATTGTGTCAGTGGGACTCTATCCACGGATTGTGTGTCAGTGGGACTCTATCCACGGATTGTGTGTCAGTGGGACTCTATCCACGGATTGTGTGTCAGTGGGACTCTATCCACGGATTGTGTCAGTGGGACTCTATCCACGAGTTGAGTAACTGTGCGCGAGTCCAGGACCCCCCGGAGAGGGACGGATCGAGTTGCACTGTCAGTTTAGCTGCAGCTGTCTACCCCTGTTCCAACCTTTGCAATCGGTTAATTTTTTCAAGTCAAGGCTTTGTCCCAAAAAATTCCCTTCGTAGGCACTTGTGCATGTACGGTACTTGATCTCAATAAGCTTTGAACACTGTGGAACATTGCTATCCGTATTGGAGAAAGATTTTGCTAAAATCGAAAATGCACATTGTAGAGCTTGATACACAACTTTATACACGTAGCTCTGCTGCAGGATAGCTAGCCAGGGGCTATTTATTTCTATAGGTACAGTGTAGCCAATTGATTTTAATCTGGGTAGACAGTGGTCTCTTTAAACAAAAAATATAAAATATGTATGAATATTATTTGAAATTTTTGTGCTGTTCGCACAGTGGTGTAGGGAAACCTGCTCAAATAAGATTAAAAACTTTCTCGGGTCAGATGAAAGATTGAAAGACAGGTAGCTTTTAACTGGTTAGTCTCTTTATTAGTTTAGCGAGAGATTAGCGAGGAGGGATTAGTGAATAGAGATTAGCGAGGAGGAATTAGGGAGGAGGGATTAGCAAGGAGGGATTAGCAAGGAGGGATTAGCGAGGCGAGATTAGCGAGGATGGATTAGTCAGGAGGGATTAGAGAGGAGGGATTAGAGCGAAGGGATTAGCGAGGAGGGATTAGAGAGGAAAGATTAGCGAGGAGGGATTAGCAAGGAGGGATTAGAGAGGAGGGATTAGAGAGGAGGGATTAGGGAGAAGGGATTAACGAGGAGGGATTAGAGAGGAGGGATTAGAGAGGAAAGATTAGCGAGGAGGGATTAGCGAGGAGGGATTAGCAAGGAGGGATTAGAGAGGAGGGATTAGAGAGGAGGGATTAGGGAGAAGGGATTAACGAGGAGGGATTAGAGAGGAGGGATTAGAGAGGAGGGATTAGCAAGGAGGGATTAGCGAGGAGGGATTAGAGAGGAGGGATTAGCG